>JBAIZL010000001.1:348812782-349117782 GCA_036971475.1 Prosapia bicincta
TGTTTTTATATGTTTTAATTCAGGCATTATTAGTTGGTTCTTCGAATATAATAGGATAGCTAATAGCTTATAGCAACGGAATAAAATGTGTGTGTGTGTGTGTGTGTGTGCGCGTTGTGTGTGTGTGTGTGTGTGTGTTGTGGTGTGTGTGTGTGTGTGTGTGTGTGTGTTGTGTGTGTTGTGTGGTGTGTGTGTGTGTGTGTGTGTGTGTGTGTGTGTGTGTGTGTGTGTGTGTGTGTGTGTGTGTGTGATCGCGCAACCAAGAATCCCTATATGCAATGGGTATTGTTAATATAACTTTAAAATCTACCAAGATATTCCTTGAAGTAATTAATAAAAAATCGATAACAAACCAATACAAATGCATTATATGTATAAAACCCAAATCAATGTGAATCTGTTGCAATATTCAGTATACATCGATAGTTTGCCGGTATTAGTTTACTAACACTTTTGTAAGTAAAACGCATGCCTGCAGTAAGACACTTCACACATTTTAAATTCCAACTCATGACAGAGATTGAAAGCATAGTCTTCATATCAGGTTTTGATTGTATTGATGTAAAGTTAATATAACATTTAAAGTTGACATCCGCATCCGACTACGAAAGTTGCAAACAAACTGCACGAAGCCATACTTTGACGGTGGTAGTTTAGAGATATTGAAAGTAATTGGATTTTTGTTGAGGTTTTCTTTCGAATATTTTCATCTACGAAACAGTTGTAAATAACAGAGGGAATTATTTTTGGTGCCTAAATAAAACCCTTATTCTGAGTTATAAGGGTTACAACATCCTGAAATAGGCTTGCTCTCCATGAAGGGAGAAGGTACTGAAGGAAGATGTGCCGTCCGTGGTAAGTGGTGTAAAATTACTTAGATAAAACGTGTCTACTTGTTTCTGTACTAAACCCAAAACATACTTTGATAAACGGACTAAATATAACCTAGAAGTATTTTAGGAACAATGTATACGTCAGTGACAGAAACCGTCTAATCCTAGGACGTATCTACCCAAACGACTTGAGTTCCATGGACTATAACAATTAAAAAATATTTCTTGAAATTAAATATAGATAAGAACCATCAACTTTAAAATTTAATTTCATCCTTTAACCTTTCAAATTCGCCATAATATCCATTTCAATAAATAGTGTAAAAACGTAGTGGCTGAGTAGTCTAGTGGTTTGAGCGTTTGGTCACTAACCTTTAGTTCTGGGTTCAATTCCCAGCAGCGTCGAAATATTTACGTACCCTAACAGCCAATTTAAGAGTATTGCTTTCACAATGCATTCCTTGTAATAAAGGTAAAGCATTATTACTCCCATCATAAGCCATGTTGAAAGTGTGAAATCGATCTTTATTTATCTATACAAATAAAAAGGAATGTTTGTCTGTATGTCTCTTATGCCTCCCTAAACAGTTCCTCCGATCCACATGAAACTTTGGGAAGTCATTGAACACACTTCTGGGAAGGTCCGATGCATATTCGTAGCCCGATTTGGGGCGCCTACGTGAATATTTTTCCAAGAACAAAAAAAAAAAAACATTAAAAATGCTACCGCCCACTTTTGTGGCCGAGCATTCAGTCACTTATATCGAAATTAAAATTATTACCATAGCCGCAACTAATAATCTAAATAAATATCGGTAATCACGCTGTAACGTACAGCTGATGTTTAAATTAAGTAAAAATAAGATGTCATACTGTAATTTTTACATGTGTTCAAGTTAGTTTGCTTAGTAGCTGTTTTTAGGCATAAGTTACATTACTTTATTTACTGTGCATTAAGTTAAAATGCTACGGAATTGAAAACTTTTTAAATTTATATAAGTTATGTTAATATATACAACAAATATTACTAAATTATTTTAATATAATAAAAATGGATTCAACTTTTAGGGTGTTTAAGTAGCATTTGATTGTAATAGATACAGGCTTAGGTTATTTTTACGCTGAAGTCCAAGAAATACTGTATGAAATTTATTTAGTAACTATGATTTCACATATATTGGGCGGTGGCTATAGTTGTTTTCCAGTAACAACCATAAATACATGGCTAGACATGATGTAAAATAAAATGAATATTGTTGTATATAACAATAAACATTATACTTTGGGGAAAATTGTTTTACTTTTTATTTCGGTTCGAATTGAATATTTATAGATGAGACAGGACGTCTGTTGGGTCAGCTATTAAGTTTAGCTAAAGTTTACAGGACAAGAAGTTCATGCGGTCAGTTACAAATAAAAAGACTTCTGAATTTTAATAAAATATAGTTTCCGACAAATAATTGCACTACGGCCGTCGTGTATAAAGAAGTTATTTTCTATGAGCTTTTACAGAAACTAATTAAACTGTCCGAGGAAGTTACACTAAAATGTGGATGTGGGAACGGGATGTGCGGAGTGATTAATTTTAATAAAGCGAAATGCGGTTTGGGCTGAAATAGTAGGCGAGGGCCAAACAGTAGAGAGTGACAGACCGAGAAAAATGGAATTTATTTCGACATCGTAAAGGGACTACGCGTAGTAAACGAAACACTGAAAAAATAAAAAAGCATACGATGATAAAAGTGGAAAGCAGATAGGATTGTTGGAGAAAATTGAATTTATAGTCGGACCTAAGGCAGAAACTATTTTCGCGGAGTCAGTAATCAAACTATTTCCAGAAGGTTTAACAAATACCAACTTAATTTGTACATTTTATTACTTTTAATTTTACATTTTTATAATGCAATGTACTTAATTACATATTACTTTCAAAGTCTTTCTTCTAACTTGTGTCAAAACCCAGAATTTTCTTGTATAACTAAAACAGGTCAACTATTGACCAAATTTCCTAAACTGCTGTGTAACGGTTATTACGTTTAATTTTAGATTGCAATAATAAATTCATAAAGATTTCTCGATGGTTATTTTTTTTGCATCGTCTTCTGTACCTAATATTTATCTGACTTTAAAAAAATTCAAGAAATTTTATATTTTAAATAATAAATCAAGGTTTTAGAGTAATATTGTATATAACATAGAATAATTAGCAGTATCACTTGGAACAATAACAATCAGCGCTTTAATTAAATCCGTAAAAGTCGGCGTATTTAAAATGAATTGTTAAAAGATAAATCACCCAACTCGCACCGACAATGGAGCTGGTCTACCGTGCTGCGAGTTCATAGCTATATCTTTCAATTTAACTCTAGTTGCGGTGTTACAAACGATGAAACCATCTGTTACCGGTCACACAATTACCACGAGAAAATGAATCAACTTTCACGCTGCAAATAAACGCATTATATGGACATTGAAGCCTTGAATATTTACTACTTAGAAATCTATGTGGAAGTTCGTGCGTGAGTGCGAGCGCGAACGTATTTTGGGCCAAATGTATATAATGTGTTTTTAGAGACTGGTAATTAAAACAATGTAATATTTAATTTTACAAAATGAAAATCGAATTAAAACAATTGTAGATATAACGATATTCTCAAAAAATAAAATCGCACCTTTTCAAGACAACTAATGGGAAAAGTAAGGGAGTAAATATCAATCACGGGGATAAAAAATAAAAGACAGAAAAACTGATCAAGAGCAAAATTTTGCACAAGATTTATTACATAATTATTTTTTAAATTGCCTGTAAGTGGAAAGTTGACATTAATGATAATTGCGAAAAAAATTACTTTACAGCGAACAAAGGACGTAGAAGAAAGAAATAAACCAAACAATGTGTGTTTAACAACACAAAGTATTGTCAAAACTACGTTATAGTTTAGTTTAACCACACCCTTGAAAAAAAAATACAAAATGAGAAGATTTAAAAAAAATATGAAAATCTGTAAATACAAAGTTAGTATTCCAAGGAAACAAAATAAAAAAAGCTTTAAACACAAGCACGAATTAGTGGAATCTAACTAATGGTAAAATAATGTCAAATGCGACTTTTAAATTTAAAACCTTTTTATTAATTAACACAACGTAATAAAACCTAATCAAATAAGGATATTAGAAATGACCTTTACAAAAATTTTAGCTCAGCTCGTGTGCAAAGATAATAAAATTAATAGCAACGAACATTAACAATCAATCATTTATTTTTACTCGTGCGCTTGTCAATGACAATGTAATCAGGGCGTATAGCTACACAAACTCTAAACTATAACTCACTTCAGTTTTTAGGTGATGATGACTTTGTCACTGAAAACCGCATGAATAAATTATTAATTGTGAGTTGGTTTTATATATATATATATATATATATATACATATATATATATATATATATATATATATATATATATATATATATGTATATACATAAAAAACTAAGTCAAAATACAAATACAAGAATTATAATTGAATTTACAATTGTAAATTCAATTATAATTCTTGTATTTGTATTTGACTTAGTTCTTTATTAATACACAAGAATGCATATTGCGATATTTATATATATATATATTTTTTTTTTTAACAACATTACAATGTAATTACAAGATTGTAATTTTCATTCATGATGATGTTGGTACTGTTTACCAACGAAAAGCTTTGAATATAAATTAATAAATATTCCTGTATTTGAATAACCTATGTTGTTTAAAATTATTAAACAAGACAACGTATTATATATATATATATATATATATATATATATATATATATATATATATATATATATATATAAACACACACACACACACACACAGTTTACGCCGTATGTATAGACTACAATTATATATATATATATATATATATATATATATATATATATATATATATATATACATATATATATATATATATATATATATATATATATATATATATATATATATATATATACAAAGAACAAAAGTCAAAATACAAATACAAGAATTATATTTGAATTTACAATTCAAAGCTTTTCGTTGGCTAACAGTACCAACATCATCAGGAATATTCCCTTAATACACAAGAAAACATATTGCGATATTTATATATATATATACATATATATATATATATATATATATATATATATATATATATATATATATATATATATATAACTTTCCACAGTATAAACAATCCGTTTAAAGAAAAGAACTGATGAGAATTAGAAATATTGTAAAACTAATCTTTTTTATAATAGCTTGTATATCCTTAATTTATTAACATAAAGCCAGATAATTGTACTTTAAAGTAAATTTGTTGTAACGAATAAAGGAAATAGAATAAAAACTGTGTGCAATACCTCTTCTTGCCGTATCCGACGTTATCGAGTTCAATGTGCCTATAGGCGGCGTACGTAGCCATCACTCACGAGTGTTCACGACAGACTGGCTCTACTCCCTCACTACGCTCGCGGGTTATATCACCTCCCCTCCCCTCCTCTGCCTACATCCCTTTGTTTACCTCCGCAAACAATTAGTTCCAAATCTACAGTAGCTAACTCTAAAATTATAATAATGATTAAATCCACTTGACATCGCCCAACGCCTCCTTAACTTTAGACACGTATAGTTACTTTTGGCATGAGTCAAATATATGCCGGTCAGGTTAGGTACGACAGGCCAAAATAGTCTGGTTTTGCAGATAAAAATAGACGTGTTAATTTAATGCTAAGAACATGTTCAAAATTATTAATTAAGATATTTGTATTTTTACAAAACATTATGTATATTCAAACAATTTTGAAAAGAATCGAACAATTATTAAAAGTTCCATAAAGTGCTAAAGAGAAGGCATAGGTAAAATTATAATATCGAATTCCAGTTTCGAGGTCCTGAGGTTAAAAGCATTCCATACACACAAGCATAAAGACACGAACTCAATGTGTGTCTTATGTAGACCTGTCAATATTTCCCAATGTTGTTTCATTTTTCAACTTTAAGCGTGCATTCAAATTTCGTAACGATACGCTCGAATTAATGTTAAGGCATTTATAAAAGTACTTTTCGGTCAAGTAGCAGGTTAGCTAGAAATCCGGAATTATAGTACAACATTTATAAAGCTCACGTTTGCCAACCAACAAATAAGATAAAATCACAAATTAGAGCTTTGCTAGTGATACGAACGTACAAAGTAAAAACGTCTAGAAACCGAGAGCCAGGTTTTTATCTGATTTGTTGGTTGATACTTTGTTTGAGGCAGGTTTAATTATAAATAAATAATACACACAACCTGAGTATGTATTGTCATATCTCTGAGGATGGTTACTTTGTAACCGAAATGTACGTAAGACCAGAATACTGTGAGTATTATTTATTAATTTTAACTAGAGTAAATTATTCCCAGTAATTAATGATTTAATTATAAACTTTAATACTATGTGCAAATAAAATCAGAGTGTGTTACTGCAAGTCTAACCCTGATTATGGTGGCTTTGTTATGGAAACAATATTGTTAAGTACTGTTTTAGTGGAAAGTTGATTTTTTAAATATTCTGTTTTACTTTAAAGTTGATCGAGAAATTCATAATTCCGGTTCTTTAGATATTCCTCCACGTCCAATTCCCTGCTCTAATCGATTTGGCTGGCGTTATTCTTTTCTTGTCTCGAATTCCTACTAAATATTTTCTTGAGCTCTTCTCAATTTTTTAAAAAAAGAGCGTTTAGTTAAATTATAACAGTCTTTATGCTCCCTATAATGGTAAGGAGTCTGCTCATTCGTCCTATAGTATTCTCCAAATCATATGTTATCCCCTCTTACGTCACCTCCTTACGACAGTAGCGATACACGACTCTTGACGTAAAACAAAGATAACAAACTGTTATAATTGAAAATTAGCACTATTCTGTGCAATATTACATGTATTGTCGACTGAAACCTAATTCAATTCTACTTAGCTAATTCCTTTTGAACCTTGCTGAGGGTTGAAAATGTTTTTAAACAAAAACTATTTGAGGTTAAATCCCTCATAATAGCACATATTTCCTCATATTTAAAGAGACTAGCAATTTAAAGATGTTTATTATGTAGTCAAGGAGCTGATGAATGAATCCTTTCCAATGTCCTACATTTACACTAAATAGTAAGTTAGACCTGCGATTCCCATACGATTGAGGCCAGCTGAGCCGACCTCAGCATAAAACCTTGCATTCGATACATTGAACAGATCCTGATTTTTTAGGTACTGCATAGCTAAAGCATTCATGTTTTTTCTGTTTAACTTCTGTATATAACAGAAGGATACTGTGACTACAGGAATTACAGACTTGTTTTTAAAAATATATATATTTATTATTGCCCGTACAAATTTTCTTTAAAAATTACTAAGCAGTGAAAACACAGAATTTTAGAAAATCACAATTAAGTAAATTGTCAACATTTTAAAACTATACTATTAAACTGCAACTTAGGATCTGGAGAACGTCTTCGAACTGGCAGGCAGGCCTACGTACAGATTTCAACAAAAACACAATAATTTCTCTAAGAATATCATGAGTGGAAGTTCAGTTAAGAAAACAATCCTAGAATTTGTGCAAGAAGAATTCATCTATGGAAATAAAACCAAACAAGAATATAAGACAACCTTGAAGGTAAAAATTTGTGTAAGAAGCAGCCTATGAAAATTTCTAAATACACCACTAGCAAAATAACTTGTTTAGACAGTACTAAATTGTTTCAACTGTTATGTTTATTGACAATCAAACAGTTTTCAACAACATAGTTGCCTGAAGCGTTCTGTTATTGTGCAAGGGTCACTGATAAAGGGAACTTTGGTGCTGAAACTTGTATAATTATTTATAAACGCAACACCTGTTGCAATCGAATAATGTGTGTAAACTATTTTTTCTAGCCATCTGATCTGAAAAGCTCGGCTTAGAAATATATAATACTGCCTGCAGTAAACAATACAAGAACTAAAATTTTAAACCTGCTTTATATATTCGAAAGTTACATAATTTTATTTTCACAAATATATTTTTAATACAAAAAAACCAATAACATCCACAAATTTTAGAATAAGTTGGAAGTATTATCGACAGACATTAGAATTTGCATCGATTGTTGCTCGAAATAATACAAACTTTTCCAGATTTATAAATTACCTAAAGCAAACGTTCTGTTGAAATGTGAAAGTATATTATATAAATATAACGGTAGACGGGATTTCTTGGAACTGTTAATAGACTGTAATCCCTGCGCTTAACAAATTGGTGTCAGCTCTAGATAGCCTCTGTGTTCCCAAAATTTCCAACCAAATACTGAATACAGACACGTAATTCACTTGCACAGCTAGAGTTTACTTTTCTTAATAGGCGTTTGTTTCTCTTTAACGAAAGGTAGACTATATTTAGATTCAAAAGGCAATAATATTTACACGAAGTACGCAAATGAAATGATAATAACCTTTAACGAGGACAACTCATTGCTCACAAAGAGTAAGATTAAAAGAACAGTGTTTGAGGGTTTCTTAACAAGTGAATTATTTACATCTTATATGCGAATAATTGAAAACTGATAACATATAAATACAACCAAAATATCCCAAGACATTTAATTCTAAGAAAAATCTACAAATAATATTTTCCCATTTTCCAATAAAGTTCAAGAGTAACGGCTAAATACGATAAATTATGCACCTTATTTATGTAGCCTAGACATGCATGACAGGTTTTATAGATTTTCCTATGTAAGAAAAAAACTTACTGTTATACAATAAACGACAGACAAGCAGTTGACCTTGAAATATCATGTATTACAACAAGTATGACATCTAATACCATATAAAACATCTGCAATGTCTTGTTACAATTAAAAGTATTGTTTTGAATAACTCGCATATAATGCATTAAATTTAGTATGATTCATTTGCTATCGACTTGATTTAGAATTACAATAAAATGTATCAGCTAAGCACTAAAGCTGACAACCTAAAGCTACTCAACTTGAGGTATTTTCAGGCCGTGACGAATGATAGATTGTCAAATCGAGATTACTAATTTAATGTTCGGATCAAAACGCAAGTGATGGTAGCAGAAACTGAAACTGTAGAAAATCCTTGCTGGACGAGCAGACGATTAATTAGGCTACTCTTAATATTGATGCTTACTCTCAATATATCTACGGATGTTAATGATGAAGGCAGACATAACCCTTGCTGGACGAGCAGACAATTAATTAGGCTACTCTTAATATTGATGCTTACTCACAATATATCTACGGATGTTAATGATGAAGGCAGACAGAATCCTTGCTGGACGAGCAGACAATTAATTAGGCTACTCTTAATATTGATGCTTACTCACAATATATCTACGGATGTTAATGATGAAGGCAGACAGAATCCTTGCTGGATGAGCAGACGATTAATTAGGCTACTCTTAATATTGATGCTTACTCTCAATTTATCTACGGATATTAATGATGAAGGCAGACATAATCCTTGCTGGACGAGCAGACGATTAATTAGGCTACTCTTAATATTGATGCTTACTCTCAATATATCTACGGATGTTAATGATGAAGGCAGACATAACCCTTGCTGGACGAGCAGACAATTAATTAGGCTACTCTTAATATTGATGCTTACTCACAATATATCTACGGATGTTAATGATGAAGGCAGACAGAATCCTTGCTGGACGAGCAGACGATTAATTAGGCTACTCTTAATATTGATGCTTACTCTCAATTTATCTACGGATATTAATGATGAAGGTGACTATGTCAGGTGAAGGGAAATTTATCCCTCTTGAAATTTTAAAACGAAACTGAAACTGTCAATGATTTTCAAGTTCAGATAATAAAGTATGGACTATCTGTCTGAGCCGTCACGTGGTTTAAATTCCCAACCTTGATTAGCCATGTTTAGGACTTGTTGTACCTAGGATGTTCTGAAAAATTCTTGGATTCTCACAGCACGTAATTGTTCTTCCCTCAACAACTGTCTATGGTTGTCTATCAACGCTTCCACTACAAAAATGTTTTGACTGTGCAACTGAATATAGGCCTATTAGTAATAATAATATGCTTTAAATTTTTTTTATAAGCCACAATTCGATTTCCTTATAACTTTTAAGGCAGTTTTTCTTGTTTTCCAAATTTTAATTTTCATCATAAAAAAAAAATCCCACACTATTTGAATAAACTCTTCTTTTAACATTTGGGTTCGTTCCTGTAATAATTTGTTTTTTTCTAATTTCTTTAAATAATTTGCTATATTAGCCTTTTACACAGGGGCTTTAGTTTTAATTTCGTTATACGATATCGCTGCGATATCTGCGTTTAAAATATTTACTACTATTACCAACCTTTATTTCCGTAAACCATAAAAATTAACATCATAGTTTGAACTTTTTAAATTACATACAAAACACTCAAGGAGATTTAGAAATTTCTTTTAGAGAATAAATTGACCACTTTATATATATATATATATATATATATATATATATATATATATATATATATTTGGTATATTTATTATCTAAGATATTTCAAAATAGCGTAGTGTTTTGTATGAAATTTAAAAAGTTCAAACTATGCTGTTCATTTTTATGGTTTACGGAAATAAAGGTTGGTAATAGTAGTAAATATTTTAAACGCAAGAATCGCTTCAAGCTCAGCGATATCGTACAATGAAATTAAAGTTAAACCCCCTGTGTAAAACGCTAATATAGCAAAAAGAAATTAGAAAAACAATTTATTAAAGGAAAGAACCCAAATGTTAGAAGAAAATAGTTTATTCAAATAGTACAATATATTACACTGCAGGTGGTATTTTATAAACGAATTGGTTTTGCCAATTAGAATCATACCACCCACCTGCTATTGATAATCAATGGACATTTATTGTTTTCATGGACAATAACAGGTTTGGTTATCATACAACGATAATGTTTGCAGAATGAATAATAACTAGCACAATTCTGCCACCATAAAATGAGCCTAGAGTAACTCGAATCTAACGCTTAAAAATCACCGTACTGTAGTGTAACAGTACGGGCGTGAGAGTCATTTACATAATCTTCCATCTTTGATAATCAGAGTAGCAAGGTTCAACGCCCGGGACTAAGACAATGCTAATTAGATCTCATATTGCACGCCATAATTGTGGCCGCAAAGTTCCTACTGAACCTGATGAGAGATAGGCTACCTTAATACCAAACTAGAAGCACGTAGTAGGGTGCAGTTTTATTTAGCCAATTGTTTGATTCCTCCAGGCAGTAATCCTTACATAGGTGTCCGTAGATAGATAGTACGGATTCACGGCATTGAAGATGTCTTTA
Source organism: Prosapia bicincta (assembly GCA_036971475.1). Lineage (NCBI taxonomy): Eukaryota > Metazoa > Arthropoda > Insecta > Hemiptera > Cercopidae > Prosapia > Prosapia bicincta. Next base: position 348,823,998 of record JBAIZL010000001.1, read on the forward strand.
GATATATAAAACACAAACAGTAAAAATATGTTAGTTCAAACACAAATTATATTTGTGTTTGAAAATTATGGTAAAATTTCTAATTTTGATTGTACTAGTGCATTAAATTTAGATAGATAAAGATAAAGAGAAGTGATTTCTACTTTTCAATTCTTTCCATTAGCTCAGACTCTTCTTATAATACAGCGTGATAAATTTTCAATCGCTGATAAATTATGTTTTTATTCATCCACTCTAGTTCGAATACATGTTTTTAAACCTATAGAGGTTGGCAATTGATGTTAATACAGTTTTTTTTTCAAATATTTATTCAATAATTAAATTATAAAAATTTGAATGGTCTAGGTAGGATTCGAACAGAGTATCCAGTTCCATGTCCTGCTCTTTGCCACTAAGCCAACTTTCCCGTAGCCTGGAATGAAATTCTCAAAGATGTATATGAATTTTTCTTTTGCCACCATCTGGTTCTGGTGGAACCTCCATTGCCCAACCTTAAATTGTTACTATGGTTGCTACACAATATCATAAACAATGTTCTAGGATTAAAAATGAATAAAATAAACAAACTGGATTAACGGTATCGAACATGCTTCACAAACGGGCAATGCGAAAGGAAAACGAAAAGAAACTACAACACAATGCAAGGGAAAAAAAGAAAGCGTTTAAATATTAAAAAACAAAAATAATAGTCCAACACCATACATAGAAAAAAATAGAAAATTGCAAAGAAATTTGCTTTCTATTTTGCCACTTAATATTGATATCCTGACATATGTATATAGGTACATATTTATATAATTGCAATTAGAAAATAAAAAAAAACTAAAATAAAATTTTCTTTGTTCATTCAAGTACGAATTGACTTTAATTTTTTTTAAATATTACTTGTTTAATCTTCAAGTTGAAGAATAATTAGCTTGAACCAGTCATCTTTATTTAAACGAATATTATTTTTCATTTAGTCTGACGGTTTCGAGAAAATCTTCTTGGTGCTTCACTTATGCAGAAATGTTCTTGAATGAGAGATCATTTCCATTTTTAACAAGAAGTCTATAACTTAGTGAAATTTGAGGCACTGAAAAAAGTTTTGTTTTGTATAACATCACTGACAGATACACTGCGATACACCCAATCGCATACATTTGTTCTCATCCGTTAACACCATCATGTTATTTCAACCATTAAAGTACCAAAAAATAAAAACCCTATACTAATTTCTCAGAAATATAAATTTTTAAACACAGTTTATACCAAATTTGAAAAGTTTTAAAAGTAGGTTAATTACATCTTACTGTGTTTTTTATAAATGTGTGGCAGATGTTAAAAATTTATAATTTTACAGTTTAAGAATTTTTTTTAATAAAAATTTAGATATAGTAATTTATAAAAATTAAATTTTAAACAACACAGGCAGATAATGAAAACTAAAGCGGTTTACCTATTTCTCTCAAAATTTTAATCATAAATCTAGAGTAGTAATAAATTGCAAGGTGATGACCATTCCTCGAAATCAAATGTATTTTTAATTCACATCAATAATCAGTCAGGGAGTGCCAAAACAGAATTCATAAAATTCAGATACTATACAGAACTATTTTGACCCATTACGGTCAAGCACTGCAGATTCGAGCAAAGTCCAGTTTGCGTGCTAGCTCTATATTGATCCAAAGTGGTAAGGTCACAGCCCCCTCACTTAATTTGGCTGCTTTCTTACAAGTCATACACTCCACTATAGATCAATAGATCATCAAGATAAATCTCCTGGCAGATGAAGCTATCTTTAAAACACAAACTGACACACAAAAATTTAAAATAAACTATTTTAACAATATTTGCATAGTTTTTATAAAAACTTCTTTTATAAACGTTAAATCACTGCGATTTGGTAGACCTGTCTTAAAAACCAAAAATATTAATGTATATGCTAGGTGACAAACAATGAGGTTTATAATGATAAAACGCCGTAGTTTATAAGGTAATTAGAGCTCAGCTAGTGAGAACAATTCCAGTGCTAAATATTAAAACAGTTTATTCTAAATCTCCCTAGACACTAGATTACTAAAACAAACACACTAGGCTATTAAAACAAACAAACTAGTTTCGACGACAATGTCACCTTAATCAGGGCTTTACTACTACTAACACTCAGTAGTAGCCAAGCACTGATGAAGGCGACATCGTCGTCGAAACTAGTGTGTTGTGAGATTTAGAGTGAATTGTTTTAATATTTAGCGTTGTACTTATGTCGAAATAACAAGAGTGACAACTTCTCAAACCACAAACTTAACATATTGTATTGAACAATGAAAAATAACAGATAGGAGCTAGAACATATTTATACAGATATTATTTTTTACTGCTTTCATATTCACTGACCTTTCAATAAAAAAATAGGTCACCTACCAGTATTGGGCGAGATTCAAAAAGCCACGCTAAATAACTATTCATAATTTGACTTCTATATAAACAATCCTCCACACGGAAATATACCCTTCTCATAATCCCGATAGAGAGCCAGTACAGCTCGGGGGTTGCCCGAAGAACCATGAATATCCTAAAATATTTGAAGGTTTCCTGACACTATTTAACTTCAAAGTACCCATTTCCTTTCTCCACACAGAAATGTACCCTTCTAATAATCCCGTTACAAAGCCAGTACAGCTCGGGGATTGTCCGAAGAACCATGAATATCCTAGGCTATTTGAAGGCTTCCTTACACTATTTAACTTCAAAATACCCATTTCCTTTCTCCACACGGAAATGTACCCTTCTAATAATCCCGATACAAAGCCAGTACAGCTCGGGGATTGCCAGAAGAACCATGAATATCCTAGGCTATTTGAAGGCTTCCTGACACTACCTAACTTTAAAGTACCCATTTCCTTTCTCCACACGGAAATGTACCCTTCTAATAATCCCGATACAAAGCCAGTACAGCTCGGGGATTGTCCGAAGAACCATGAATATCCTAGGCTATTTGAAGGCTTCCTGACACTATTTAACTTCAAAATACCCATTTCCTTTCTCCACACGGAAATATACCCTTCTAATAATCCCGATACAAAGCCAGTACAGCTCGGGGATTGTCCGAAGAACCATGAATATCCTAGGCAATTTGAAGGCTTCCTGACACTACCTAACTTTAAAGTACCCATTTCCTTTCTCCACACGGAAATGTACCCTTCTAATAATCCCGATACAAAGCCAGAACAGCTCGGGGATTGCCAGAAGAACCATGAATATCCTAGAACCTCATTATAATTTAAACTAATTTATTAGTAATGCTGGGTAGAAATTAATTTTTGAATAATTACCACCCTTTTTAATATCACTACATGCATGGACAAATATGTTAAAACAAAAACATGTCATTTATAAAAACTAAATTCTCTTACTGTCTGAGATAAAATCAATTTCATCCATCAGTCGATTTAAATTCTGTAATGTTTTGTTTAGATTAAAAACAATTACTGGGAATAGCAACCCACCCGAATTATGACTTAACCCCGATTTATTATAGTACTTAATTAGCAGGGTGATTAGCCTCTAAGTAAAAACAATGTAGTTTGAGACCGCACTGTGCACTTCCTATTTTTTTCCTGTAATTGACTTCGAGTCAAAGCCTGACAAGAGTTCGCAAAGTTTTGGTACATTTGTTTACGTATATTGGGCGGAAATAATTCGGTGTTTAAACATATTTTCTTTGAAATGCCTGCCAGACAAAGGTAGGGAGACCGCCAACGCCAGCCTACAGAGGTAATCATGATAACTAGGCAAAGCTTTGGGTAGTTTTATTGACGTATATCGGCGGACGGAATTCGTGTTGTTTGAGCGTGATTTCATTCAAATGCCTACCACACAGAGGTAGGCATGTTAACTACACAAAGATTTTGGTACTTTTGTTTACGTATATTGGCGGGCGAAATTCGTGTTGTTTGAGCGTAATTTCATTGAAATGCCTGCCAGCGGAGGTAGGGAGACCGCCAGTGCACTGCCGGGTTCAACACGGGAAAAATAACTGAACAAGTAATACTGGTTTTAAGAATACAGTACTTGAAAAATTAAAATATTCTAACATTATGAGTAATTTGAGAGTTTGAAAATCATGGGAAATGTTTTATGATTTTGAATGTCTTAGAAAATGTTATTTTTTTTACATTAAATATAATTTACTTTTTCTAGGAATTTTAAACTCAGTTATTTTAAACTAATGGGTTCAACTTCAGAACAAGAACTGTTTTAAAAGAAACTAAAGTGTATTTATAGGTATAAAAACAAATTTTACGCTACATACCTTTTTTTTAACGAAAACTCATGTAGGTAGGTGGTCCTATTACTTTTTTTCAACGGGAGTAAAACTGTAAACATATATCAGATTTGTCCCGAAGTTTTCCGAAACCCAATACGGCGCTTATAATGGAATAGAATAAATCAAATAACCATGTCGTCTACACTTGGAGGTAATGTTTAAATCATAAGCAATATAAATCCCTATGTGTATAAAAAAAAGTGCGATTTAATAGTATTTGACATAATAGTTGTTTTTCTTACTCGTATACTTTACGTTATATTTGTATCTCTCTCTCTCTCTCTCTCTCTCTCTCTCTCTCTCTCTCTCTCTATATATATATATATATATATATATATATATATATATATATATATATATATTTCTTGTTTAAATTAAAGATATATTTTAATCGTTAATAAAACCTTATATTCGTCCACTGAAGTTTGAATACATTTTTTTAAATATCGATTCACAATTAAATTGATTAATTAATTGTAATAATCAATTTAGCTTTCTAATTTGGCACTTAATATCACGATTTTGTCATATGTAGGCTAGTGGCAGATCACAGACAATTAATTCAAGCTTTTTGAACACTCAACGTTTCGAATTTCTTTCCGAAATTCCTTTTCAAGAGCTCGTTTTTATTAAACCAATACACAATTTATAAAACTCATAACATTACATTAAACATAATAAAAACCAACAATACAAAACTCATAATAAATATTAGGAGAATATTTATTAAGAGTTTTGTATTGTTGGTTTTTATTATGTTTATTGTAATGTTATTAATTTTATAAATTATAAGCTATATTATATATTGGATTAATAAAAACGACCTCTTGAAAAGGAATTTCGGAAAGAAATTCGAAACGTTGAGTGTTAAAAAACCATGAATTAATTGTCTGTGATCTGTCATTAGCCTATATAAAAAATTAATAACCATTAACAGACATTAAATAAAAATATTAGTTAGTTGTAATTATTTAATAAAAAGTAAATAAAATACAATTTTTATTTGCTGACACAAGGGTGAAATAACTTAATTTTTTAAAAAATATTACTGTTTTAAATTCATATTAAAGTTGTAAACTACTCTTACCAATATATTACATTAATGTACTTTTTATGATCCAAACGGATTTACAACTCAGACTTTTTCACAGCGTCAGCAATCATTCCCAACGGATATTTAACATTTTGCAACGAACAGTGAGCGCTGAATCAGCCCTCCATATTTCAGTTTGGCTCTAAACATATTCTTTTAGATCCACTAATAATTTATTGTTCAGTAAACTATAAAATAGAACATCTTAAATTGTTTTGAGTGTTAAAACAGACTCCATTTCGAAAGTTTTCCTAGCAGTAATAACGATAAGATGGTCCTTTGCATAAGTTACTTTGTTCGTAGTTTTTATATTGTTCTTTTAATGGCTGACTGCAACGGTACAATCGCTCAAACATACAATTGACTATAGTCATAATTAACTTAAGCATTGTCTAACGAGAGAGCCGGAAAGTTACAGGAAGCGGTCAGTGAGTTTGGTGACATCACATCCCCGTTCCGTGAACTTCCTGTACAATCGCTGCAAAGCTGCTTGAAATGATTGCTACTTATCGATTAATTGTCAATAACCGTTCGCTTATAACAAAACTATGCATTTCCTCTGCGGTTGGATATAATTTTGATTAGTCGTGAAAGCAAGCAAGACTTTGTTCTACTTCGGGATATTACGGACATTGAGATATAATTAGAGAGCAAATTATTAGTACGAAACTTTTTCCTTTACTGCAATAAACAAAATAACAATTCTAAAAAAAATTACAGAATTTGTTATCCGTATATCAATATAACTGAAGATGGGTGCCCTATTACTTTACTACACTTATAAAAAAATAATAAATTCTTGGAATACGGTAAAAAAAAGTTGCAAATTTTAGAACATCTTTGTTGTAAACAGTAGGGGCAGAGTATGCAACATAGATACAAAGTTGCTAATGTGTAAATATTGACTGCTTTGTTTTAAAATTTGTAGCGTAACTAGTAAATTTGTTATACAAATTATAAAAAAAATCAATGTGAAAGTATTTAATCAGTAACTAAGGTAAGCCAAAAAAGGTAATGCAGTTATAAGACAGTTTCGTAAATGTAGATAGTACGATAGCGTAAAATTAAAACAGTTTGTAGGAGATATTTGAGATTTTTATTAATTATGACTAGGTTGGTCTCTCTGGCATCAGCTAAGAGTAGCAAATAGGTAAAATTGTTTTGTTTATAACCTCAAACTTGCGTTCAAGAATACACTTATTTCTCCACGTGAAGTTTCTACATCAATTAAACAACGCTCAATAATCCAGTGTTACCAGCTGGTGAAACTTGTGTTTGCCATTTTGAACCACAGATTAAAAGTCTAAGCATGGAGTGGAAAGCCATCAAGATACCTGTCAAAACGAAATTTATAACACAAGCATCATTAGTAAGTCACGATGACCGTCTTTAAGGATGCCCGAAACGTTTTTTGTGATTATTTGGTAGATCAGTGTATAGTGCAGACCACGTAACCGTGCATTGTCCTTGAGAGATCGCAGTATAAGTAGTCAGTATAAGGTACTTTCCTACAACATGACAAGAACTGTTAAAACACTGATTTGCATGAGACGGTCAATATTAGATGATAAATTAGCTTCCGTATGATATAACAAATAATCTTGAAATATTTGCAGACATCGGATGTAGAAGTTGTTGATGTGAATATGTTACATGTTTTAAGAAGTTATAGTATACGAGAAATCTCGCAAGGCCAGGTGTACGGTTACGTGGACCGCACTATAGAATAAATTGTCTTCTATCAAATATGCTGAAAACACAGTAAAAACTAGCAGTAAGAGAAAAACGGAACGGATCTTAAATAAAAGTGACGATTTGCCCTTATCAAGTTCAACTTACCGAAACAGAATTTTTTTAAATGGGTATAAAGATACTATCTCCTCGGTACAGTCCTTATCTGGCTCTTACTGGTTTTCATTTGTTTAGATCGGTAAACCGAACATGTACGTCAGCAACAACAAGGAAGTTTAAGAAATTGTGGGGAAATGGTTCAAAAGAACAAGACAAAAACTTCTTTATATCAATTATAGAAAACTAATTTATAGTTGAGAGAAGTGTAATAATATTGGTGAGAATTGTGATAAGCAGTAAAAGAAGCATTTTGTAAAAAATACAGTCTTTACTACATCAAGTTGCTCTTCAATTACCGTGTAAGCATAAAGTATTCTACCTAAAGTAGAGTCAAAATCTTCTTAAAATATAGTTCTTAAAATATATTGTATTGAACCTACAGTTATAGGCACGCACGCACGCACGCACACACTAATTGATATATATACATATACATACATACATATATATATATATATATATATATATATATATATATATATACATATATATATATATATATATATATATATATATATATATATATATATATATATATATATATATATATGAATTTTGTATATATAACAAAATACATAAGAACAAACAAATAAGAGTTTTATTTACAGTTATAGGCACACACACACACACACACACACACACACACACACACACACACACACACACACACACACACACACACACACACACACACAGATACACACACACACACACACACACACACACACACACACACACACACACACACACACACACACACACACACACACACACACACACACACACACACACACACACACACACACACACATACGCACACACGCACACACACACACACACACACACACACACACACGCGCGCGCGCGCGCGCGCGCGCACACACGCGCGCACACACAAACACACACACAACCATGTGTGGGAAAAGTCGTGTTCTATTTGAGAGATATTGTTTATTTAAAAAGCTTATTTAGTTTTTGGTGTGATTTCTTGAGTTTTTAAACCGGCTAACATAGTTTTAGGAAACATTTTTACACTTTTACATTGCACAGCCTTATACACTCACGAATTACCATATTAAGTATAATAATATGAAAATTTGCCTATCGTATCACTATATCTTTTAATTGAAATGAGGCTGGCCGTTGTGGGAACAGCAGCCCTTTGTTAACTTGGACTGCCATTTTGAATTGTGGAGTGCTTCAGTGTCGGTCCGGGTTGGCATAAACCGCCGTCCTCATTTAAAATCAAAGTGTTTATCTAGTCAAGCAGAAGTACGCGCAATTGTAAATATATTAGCGCGTAGAAGTGTATACTGGTCGGTAGCTTGAATTTATTATGGAAGCAAATACCATAAACGTTTTAATCTTTCCATTCAGATTTATTTACGTGACTCTTATATTCCCTACGTTCCAGTAAAACAAATTTGTAACGACACCTTAGAGGCCATTGACATTTTCCCTCATTTCAACTCTGAAATGAACTTTCTCCCATTGTTGTAGTTACTGTTCGTGCGTAAGCCAAAAGGAAACCATAAAAAAAGTGTTCGACACAGCTTTAATGCCGAAGAAATGGTAATGTCCTAATATTGAAGAAAGTAAATAGCATTTTGATTGTACAGTGTACGTTACGCTGTTGCAAGTCACCGTGCCATTGTGCAGCCCAAGGAGGCGCATAAAAGTACCGCTACCGCGTCCCGGCAACGAACACACGGATAAAATGATAAATCAATAATCCGTAACAAACAGCCGATCACTTGTTTGTGTGCAATATGTGCCTTATGCGGTCGTTACAGTTTTATGGTAACAAGGAAATAGTGATGTACTACTAGGTTAGGTTAATTGCGAATTACATGAGAACTGTCAATCCTACAGTCCCTAGAGACAAGTGAAAAATAAGGCAATCTACACCTCAAACAGTAAATATAACTGTTGTTAATACAAACGTTAATAACAATAAAGCATCAAACTCAATAGATTGTGGTTTGTTTAAAGTAGATATGAAATGTATAAAGTTTTAAACGTATAACAAGTAACTTTAGAATTGTAGATTAATATTATTCGTATATTTAGCCATAGCGTTTTGTTGAAAAGTGAAGAAGGAAAAATGGTGAAAAAAAGAAATGCGATAAGAAGTACCAGGGTGACCATTTAACCTCCTTGTCAACACAACGATAGTGGTTATATTATCATTACAATAAATAACAATAATAAATGATCCGAGGCCGATCAAACCTCGGAAGACAATTTTTAATATTAGAAATAAAGATTATTATTACGAAACAGGAGGAACAAAAACCTTAAGATTACTCGTATAATAAATAACCAATTTAGGTGATGGGCGAATAGGTTTCGTGGAAATATCCACCCTCCAATAGTAATATTATCATGTAAGCTTTAAACCTTCAAGTTCTCGGGTTTCGACAACTGCTATTCAAATTCCAAGGTATCATTTGCAAGTCGTCTCAATGTACTGAACACTACACACTTGAAAAATTGTGAAATATAAAAACAGATAAAATAAAAACGAAACGTCGATAGTACAGCAAACTGAGGTTTCTCAAATTGTTGCACATGTAATATGATGCACACTATAATTGAGGTGTGTGTGATGTGATGGTTTCGTGTTTCATGTGCAGTGGCCAACAACTATGCAACTTGAAAATAATTGAGTCTGTCCAATGAAACCAATGCTCATGGAAATCAAGTAAAAAAGAACTGCCAATGACAGGCTTTTATTTATTATTATTGCAATACTTTTATTTTAAACTACGCAGCAAGCTGCAAATATGACTCGTATTTAAAGTTTTTAATAGCAAAATTCAATTGAATACTGTACTATTATATTAAAAATTTTCAGTCCAATAATTAAAAATAAACTTACTTTCACTATTTTTATGACTGAAATAACCGATCAAAGCCACTAATGTACTGAAATTGCTAACCACCGAATACAAAACCTTTACATCGCCTTCCACTCTATGCTACACCGACTTATAAACATACCCATGTACAACTACGAAATTTCTAACCACCGAATACAAAACAATTACATCGCCTTCCACTCTATGTTACACCGACTTATAAACATACCCATGTACAAAATAAACTACAAACCTATCAAAACACACAGATGAAACACCAGTTTCAATTATAAAAAAACACAAACATAGTTTTTAATCTTTCACTATAAAAACACAAAAGTAGCCACATTACATTCTCTCGGACGCTCAAACAAAGTAGCATTCAAAACCATTAAAATTCATAGAATACGTACAAAAATTAAAAAAAAAAACTAGCAAACACAATAGGTCATGTGGGGACAAATTATTATGTAATTATTGCCTTAGCATCTGCAACGGACAATCAGATGAAAATCTCCGCACGTCATTTAATAAACATATGGGAGACTTTAAAACATAAAACCAAATTCAAATCTTCGTTACACATACACAAGACGCATGCCACAGATATACAAACACACAAATCCAACAAATTGTAAATAACAGACAAAACTCCAAACAATAGATATCAAACTTTATATATTTTAAACGATAAAATAAACTTACAATCTCGTAACAATGATTAAATACAAAAAATAGTTAATTATAAAAAACAAGAATTTGTTTAAAGAAATAGGCGAGAAACTAAATACACACGTGACGAGAATAAAATGCTTATAAATTGTTATACAGCTATTAACAGTGTACGAGGCTTCAGATGGTATAAATATATTAAATTGAAGACAAGCTCTGAGGTTTTAGTTTTACAAATATTAATGTTATTGAAATGTTTTTACTATAATAAATATCAATAAAAGAAAGTCATCTACAAATAAAAACATATATATATATATATATATATATATATATATACTGTTTAATGTGTATAACATTAACAATATTTCTTAGTAGACGGCCATCCCAGTTAGGTCCGTCGATCTTAGGCCTTCATCCTTCCTTCTCGAAATATGTATTTATACAATAGGTACTTATTGTTTTAAAACTAGTATTGTTTAAAAGAAAGTATTTCTTGAAGCGGTTTTAAATAATTTGATATATCCATTTTTAAATTAAATCGTAGATATAGACATCGACAAGAGGAAGTACTATACAGATTTTCTTAGCAATAACAAGAGCTAAACGTTGATAAGCTTCGATAACTCTGGAACGGGAGACAATCGCGGTTTAAAAGAATACGTCTAATGACTTTAATTACTTCAACCAAAGCTATTAACTTTAATTACGAAAAGATTCTCAGAGTTGAAAAATAGATTAGGGTTTTCTTCTACAAAACATCAAAAGTTTGAAGTTATGATTAGGAGAAAATGTTATGAAACATAAAATAGTTACTATCTTCTAATAGCTGTAATTTGTGTTAATTGTAAACGTGAAAACAAATTACATTTAGAGTTTTACAGATCGACATTTCGTAGATAGTATTGTTATTAAATATTTCTCTCTGCAGCTGATTATAGATGTGAAACAACATTGACGATAGAAAAGTTAATTCTCAAAATTTATTCCGAAGAAAGTATAGGCCACACTGAAGTCTTGTATTTATTACAGAAGGGAGAAAGTTCTTACTAAGATTAATTCCTCCAGAAGTTTCTAGAAATTAACAAAAATTGTGTTTTAAGACGGTAATCAAATTTAAATTATAATCCTCAATGCCTGGAAACCGAAAATGCCTTTCTATAATAAAACGTAACATTACGATATAAAAATAATGAACAATAATGGACATTTTCAAATAATAATGCTAAAAATAATAGCATTTTCAAACTGCTACACGATTTGAATATATATTCAATCTTTCTCAATGAAGATGCACTTTTATCTTATTGATGCTAATAATACTATCTTTATAAAGCTGTATTATATATAGCTGGATGTGGCCCAGTGTAATTTTTAAATAGAAATATACTGCAACACGAATATGAAAGAGCAGACAATTTTTATACACACTCTGTGTGTGTGTGTGTGTGTGTGTGTGTGTGTGTGTGTGTGTGTGTGTGTGTGTGTGTGTGTGTGTGTGTGTGTGTGGGCGCGTTCGTGCGTGTATACAAGACGCACAAACGCGCGCACTAACTCATTCACATGAAATAAAGGCTATATATTACAAATGAAAGAATATTTAGCAACAGTTTGTAGAAAGGTTTATTTATAAATTTAACAGAAGAAACGAACAAGAACTAAAGGGATTTGAAACGCATCAGAAACAAGCCAAAGTGCAGGTGCTTCTTTAAGAGAGTTTAAAGAATTTTAAATACTAATAAAAATCTACTTTTACTTTATGAAGATGACAACTCACAAACAGTTAATCTCTGGCCATGAAATATACTCTCCACGCCATAACGTAGATTGCTTGGTCATTCTAAAAAGCCTAGAAGAATTGCGTGGGTGGCCTCAAGTTCACTGACCATCTAATATTGTTCCTGGCAACCGAGCAGCCATCCAAGAAGAGACAAAACCTTACCTTTAAATGCTTCATAAGCACGTTAATTCATAGAAACTAAATTGTTTCAAATGTTCTTGAGAATTATTTCACTTACACTGTATAATTGACGTAGGTATATTGCGTTTACACATAAAGGCTTTACTCGACAGAAACTGAAGAAAAGGTTTCAGTTCCTATATTTCGTAAAATTTAATTTCAGTTTGCACTGTGGAGGGAAATTCAAAATGGACTCTTCTAAACTACAAAAAAATTAACGTACAAAAATTAAAAATACAGTATCTAGATTTACCGCTGTTAAACTAGGTACTTAAAATGTTACAATGTAAAACTAGAAGTGTGTTAAATAGTCAGAAGAAAATCATAGGATATGTTAAACACAATACTCTCCTTGCGCGACCCGAATACAAATCGAACACCAAAACGCACTTAGTGCGCCATTAATTTGCACTTTGTCTTGCTCAACTCAATGTACGGTTGGGATGAAATGGTGCCAGTAAGTACAGCCAGAACAGACTTATTCACGACGTGTCTATGCTACATGTGTTAATCAAGATACTTGTAGATGACGCCATTCATCTTAGATTTATCTTAGAGAAGCTTTGACTAAACTGACACATCGGTATCAATCTTTGGAGGACGTTCAACTCTTGACGATCTCCAGCTGGGAATTCTCCTACTTTTAATTAACAAAATACTAAAAAATATACTTAAACGTAACACAGGTGAAATATTTGATTTAATAATTATAAATTTAATGTTCTAAATGTATTTAAGAAACATTTGTGAAAACTGGACAGAAAATATTAACGAGTTACTTATAAACGCTGGAAAAGATTGTAATAAACTCGGATTAGTTGAACGCATTTGTAATAAAACGTTTTCCTCCTAAATCAAAAATTAGTTTTCAATAAACAAACACACTAGTTCACAAAAGACTAGTTTCAGTGCTTGAAAAATATCTTTCGAACGGAAAAGGACCTGCCGACCTGTTCTACAGGCAGATCACCACTTGCCAAAGCATGTATCTTTAGATCAGGAGCTTAGAAGAGCTGCCCTCCGAACTATCAATGAAAAATACCTTGCACCAGAATCGCTCCAAATTTACACTGATGGACCATCCGTGCAAGGATTAGGAGAAAAAGGTGCTGCATACTACTGTACATATTTTTAAGGATTTTCTGCTGACGAGACCCACCCCAGCAACTACGACGGTGAGGTAGTAGCTAAGCAATTAAGCCTGAGAACCTAACTGCTAGGGACTAAAGCAGTTTTTTTTGTTGACTTTAAGACAGCTGACTGACTGAAGTAGAACCATAAGACGTAGAAGAAGACTAAATGCTCTCATAAATGCCGGGTGGGTATTTAATTTCCAGTGGATCCCGAGCTGTGTAAACATCACTGGCAATGAAAAGGGTGACCGACTAGCCAAGCAGGGAGGCAAGCATCCCTCGGCCTGAGTTCACTACAGTCCTCCAAATCCCTAGTAAAAATGTCCACAAAAAAATGGAATCACGATTCATTTAGAGAACTCTTAGCAGGAAAACAGTGGGGACGTCTTGTGTCGGGGAGACCAATTGGCCATAACTTCCCTCGAGCTGTTAGCGTTGCATCATTTAAATTGTAGACGGGTCATGATTAACTTTCTGCACACCTCCACCGCATCCATGTGGTACCGACCCCGGAGTGTCTACTGTGTGGCATGAACGCCTAACACCTTCAAGATTTCACAGCCCTGGTCTGGACCCAGGATTACAGCAGTCCCATCTTCAACGAAGCGTATCTCTACTGGTCAGCGCGTCGCCATATGGCTCAACGGCTAAGGGTGGGAGTTAGCTAGAATGGAGAAACTGTTCTACAGCCAGTTAGTTGTAGTTCCTTTTTCTAGAAAATCGAGTCTGTAAATAATACTGAAACTCGGAATCTAAAGCCACCGTTGTCATTGGTTCATAACTTTTCCATTAAAACAAACACGCAAGCTAACACGTTTATTTCTAGCAGCCTGTTATAGTACTGCATTACTAACTGTGTAGTTTGAACGGTATTGGACATCCGTTCCTACTACGAACGGATTCATTTCAGCTTATAAGGTTGTGACTCAATACAATAATTCGCCTTTTTGCATGATTATTTTGTATTTCATTTGAGAAAACAGTAACTGTAAATTAATTTTACTTTATTGTTGACGATGAAGTCTTGTCAATGACGGATTTTCTTCAGATAATAGCCGTGGGCGTGGATAACGGATTAAGCCAGGAAGGAAGGCTGGGCAGTTGAAAGTGGAGTTAGTTATGTGTTCAAGCTTGTACGACAGTTTCGATAGGTTTTATTAACCTCTTTATCGTTGTTCTTTCCCCATCGATCTTCATTGATGTTGCAGAGCTGTTGTGTCATTAGAAATTGTTTTTTGTCTTTGTTTGAATTAATCCATTGCATTTGCGTCCAATAGGGTTACGTTGACGATTTTTATATTGCTAACACCTCTAGCCTCCTTTGCCACCTCATCTGTTCCATTGGCAGTCAGTGATATTGGATCCATTAGGTAGTGCAGATTTTATCCAGCTCATTCATTTCGTCGAGGTGGGAGGAAATCCCATTGATCAACAAAAGCCGTAATTCAGGATTGCTTGGAGGGCAGTCCTTGACTTATAGAAAGTCAAGACCCACAGGCTGCTCTGAAGTGGGGAGGGATTTGTAGTCCTCAATAGTACTTCTCTCTATTTCATTGATAAATGTATAGACACAGCCAGAAATATATATATATATATATATATATATATATATATATATATATATATATATATGTGTGTGTGTGTGTGTGTGTGTGTGTGTGTGTGTGTGTGTGTGTGTCAGGCGTTTAAAAATATTGAAAGTGTTAGTTGTTTATGACAGTTTATGAGATACAACCTCAGCAGTTTGAGACATCTTAAACGTGCATAAATCAATCGTTAGGGACAACTAATACTTCAACAGGCCTAGATACTATATCCGTTTGAGACAGTTTACAAGGTGATTACGATTGGCGCTTGCGTCAGCTCGTAAGATTTATAATATACGTTAGTAACGTGTGCAAATGTATACGGAGTAAATGGTAGCAGCTTGTGATATCTTATAAGGTACATACCTTAGCAGTTTGTGACAACAAATAAGGTAGACTACAATGTTAGCAGCTTGTGACACGATATAGAATAATCAAGCTGGCGCTTGTGACAGTTTGTAAGATACATACGTCAGCAGCTTGTGGAAACGTATACGGTGTGAAAGGTAGCAGCTTGTGATATCGTATAAGGTACATACCTTAGCAGTTTGCGACAACAAACAAGGTAGACTACAATGTTAGCAGCTTGTGGAAACGTATACGGTGTGAAAGGTAGCAGCTTGTGATATCTTATAAGGCACATACCTAAGCAGTTTGTGACAACAAATAAGGTAGACTACAATGTTAGCAGCTTGTGACACGATACAGAATAATCAAGTTGGCGCATGTGACAGTTTGTAAGATACATACGTCAGCAGCTTGTGGAAACGTATACGGTGTGAAAGGTAGTAGCTTGTGATATCTTATAAGGTACATACCTTAGCAGTTTGTGACAACAAATAAGGTAGACTACAATGTTAGCAGCTTGTGACACGATACAGAATAATCAAGTTGGCGCTTGTGACAGTTTGTAAGATACATACGTCAGCAGCTTGTGGAAACGTATACGGTGTGAAAGGTAGCAGCTTGTGATATCGTATAAGGTACATACCTTAGCCGTTTGCGACAACAAACAAGGTAGACTACAATGTTAGCAGCTTGTGGAAACGTATACGGTGTGAAAGGTAGCAGCTTGTGATATCTTATAAGGCACATACCTAAGCAATTTGTGCCAACATATAAGGTGCTTAAATTAGCAGCTTATAAAGTAATTATATTGGCACATGTGACAGCTTGTAAAGTACATACGTTAAGTTAGCAGCTCTAGAAAACGTATATGGTAAATAAGTCAGTTGCTTGTGACAGCCTGTAAGATAAGCAATTCGACAGCCTGTAAGGTACTAACTTCAGCCACCTATGACAGGCCAGCAGTGTAAGACTAGTCCTCTATGTTGCAAGGGAGAGCTAGGATTCTGGTAGAAGGTGCCACATTTAGCCCAAGATATTTTTGTATTTTAAATATCGTTCGGATAAATAGAGGCATCCACAGCCACCAGAATATAATGTCTAACGGAAGAGCAATGAAGCACTTGCAGTTTTGTTTTGTGAGTGATAGTCTACTATGTACACGGTGTTCGTGTGTCGCGAAGTACTCGAGTTCGGCTTGCACGCGACGACAAAACTCAGGGCTTCCGTAACTAATACGGCTTCCTATCTAGACTGCACCTGCATTAAGGCGACTGCGCACCTACAATACTACGACACCAATCTTACATGACACTTGCTAATTACTGATAATGGGTATGATGTATGTAGAAACACAAAACCTAACCTAAGAGTTACTTTTATAAAATGAACTGTAAACGGGAATTAATTAAAAATATTTTCTTAGATCTGTAACAATTCAAAAATTTTAAACACTTGAAACCCACAAAAATAAATTTGAAATACAACCAAATGATCATATGAACGACGAAAAAACTTGCAGAAAAACAATGCCAAAGATACATATAGGTAACAGAAACAATACAATTACTAAATGCAAGAAAGATAGGCCTACTAAATGTCTGTAAAATCAACTCATCACTTCAGTAATATCACTACCAACTAGAGTCTTTACCCTCTAACTACTACGGTAGGTTATATAGTATGCAGTGCAATGAAAGGTTCATTAGTATTTTTAAACGGATCTCATTCTAGACAGGATTACAATCAATTTGGTATAGTTTCGATTTTCGATAAAATAAGGCAAAAGCTAATATTTAGATGAAAAGGAATCTGTAGTTTAACGTAAACAAGAAAATTATTTATTCTAAAGTCAGTACTAGAAGTAGTAATAAACAAATGTAAAAGAAGTGATTTTAAATCAAGTGAACATTAACCAAAAGGGCAAATACATGTTTCCTAGAGCAGGCCATATTGTGAGATCGTTAAGTCAGTTAATCTAAAGGCAGCTTATTATCACTTGCCCCAATACAACATCCTTTTTATAGCTTGTTGCAAGAAACAGTTGCTATTTTACGCTTATGAGAAGCCATTTCAGAAAACCATTCAACTAGAATTCTAAGCACGGATAAAGAAGAATTACATAGTTGCTATAGGTAAATTTTTCAATTAATTTATTCAACGTCTCCCAACATCATATTCCCGGGAATGTTGTATCGCCCTACCTTTAATCCAACCTCTGTTTTCTATCCTTCGTTAATGATTAATACCATAATATTTGATCGCCTTTAATCTACAACAGCAAATCCATATATTTTACAATGATTATACAGTTTGCAATACTTTATTCAATTCCTTCTATTAGCTCACACTCCTGATTTGTAAAAATATTCAGTCGGTAATAAAATACTTTTTATTCTTCCAATCAAGTTCAAATATTTTTTTCAACCTATAGTGAATGACAATTCATGTTTACAATTTAAGAGGTTTAAGCCGGATTCAAATTGAATATCTTCATATTCGAAGTTTATCACTTTAACACTAAGCCAATTTCCCCCATAGCTAGAAATATACTTCTCAAAGATGTATATGAATTTTTCTTTTGCCCGCATCTGGTTGTCGTGGGAACCTCTCTATTCTACAACCTTAAATTGTTACCATGGTTACACACAATATCATAAATACAACAACCATATATAGAAAGGGAAATGGAAAATTGCAAGGAAAATCGCTTTCTATTTTCGCACTTAACATTGTTATTCTGACATATGTATATAGGTAAGCTACATATTTATATAATTGTAATTAGAATATTAAAAAAAACTAAAATAAAATTTCCATTGCTGATTTAAATAGGAATTGACTTTAAATTTTTTTTTTTTATATTACTTGTTTATTTGTAAAATCTTCAAGTTGAAGAAAAATTAACTTGACCAGTCATCTTTATTTAAATGAATATTATTTTTTATTGTCTGACGGTTTCGAGAAAATCTTTTTGGCGCTTCACTGGTGTAGAAATATTCTTGTGAGAGATCATTTCCATTTTTAACAAGAAGTCTATAACTTAGTGAAATTTGAGACACTGAAAAAAGTTTATTTTGTATAACATCACTGACAGATACACTGCGATATACCTAATTGCAAACATTTATTCTCATCTGTTAACACTATCATGTTATTTCATCTTTTTTTATATTACTTGTTTTAATAATAATCAATAAATTAAAACAACTATCAACATTTAAAGATTTGCAATATTTTCTATTTACTAATAGTTATGATATTGGAGCAGAAATTCTGCTCAATCCACAATCATTGTGAGTTTTTAAACAGTTACAAAACCCTTATACGTCAGCTTTGCATCAGCTGTAACCTTCTGGTGATGCTGTGTTATCGAAATGTACATAGTTAAAAAGATTTTCACAGCAAGTCTAATACAAGAATTGACTAAATAGATCTGGTTATCATGTGTGTCAACAATAAGATAAAACTTGCAATAAGATCATCTTGAATAAGATGACGATCCCGTTCATATATAAAACTTGAGAAATTGAGGGGCGCGTGAACATCCGTGAAACAGTATGATAGTAAATTAGCAAAATGTCATTTACGATAAACAGCATTTAGATACGTTTTATTTCTAATTACTACCAACTCGGATAACGGATAGCTTCAAGTCAGTAAGAGCAGGTTTACTTGAGGTAAATAACCCTGCCCGCGCGATGCCATAAGTTCAACTTACCTCCAGTACCAGAGGATCATTAAAGGCCTTCCTCAGTCCTACCAAGTGTCATCTATCTTTCTTTATCATTCTTCCCTATAGTCTATCCTTTATCTATATTCACAATACATCCCTGTTCTTCATAATTAATAGGTCATACACCTGATCATATTGAAAAAAAAAACACACACACACACAGAAACGTGAAAACTGAAGTCATTTTGATATGTACCTGCCCTCCCTCGAAGTAGGACTAAGTCTACTTTGGTTACGCCCCCTGCACACTCCATGCTACAAACTCCATATACCCTTTACAAGAAGGTTTTACGTATATCGAACCTTAACCTGCCTACATTCACAGCCTAACCCTGTTCTTCATAAGCGACAATGGTCAACCCGCCTAATCATCTTTCAAATACACAAAAAAAAAGAAAAAAAAATAGAGAAACAAGCAAACTGGAGTTATTTTGATACCGACTAAGGTTCTTTAAAATTAGCTCCAAATACATAGAGGCCTACATAGAGTTAATAAACAATGAAAAAGTAGGAACGGCGGCGGTGTCTAGTGCCGAACCTTATAACTGCTTTGCTAGTTACTACTAAAAAAAATTGTAGTATTTTTACTCACGCACTGTTATTAGTTCCTTCTAAAATCTGAACGAGATGGAGCGCTGATGGTGCGAAATTACGCGCCTTGGAATGGGTATGTCAGCAACTCTAATTCTAAAAGGAGGATTTGGAGGGTGTTGTGAATCCCGATTACCATTATTGTTATATATAACTTCACACGTTTTTTTTATGTCAGATCCTCACAAATAGATTGCTTTCAAAACTAAATGTTGAAAGTTTTAGATGAACTTTAAAAAAACTGTCAATCCGCTGCATTAAAAGTCCAAGTCACTTCCAAAAATAAGCATAAAAGAACTCTCAGGGTTAGTATAAAATGAAATATAGTTATTACAAAGTTTCTTTGACAGTTAGGGCTATTAGCGGTCGGGAATGCAGTACATTACCAGTTCGTGACTACACTGGTGGCTATGTTAGCGCTTGCCACCTGTACGCCTCAATAGGAGTTCATTTCGTGTCTAATAGGCACTCCGGGCCGAGTTTCTATTACTTATGTGGTGGCCTTAGATTTCTATTTTTAACGCTTAGAATCGCAAAATCAAACCTGTTTCTAGCAATAGTTCGATGCACGAGGATAGATTAGTATACTTACCGAAGACGATTCCTTATTTTATAGTTCCTACTTTAGTTTCTATTACATTCAGAAAGGTAATTGTTGAAACCAATGAGTAAGATAATTTATCTTATATAAGTAAGATAAAAAGCTATCATATACATGAAATAAGAATGTAGACTATGATCTAATAAGCGATTATAACTTCAACTGTTTGTAAACATATTTATAAGAGCTTAGTCATAAGAAGTATTCTTATAATCGGTTAAGCAGATTAGCTATAATCAAACATGTGTTTTGGCAAATAATGCTAGAAAATAACACAAGATATACGAATAACAACATAATATACAATTTATAAACTGGAATTTAAATAGTTCAAAATCTGAACTTGATTGGATGAACAAAAACGTGTTTTTGACGATTGAAAATTTGTACAAGATTTTAAAGGAACCCTTAAGGAAGATGCAAGATATATATAGAACAGAAGTATTTCAGTTCCTTCTCTTGGCTCCCCCTTTCTTTTTATATATAAGGAAAGGGGGGGGTCTAATAGAAGGAATTGAAAAACTAATAGAAATGAAAAAGAACACAACAGACAAAACAATAGCATCTAATATTAATATAGATTTACACAATAAATAAATAATAACGAGCACAACTAGCAATCAATAATTTACTTTCTTTTACGGGTTTTAATGTCGTCGTCATCATTATTATTATTACGAAAGAGAATGTTGAGTAAAATGATAGTATAGTCTTCTCACTGATGGTTATGGGTTTTTTATTGAAACGCTTACGAGTAAATGACTCACTATGAGTTAATGTATTTCTATTACCATTTCACAAGCTAAAGCTGGAACTTTGCTATTATATTTCATAGAGTAATTAAAATTTAATAATATTCTCAGGTAAAGCGCAGAGCTGGGGACATTTCTTGAACACAGCATGGCCCAAGTACGCAGTTCTATCCTATGCCTCCTAGACCATGTTAATGGTATAAAAAGGGACCATAATTACTATAGGAGATTTTAAATATTTATATAGATAAAGATTGGAACTGAATGAAATAGTATAAACGAGAAAATCAAACTGGTTAAATATGACTGAAACACAGGAAAAGAGAAACATGAGTTAAATTTTATACATTTCCCTAAGGTTAAGTAAAAAACCCAAGAAAAGTCATGGTCAAGGGTCATTCGTTAACGATATCTTTAAACTACCTCGAAGATCATATTCACTTAAAACATGATCAACTCATCACAATCGAAGTAGAAATGATGTGAAAATACTGAGATGATTAAAAATATAATAATGAGAAAACAGGATGGTAACCCTGGTATTTCTGATTATCTGAAAATACCAACGGGGCAAAGATCTAAGATGGTTATTGATTGTATCTGGAAAAACTTACTTGGGTGTGAGAACACTGAAAAATATGGAATAAACCTTCTACGGGGTTAAAATTAAAAAATAAAATAAAATAAATAAATAAATAAAAAAATTTAAAAAAATGCAATCAATTGGAGGGGGGGAACTTCACTGGTATAATAGTAAGAAAAAGGCATTTAACACTAAATGTTTTCTAAACAATAAATTCAAAGAAATTATTGGGAAAGCTTTACCGTGACGGAAATCCTGTAATGCGATGATTATTTTAAGCGGAACCTTATATTGATCAGTTAACTCATTATATTTCCGACGTCGGACAAACTTTTCATTAGGCGTCAACAGTTGTGGGCAAAATGTTGGGAACGTTATGATTACACGAATACCCAGAACAATCACAGTAATTTGTAAAGCATGATCCTCGTGACCAAGACGCGCAAACAGAGTATGACTAATTGCGGACTGAGCCGAGCCACCTAACCTAACCTCGTCAATTTACATTACAATTTTGAATCAGCTGAGCACAACGCTAAAACACATACACAAAAAACCGACATGCTTGAGAGAGAAAAGTACTTAGACGTAATAGCGGCCCATATATAATAACATTCATGATAGCCATGGTTAAAATTATTCTTTACACCGATGAGTGCCTGAACAGTCCAGTAGTCCATTAGCAATGGAGTTTGTGCAGTTTTTACTGTAAATATTACCACAGAATATCACCGTTGTCCATGTCAATTATTTCAAAGTATCAACATCCATACTCTATGTTTCTACTTTCTTAGTCGATACTAGCCTAGATTGCCCTTTAAATTTCAATGTTTCTTTTCGAGTAAGGTCATGACTTTCGAAATATCTCTATTAATCGTAATATTATATTAAATACATAATATATTATATTTATAATATTAAATAGAATCCTGCCAAACAACATTCTGATTTCTTTCCTATAATGGATTGGGTTGCCACACTAAACGAGTTATAATGTACTACGTTTCTGCTCACAATGAGTTCATTTAGAAACATAAGCTTATGTCGTTTCTAACATTATCGTATTTCTTATTGTTGAGGTGTTTTGGAGCATCTTTATTAATTAGAACTTTCTATGTACTCCGGCAAACTACATTCTAATTTCATTTAAATGGTTTGACTTGCCACACAGAAATTGTAACAATATTTCTACATTTCTAGCATTGTCAGGCTTCGTTTTTGTTTAGGCGCTATGGAAAATCTCCATCATTCAGAGTTTTTTATGTACTCTTGCAAACTACATTCTAATTTCTTCTGAAAAATGGCCTGACTTGCCACAAGAAACTGTAACTATATTTCTACATTCCTGCTATTTTTAACATTATCAGGCTTGTTTTTGTGGATGGTCTCGAAAAATCTCCACCAATCAGAACTTTTTATGCTCTCAATTGTTGTACAAGGTATTATTTTCGCGTGTAAACACTGAACATGTTATAAATCTCTGATATTTTACTGAAAATCTCTTCCAGTCAGAATTTATTACGTACTCTTGCAAACTACATTCTAATTTCTTCTGTAAAATGGCCTGACTTGCCACAAGAAATTGTAACTATATTTCTACATTCCTGCTATTTTTATCATTATCAGCCTTGTTTTTGTGGATGGTTTCGAAAAATCTCCACCAATCAGAACTTTTTATGCTCTCAATTGTTGTACATGGTATTATTTTCGCGTGTAAACGGACATTGAACTTCTTATGAATCTGTCATATTTTACTGAAAATCGCTTCTGCAATTCTGTAATATTTTAGTGGGATATTAGAGAGAAAATCCAGTGTAGATACCCCTCTAGAGACCTATATTCCTTTAGTTAGCCCATCCACTCGGATCATGATTCTTCGCTATCTCTCAATGAAAGGGAGATCTCCTCTAACATGAGTTATCAAATCCCTTATACACGAATAAAATGCGTGACTATATATAATAACTTCCCATTATTACCAAGTTTTAAAAAATATCAATTTCCTAAAATCTTCCTAGACCTACTGTGCGTGAGGTAAAAGGGTGCACGCATTTAATTTCAAAGAGCTGACATTTTGAAACCGCTACTAAGCCATCAGTTTCGGCAGGAACTCGGCCTCTCTCCGGATGGGAGACTCCAACTTGTTTATCGGCCGACAAAAGGAGAATGAGATACATTTCCGTGACTCGAGCCTACGCTCAAATTATAGTCGTGACATTGTTATAGACACCAACAACTTTCTAAAATTAAAATAAGTTTTTTACTATTCACGGTGCCCGGAGTTTGGGTTCTCTGTTTGAACGTGTTGTAATGGAATACTGACCGGATGACGTTGTTGTTAGATAAGAGGCACCGAACACATCCCAAGGCATCACTATCAGACTTTGCCAGTACATGAAGTGGAATTGATATTGGAGGTGTTACGTTGTTATTCTTTAGTTTTCCCTCAATATAAAAGAGAAAAAATATGTTATAAGATATTGCAACGAATATATCGATCGAATTATAATAGACAAAATTTTGAAAACAATCCCTTGGAAAACAAAAATTCCAAAAATAAAACCTTGGTATGATTCTCAAAATGGACCAAATATTAGAACTTCAACTATTTATTTATTTCTAATAAAGAATTGGCTTATATTATTGTTGTCCTTATATTATCAATCAAATTTTCTCTCCTTACTGTAAAACACGGATATTGTGATTAATTATCCTTGAGAAAAAACTGAAATACTTCAACATTTAAAAATAAATATAGCATATCGTTTTTAATAATTAATATTGACTTGAACAATGCATGGTTGTTTATACAATTCAAAAAATTTCCTTTATGATTTTTAAATTACTGAAAGCTTACAACTAATTTCATGAATCCAACTTACTTTGTTCCGTTAATACAGAATTTATACATAATGAATTCATCAAGATCACATTTTCCATTCGATTTTACTAGTTTTGATTAAAATAAACACAATGTGAGTTAAACTAAAAGAAAACTTACTGACCAGAAACATGTCAAGTTACCACTAATATAAACAGCACTATATTACTCACTACTGGCAAATGAAAAAACACAAAGAGCTTAGCATCAAGCAGTTCATAACATTTATGACGGTATCACATTTTGTAATTTTGGTTGTTTATACAATTCAAAAAATTTCCTTTATGATTTTTAAATTACTGAAAGCTTACAACTAATTTCATGAATCCAACTTACTTTGTTCCGTTAATACAGAATTTATACATAATGAATTCATCAAGATCACATTTTCCATTCGATTTTACTAGTTTTGATTAAAATAAACACAATGTGAGTTAAACTAAAAGAAAACTTACTGACCAGAAACATGTCAAGTTACCACTAATATAAACAGCACTATATTACTCACTACTGGCAAATGAAAAAACACAAAGAGCTTAGCATCAAGCAGTTCATAACATTTATGACGGTATCACATTTTGTAATTTTAAATGAAAATTAAGTGGAGAAATTATATTAAAATTATTCTGCAATGTATTTTTTTACTAATTTTACACTACTTAACTAAGGAAATACATAATTGCTTACTTGCTGACGCGTTTCAAAACGATCGTTTCTTTTTCGAAGCTAACCTTCTACTGCTTCTAGGTAGTAGAAGGTTAGCTTCGAAAAAGAAACGACCGTTTTGAAACGCGTCAGCAAATAAGCAATTACGTATTCACTTAGTTAAGTAGTGTAAATTAGTTTAATCAGTGAATTCAAGATGATTACATCAAGAAACTTCAGTATTTTTTTAGTTGGTTTTTAGATAATGCATTAATTCTAATTTGTTCCTTTGGTTTTTTTGTTGTTTTAAGCCGAACGGTAAATGTTAGTATTACAGTCTTCGAAAAATAAGGAAAAGATTGTAAAAATAGGCAGGGAAATTAGATAGGATAAAACCCTTATTGGTAGAGGATGTAAGTGGAAACACATCACATGTTCAGGGTCGCATATATGAATAAGACCTATTCTCTATTGGGGTTTCAAACAGATGTTCAACAGTTACTAATCCTTCTACGAAGAAGAATAAGACTAGGGTTCTTATTGGTTCATGGAATTAGGTAGGACAAATAAATGGCATGATCCCCTGGAGGCTACAGAAAAACATTGAAATACAGTTCTTCTCGAGCGTAGGGGAGTAAGCTCCCCAAGTGGAAGAGAGAAAGGTATACACTGCCGGGTTATTGTTTTGTGCAGATTTGTAGGGCCTAAAAGCTCAATCTATAAGATAAGGTGACGTTTAAAAGATTATAGCTTATTCGAGCTTAAAACGTTCAAGAAATTTAAGGAACAGAGAAAATAACACTAACCAATATAGTTATAATTTTTATGTTTTAGTACAGAAAAGAATATAGGCTAAGGACATTTGGGAGACTCAAATAGGGATAGGGACGGTTTGGAGAGATGATTGGGAATAGGAAATAAGAGCACCGCTTACACATCTCTGAAGTCATAGTAAGGTGTAGTCAGAAAGAATGGGACACAAAATAAATATGGACCTCCTACGGTCCTGTGAGATAAGGGGAGATCGCAGCTGGGGTGGGAAGGACCTCTGTCCTGTTTAAGCTCTAACTAATTCTTAAACCTATGTTTAACAACGAGCTGTGAATTAATGAATAGAGTAAATAACTTTAACACAATAGCTTTGACAAACGTAATTCTTGAGACGATAGGACTATATAGGAAGTATTCTAGTCAGGGCTAGGCTCCATGTACGGTGATACTACATAACATTTGCAAGACGCATGTAGGCCGATCAAGTAACCGGCAGCTTGGTTGGCACTTGACCTTGAAATGGCTTTTTATGGTTTACCAACACACTTTCATTGCAATCTAAATCTTTAATGAGTTTTATAATTATTATGAATTAACGAAAGCTTTACAGTATTTAAAAATAATTTATAACCATACAGTATCACCTAAACTGTTCGCAAACAGTATTTTTAAAATTGCTAGTAACAATAAAAAGGTAAAAACGCTTTTTTAAATAATTTTCTGAATGAAATATGGAAGTTTTGTATTGAAGTAGGTTATTAAGAAATAATCGTTAGGTCATTTTATTTTATTATTACAAATTCCCCAGTGTTTCTTCAAGTATGTAGTGAATCTTCAAGGACATATTTTGAAGTAGGTACGCATTTAATGCACGCCAGACCAGTATTATTCTCAACTATAGCACTATAAATTCAAGGATTACAATATATATTTCTAAAACACAATGTTTTTACTGATTGATCAACGAGTAGGTTATATTCTAAACTAGAAAAACAAGAGACTTGAAATTTGCAAGAAACCTTTGTTACATTATGTAAGTGAACAATATGAAAGGGTTTTGAGAAATTTTTGTTTAAAAGGACAGGTATTGCAAAATACCCCTTCTTTACGAAGTGCTAAGAGCACATGCCATACAGCATTAATTTGCAAAAAATAATAAATATGCAAATTGAATACAATTCGACAATATAGATTCTAAATAAAAATTGCGATGAAATACAATGTCTAAAATCCAGAGCTTTTATGGTAAATTCATTTCTTTACGCTCAAATCTTAAGAATAATCGCTGAAATTGATTTAGTAATCTATGATGCCGAATGATTTCATATATATTGGGCAGTGGCTATAGATGTGTTTCAGAGACCGTAAGTACTAGGTTAGAAACACTTCTTCGTAAAACTTGAAAGGGATAAAAAAACGTATTGGAAGATGTAACTATCCAAATACATTGGAATAAATAAATATAATTAAAACGACACTTAAATGTCTTCCCAATATAGAGATATCAGTTTTCAATAGAAATAACAAAATTTAAATTGAAATTTTTCATAAGGAGTTTCCCAACCTACGGGTCATGAGTTGAATTCCTTCCTTCTGATATCGCAGCAACGCGCGATATGAAAAGAAGCATTTCATGTATCGAATATTTGCAATTGCTAGTAATTTACTGATAGTATATGATTAATTATCAGCAATTTATCAGTTGGTATATTTAACTGATGATTTATTAGTATAAATACCGTAAGAGAAACTATCAGTGTGCTGTGAAATATTAATCCGCTTAGACCTAGGTTTTAATTATCCCACGATTATGTTTGTATCATCTTCGAGGAGAGCATATTACAATCACTAAATTATGGACGAAACAAATTTTTTAGTGTAATATTACTCGTTAACTTTACAACAGGTCTTGGATGTTCACTTCTTGCCTTTTTACAAGTATAAACCCAATAACCTTTGAAAAAAAAAACAAAAATGTTTTTAAAAATAATTAAAAAAAAGGCAAAAAAACAATAGGTCATTTCGATTATTGTAATTTTCATTTGCGAAAATTAGCTGTGCTGTGGGCTCCCTTTAGAAGCGAGTTTCAGTATTGTTTACGCGAAGATTTAACAAAACTCACTGTCTTTTAAACGCTTCGAAATTAACCTTAATGAAGTAAAGGAAAGTCTTGTACTAGACTAATCATGAGCTACGAATGCATTTCCTTACTTAGGTGCATGTTTCTAGAAGGCATTTTGTGGCTCCCAACAACCCAGTCCGGGTTTTCTACTGCGGTTTACCGGAGACCGATGGGTTAGCTCGTTAGTTTAATTGAAAGTTGTTCGTAGTCGATCTTGACTGGAGTGATGAGGACGTGCGTATAGAAAGCAGAGAAAGGATCATCAACCAGTGCATTACAGCGGTTTTTGTCTCCGTCTCTGTCTGCTGCACGGTCGCTCTGATTTTACCGTTAATCCATCATTTCCAGGCTTAACACCTAAAGGTGTTCCGTCCTTAATAGCTAACATCTGTTCAAATATAACTGTTACTAACAATCCGTGTCTCTTTCTCAAGGCAACTATTACAAACGCAAATATGTGTATGATCGTTTCAAAACGCCAGACTGTCTCTCTGAGTTCGAAGTTTTGTTATTATTAAGGATGATAGAATTGTTATTGTAGGCTAATGCATAACACAAAAACTGCTGCAAATAAAAACAAGTAATTTTTTAAAAAAATTAAGTTTATTCCTATTGAGGTTATCGAAGAAAAAATTTATCATTGTTTGCTTATTTCCATTTTGTTTTTCTAAATTTTATTCGTTTCCTTCGTTTTTAACCCTAGAGTAATATTTATGATATTGTGGGAACCATGGGAACAGTTTAAGGTTGTACAATAAAGATTTCGACGACAAAGAGATGGTGAGGGGGACTCATATATGTCTGAGAAAAACAATTCCAAGTATTAGAAAGTTGGCACAATACCAAAGCGCGCTAGACCTCTAACATTAAGATTCTCAGTTCGAATCCTGATAGACCCCAAATTTTTATTATAATTTAATCATTGAATAAAAATTTGAAAAAACGTATTAACATCAATTGTCATCCACTATAGGTTTAAAAAATGCATTTTTACTTGAATGGATGATTGGGGGGGGGGGGGTTCGTATATATATCTTTGAGAAAAACAATTCCAAGTAATAGAAAGTTGGCACAGTGCCAAAGCGAGCTAGACTTCCTAACATGAAGATTCTCAGTTCGAATCCGGATAGACCCTCAAATTTGTATTAAAATTTATTTATTGGATAAATATTTGAAAAAATTTATTAGCATCAATTGTCATTCACTATAGGTTTAAAAAAATGTATTTTTATTTGAGTGGATGAATAGAAACGTATTTTATTAACGATTGAAAATTTGTTAGATACGAGTATATATCAGGAGAGTGTGAGCTAATAGAAGGAATTTAATAAATCTTATGTAAGAGTAATAAGTAACCTAATGCATATGTCAATCGGCTACTAACAGCAGGTAAGCCTAAATCTTGACTATTTACACTACTTAAAAGACAATTCATATAGTGGTTACCCTTTTTTAGAGCTAATTTAGGTATGACAATATTTCTTCTTAGTGGTTTTGTTTTTAAGTGTTGTACTTAATTACTACCATTTGTTTTATTTTATTTTAACGTATGTAATTACGTTCGTTTTCGTACAGTTTTATTCTATAGGTTTTTCCTTTCGTACTGCTTTGTTTTTATATTTTTTGCTATATAAATTACTACCTTCAGTTTCGTCTTATTTTCAATACAGGGAATTTTGCTTGTAATAATTTTCGTCGGTTTCGTGTTTTTTTCTACTGTTTACTTTTCCTTTTCGTGATCCTTTTTAATTTACAACTGGCTGTAAAAAGTGCAATTAAACGCAAGAAAAGAATCTAGGTCAGGTAAAAAATATTTTACTTATTTATAGGCTTTATGTAACACGTTTAAAATACTTGCAGTTAATTTTGGAAGCTTAGTGATGGATTACGATAGTGTTATTTCTGTTGGAAATGTAAGTATTTGACTTTCACTCTAAATCTAACTGTAAAACTTGCTAATATTGAATCCAACGAAACCTGTTCTAGTTTATAATAATGGTACAAATATTGACACAGGAAATACAATCGATAAACCGAATAATTCAAACTAGTCTCACAAAATAAATTTTCGTTTTTGAAAAAAACAGAAGTAGAAAGACGTAAGTTTAATTTACTATTTATTAAATTTATAATTCTTAATCGCTAAATAACAATTCCGTACAAATTAAAGCCCAATCATTTTGTTGGTTTCTTCTAGGAATTAACCCGACTTCAACATTAATTATTAAAATGTAAAATTACTCCAGAATTGACTGTTTCGACAGTTAAGCTGTGACCCATAGTAAGATTCTTCCTTGTGAAACTCGAATATTGACCCTGCTTACCGATTCCCCGACCCCCCCTTATCTTCTACAAAGCGGGTCTCTGCTTACCTTAATCTTACAATATTTACAGTGCTTTCCTTTCCGTCGTAGGCAATAGGTTATACTACCTGACCACGTTAAAATTACGAAAACTACATTTATTTTTAAAACAACATAGTTTGAAAGTAAGAGAAAAATAAAAGTCCCAGAGGAAAGTATTGAATCCAATTAAGAAGGGAAAATAAGAGAAGTGGAACTACACAAACATAAAAATAAAGGACGAAAAGTATAATTAAAAGAGCAATTAATTAAAGCATTGCTTTTGGAAGCCTTAAATATATATTGTAAAACTGGATTTCGTCGACAAAAGGATTTTGCGCAAACTGTTGTTTTAAACATATAGTTTACTTAAAGTGAAAACTCTATTTAAAAAATATGTCATAAATAGAATTTTTATTTGAGAAAGTGTTCAGTACGATACGGCTTATATAAGTAGTCAGTGAGGCAAAGTGATTTACTAAAAAAATCCCCCCAAAAGAAGTCATAGAAAGGTACTCATGAAGCCGACAGCTTATCCTGGATTAGTTCTCGCCATCATGCCCGTTTCAAGTTACGAAACTTCGACAGAATTAACGAAGGCCTTTGAAGACAGTAGTAGTTTACAAGCAAACAAATACAAATGTATCATTATTTAAGAACAGAAGTTAAAACTAGTTGTTAATAACTATTTACAAGTAAATATTGTTGATACCTAGCCTATTGTCCAGATTTTATGGAAATTATTTCTGATAGAGAGCACGAGTAATCAAAATTTTGTTTAACTTACTTTAAATAATGTTTTGTAATAAATTTCTTTTGCTTCATACAGCAATTTTTTCAACAGCAAAACACACACACTTTAACACTATAGAAAGAAGAATTAAAACAAAAAGATAAAGCCTATGAAAAAACTAGCTCTAAACCCTTTAATAGCGATTCAATTTTCTAAACAGTAATTTGATTAACGAAGGCGGCCAGTAACACATAGGATCGACCAAAAATGTCCAGAAAATCCAGGCGTGGCTTATTACCTCTGCCCATTCTCCCAAAGAAGAATTTAAGATGCGGACATACAGAAAGGGTGATCGCGACGCAACGTAAACTTGAGTTGCTATTAGAAAAGTTGCTAGTCATAGGAATATTTGTATATAATGAGTACATGTTTCTGTCTTTCCTAGCATTACAATATTTTCCTCTGTTGACGCGTTTCGGAATGACTCCATTTTTAAATGACCATGGAATCATTCCGAAACGCGTCAACATTGGAAAATATTGTAATGTTAGGAAAGGCAGAAACATGCACTCAAATATAGGTCCTTCCCAAGGTTTAAAAATTAATTATTGCAGAGAAAATTTGGGATACAAAAAATGGTTTAAAGGTGAATTTTTGTTAATTTTGAAAGGTGAGTAGATTTTTCTAATTTGCTAAAGCATTGGTAAAAGTAAATAAAAATAAAATTAAGAATAAAATTGTCTTCCTTATCATTATAGGTATTTCCACCTATAATATTTAGTCTCATACTTACACACGTTCGAATCAGATATGCACAGTATATCGTTAAAAAAAAAAAACATTTTTTGCAGCTGAATATTTGTTTCATTTTTAATGACCCTACAAAACCATTGCCTGGTCTTTAATAAACGACTACAGTAGATTTCCGAAAACTTGACTCGTCTAAGGATAAATAGATATCAGTGTCTCCTCGACCGTCGGCGGGCCGGGTGTAGAAGGAAAATTGATTTACTGGATGTAGTTGGTTGGATTTATCAGTCTTGGGATGAACGAACCCTTGACCGTCCATGGAGAAAGCTGCTCGATCACGCGGGAAATGATTTTAAAGCAAAAAAAGATTGTGAAGACGACTTGATGTCTTTGTTGTGGAAAATCGCGGGCATGAAGGGGATGTGGAGAATTGGATGAAAGAGGATGGAAGCAGTGAGTCTTTTAGGAGACCGTGAAATAGTTTCGGCCATGTCTGGAAAAGATCGAAATGAAAATGGCTAAGAAGATGACAAAAACAGCAGACGAAAATGAATCACAGTGATGGACTTCGGGGCTGTAGAAGAAGCGTTGCGGTACTTCGAGCAATATGGTAGACCTACATCTGGAGCAGACATCTTGTTTTTAAGATGATTGCGTGACGACGCAGCGCACCGGAGATCTCAATCTGAGAGGCAGTCCAAGAGGACACGTTTTCCCCCTCACAATGACATTTTACACATGGTCAGTTTTTATGCCAGTGCATTACATTTTTATTATAGCCTATTACTTGTTTCATTGACAGTCATTAATGATTGTAATTATTCCTTTTTTATACAAGACAAAATTTTGTTTTTACTAATTACTTGGCCTATTTTATAACAGCATGAAACACAAAAAAGTAGGTTTTGTATATCGTTAATAATTCAACTTGTTGTGTTTAGTTTTAACTTGAATTCCGGCAAACTCGACATTCTTGAAACTCGACACCCACTAATATTATCGAGTTTTCAAGACTTTACTGTAGTAGGAGGATCATTACACTATTTATTAATATAGTTTTTTTCAGTCAATCATCATCTTACAAACACGTCAAAGTCTTATTAAAATGTCTGAGAAAAACTGCGATGGAATTAAAACCCAACAATCATTTTGAATTCACGGAACGTGAAACAAAGGGCCTACTTTAGACGAGAAACGTTAAAGATTTTACTGCGTGACCCCTGTCATCGTAAATTGTAAAAGTGTACGTGATTATTGAATCACGAAAATAGCGTAGGCCTAATTGTAACGTAGAGAGGAGAGAGCGAGAGGTTAAGAGTTCCGTGAATGGATTACCACGGTATAATGGCACTTAGTACGACCTATTTCGATTACTACTTAATAGTAAAACCTTGCGCTTAAGATAAGATTATAATCGCCACAAATTATTGCTTCATATAGGTTTAGTTGATTATATAAACTTTTTCAGTTAGTGCGAGATTTATTTGGAAGTGGTTTTAATTAAAAATTAGCAATCATTTTTAACCAACTTCCACTATGCTAATAATTTTCAATTTGGCATACAGATGTATTGTCAATGACAATATATCGCGAAAAATTAAAATTTTATATTAAAATTAGGGTGTGAAAAATATAAAACAAAATAGTGAGTAATTTATTTCAAAATCTTGTAAATTTGTATCTTGTCATTAATTCCCGATATTCAATTGATCTGAATATTCCCATAACAATTTATCGAAGCCAATAAATATATTATTCAAACATAAAATAATAAACTAGACAAATGTTAAAATTTGTCATGGTTATCTGTTATCCGGGAACGGGGGTTTTTATGAAAAACCTAAAAGCGCAGAGCACTTATATATTTCCTATCTACACGTTATTTAAATTTTTGTTTAATTTCATAAAACTTTACGACCCTTAATAATACAAGTTTCTTAAATTAAAATAAAATAATCGTTAAGTGTAGTCATATAATATCCCTAACTCCTTAAACCTTTAGTCTAAATTATAAAAAATCAAATATTTCTGGCAAGTAGAAAAACATTCTAATTAGATGATCTCAAAATAGAAGCATATTTTTAACAGCTTTTCTCATCAATTTTTATTCAAGTAAAGGTTTTTTTAAAATTTAGTCAGATGTTTTTTTAATACGAAATAACTGCAACCTTTGTAGACGCAACCGTTGTCTCTATTTTATTAGTGTCTTCAAATATGTAAAGGCAATCGTAATGAAACAATCCTTGAATATTGTCTCACTACTTAATTTTGTATTAATTCCTCAAAATCCATAAAGTGGTTAGAATTCTGAGATTTTAGTAAATCTCGTGCTTTTAGACAAGCGTGTAACCATATACCAGACATTGAAGTAAACGTATGAGCAAATTTCAATTTTATGTGGAATCCTAGTCACGAATGCATTGGTCTTTCTAGTCGCGGTAACAAAGCTTTAACAAAGAATCATCACTAGGCCAATCATCTTGAAAAGTATATTATAAAAAAAAATGTTTCTACTTGTATACAGATTCATTGTGAAAATTGCAATCGTATTGCAAAATTGTTTTTACGGACGTCGATATATTTATATTTAGTGGACGAGGCCTCTATAATTTTAACTATCTTAATTTTAAGTGTTTTTTCTAATTTTAACTATTTTTATAAAACTCTTGTTTCGATTACCATATTAAAAGTATTATTAGCACGTATCGGTTTAACATGCGCATACTATTTCTATTTTATCCTCAAAAGTAATAGTTGAATTTTATTATGTACAAATACGTCTTTCAGTGAATTGACCTTCCGAAAACGAAATATATTGACGTGGGTCAATAACTTTAATAAAGCAAGTAAGCAATGATTTGATAAACATTTATTCTAAAAACAATGTTTTCCATTTAAAAGTTGAAGACCGTAAGGCCAACCACGAAGCCAATACTTCGGTGTAGTAACACTATCCAGTAACAATGGATTACAACACAATGGTTTTCAAGTCCACGCGAGTAACCCAGACCTCATCGCGCCCAAGGCAACTGGGTCATGTAGGAAAGTTTTCTGTTCCAGCCTTCGGTGAAGAAAAATCACTAAGGCCAGATGTCAGACCCACTCTGAGCAACAGAGGTCGGTATCTTCTCACAAAATTTACATTCTATAATCAAACTTTTAAGAGCTTCTCGGAGTACTTGAATAATCTTGGAAAGGTTTTGATAGGTTTAATAGCTATTGCTCGTTATAATCGTAAGACAGTTTTAAGAAAGTTTTAACAACTTTCATTAACAAAGACAAAGTACAGGTTTAGAGTAAAACTTAATAAATATCTAAACTAATGCTAAATTTTTAAAGAACCTAATACATTATTGCTTTTAATAACAAGAACCTGGTTGAATATTAAATTTCAAGACTTACTTCGCATATTAAAATTATTTTATTCGAAAATTATTAAAACAATGTTTTGCGTGTAACAAAACGAATCATTCCTGCAAAAATGAAAACAATAATTAAAAATTTTAGTTTTAAATAAAATTATACAGTTATAATAATTAAAAATGTATGTATATTGCTTAAATAAATTTGTCAGAAAGTGAAATAAATTCTACAGCTGAAATAGAAGCAAACAAAAATCTCCAAATTTTATAGCAATATTGTAGAAGTGCTGAGTTACCAAAAACACAAAAATTGTGTGCAATAAACTAACACAAAAATGGTGTGCAATAAACTAACACAAAAATGGTGTACAATAAACTAACACAAAAATGGTGTACAATAAACTAACACAAAAATGGTGTACAATAAACTAACACAAACATGGTGTGCAATAAACTACTATACTTGATAATGGAATAAAAAACAAAGTTAACAAACTATTCAAAATAATACAAGACACATTAAAAGATCGTTAGAATATTTATTACAAAATAATTTAGAATAGAATAGAATCAATTTACATTGATTAAATTACTAAAAAAATTATTTGTAAAAATAAAATATCTATTTTAGTATCAAGTGTTTAATGGTATGAAGAATTGTTTCATTTCACTTTTACATACGTTACTTATTTTTAATAGATTTTAACTAAACACAGATCGTCACATTAAAAACTCTTTTATAGCTTATAAGTCGTTCAAAGAAATTTAAAAACCATAATAATACAAAATAATGAGAAATTAAATAATTAAATAATGACGAAAGGGCTATTTTTAAATTTCGTAAATTAGAATTTAAAACAATATATAAAAATTAAATAATTATAAAAACCCTAAACGTTATTCACTAAAATGTTATAAAATAAAACTTCAATCTGAAGATTCATATTCTGACATAACGATTTTGAGCTGAAATATACGGACATCACGACCCTAAAAGAGGTTGCAAACGGGTTGTCGATATTGACGTAACTATAACAAAGCTATGGACATGTGCACTACGACTGTTTAATTTCATTCATTTTGGAGGACTTGTAACTTATGAAGAGGCACTGTAGATAGTAACAACAGGTTTATCTGTTTCACGTCATTGTTTGGTAACATAGTAAATACGTTTGTATACATAGGCTACATATATTGTATATTTATAATTATTATAATACACGTTTAAAAAGGCAAGCTTTTAAATGACGAAACACACACACACATAGTATATATTAAATGTGGTAGTACGTTTATATATTATATCAATATTTTTCCTAAAGATTAATATATATGTTAGCGAAAAGCTTTGAAAAATATACCTCTATTTAAAATATTTTATTCTTAATATTTATAAATATAAACAACCACAAAAGCCATTCTGTTTAGCTTGATCAATATGGTTAATCTGCAAAGAATTTTAAAAAAACACACATAGAACTACTATAAGTTGTAATAACTAAGCCATACTTGGCCGGTTTAGCGATTACAAATAAACATGAAACCATTCAATATTCTAGCTACATTGCAAAGAAGTGGGTGGGTGGGTAGAGGCTTGAGTTGAGAGAGAAGCAAGACCGATTCCGTGAATTCTGTCTGGCAACACGTATAACATGAATAGAAAAAAAAACTCAACTCAAATAAACTTAAAAATAGAGATGAACATTTTTGTATTTGTTTTAAAAGAATACAAAACCCTTTTACCTAATTTTAATTCGCCGGACTGATTTTTGTTAACACACAAATAATTACATGAAGTCGCGTATAAATTAACATATTCATTAATATTTAGGTTCTCTTTCAAATCTTTAAAAGGGAATAATTAGCATTCAGAGAAACCACAACCTCTCATTATTTTCGATTTATAATTGTGTCTCTTAAAGTACTACAGAAATAGAAAAATCGATATGTATATATATATATATATATATATATATATATATATATATATATATATATATATATATATATATATATATATATGTGTGTGTGTGTGTGTGTGTGTGTAGAATATCAAATATGTTTTCCTGTTAGAATTATTTTTAAGATTAAATAATATACACTAATTACAGGAATAATGTATTGAATAATACACTCAAAGCTTTTTTTTCATCATTCTTAGTATTGTAATTCCTGAGAATGTTGGTAATGTCAACCAACGAAAAGCTTTTTTGAGTGTATTATTCAATAAATTATTCCTGTAATTAATGTATATTATTTAATCTTAATATATATATATATATATATATATATATATATATATATATATATATATCGCAATATGTATAATTCAATTATAATTATATGTATAATATGTAAATTCAATTATAATTCTTGTATTTGTATTTTGACTTCGTTCTTTATATATTTATATATATATATATATATATATATATATATATATATATATATATATATATATATATATATATATCAAAAAACAACCACAATAACAAAAGTGGCAGTCAGTGGGAACGCCCGACAGAAACAGAGGGGAATAATTCATTTGAAAATATAGCTAGTAGAGGTTTTAATAGAATCTAGTTAGTGCAGTTAATAATGAAAGTATGTAGTTATTAAGAATATCTGTATTACATGATAAAAAAGTAGGGAATAGAAATTCCTTTTAAGAATGAAATTGAAATAGGTTTTTGAAAAATGTCAGAAGCGTCTAAACAAATGTTTATTTCAACAATTGGAATAAAAATATATCTTTATCATTATATTGAATTTGTATCGAAATATAAAGAAATACATAATTTGTTAACTGGTAAAAAAATTTAATAATACAATTTCAACTTAATAGTACAATAAATAAATAAACATAACCTGCGTGCTAAAACAGTTATGCTACAACATTACCTGTAATAAAATCTCAACTGTATGAAATCACATATCATATGAATATTTATTTTTTCTCGTATATCTTTCCTGGTTAGGCGAGTCAAAAGACGTACTCAAATCAATAATAATGACTAATTTGTGTGTATATATTTACAATACTGTATTTTCATTAAATATTTTCACTAAACACCCATTTACCTTTCGAGCAAGAGGATTAGGAATAGAAGCTAATGTTTTCTTGTACCTAATTTTGGCAGAATAAAGTCTGCGATAATATTGGAAATAATAAAATTAATATTAATAATCAGATAAATTCTTTTATTATAATAATACAATTATAGTTGACTTTATTTATGCCAAAATGTAAAAATTTTTCAAAATTGTTGAATGAAGGCATATTTGTTAGATCCCACAGCATTCTTAAGGATTGTAAAATCTGTTAATAGTAAAGCAGCGTTGAGCGAGTTAGTATGATATATTTATATTATTTCATTAGTGTGTTAGTTGTACCTGTATGTCGCGTAGCGCAAGGTTTGCAGAGAACTGTAGCCAAGGAAATCGAGAGTGTGGACTCACGACTGTGCCCAAGTACGGAGTCATAGGACGTGGGGGAACAGCTTCTCCATTGTATCACTCCACCGCTTTGGGAATCTATTGCAATGTTCTACCGTATAATTTCATTTTATCCGAACAATTGGGTCACTAACAGAAAACCATGTGAAAGGTATTTTCAGCAGTATTTAAAATAATTAAATGTTAGGTTAATGATGCAGAAATACTGAAATTTGAGGTCTGAGGGAAATCCTGTGGGCAGAGTTAAGTAGGCCTAGGTCAGTAAAGAAACGATTCAGACAACTGCACAATGCAACAGACGATGCACAGATGTCTTTGAAACAAAATACAGTACTTTTGTCATACTCATTAGAATAATAAATGACGCAACACATTTATCGGAAATCTGCTGTAAATTAAGTTATTTATTATTATTTTTTAAAAATATATCATTAAAGTTTTCAATTAATTTAAGTAAAAAACGAGAATGGCGTGATTCTCAAATCGAAATCGCTCTCATTAATAGCGTTCCCGCCAACTCTCAATTAATACACAGCTCTATCCGTGGCGTCTGAACGAGTCCTACTGCGTCGCGTCTAGTCCATAGTGGGTAGCGTTTCTATTATCTTCTATTATGGCTGCAATGACTTCCTCGCCCCGTTCTAGCTTCTCTTAGAATATCCGTCAAACCCTTTATTTCTTGACCACTTGTAATGCACGTTTCTCCATTATAGTAAACGCCATTGTGAGGTGATAAGCATAGAAGTGTCATGAAATATTATACATAATCTGTTGCTCAGGTTCTTAAATAAAGTTATAATTTTAAGGATTTTAAAAATGTAGAATATTGTAAGTATTTATATTGTATTTTAAAATTAGTGCAAAGCTATTACAAAAATATTCCAATAATTTATTCGTCGAGATAAAAAAAATATTTCACATTACAAAAATAACCCAAATGTTTGTTTGTGAATAGAGCATACATAACAGATATAAGCGTGTAATAAGATATAAATATACTTGTCCCCAGTTCTTTCTTTTAATTTATTTCATAAAACGTTATTCAACTTTGGAAAAAAATTTCACTTTATGTGTAAACGATTAATCCGTATATATTTCACTTGTTATTTCCAACAATGAAAGAGCGCAAATCAGTTTATTGAAAAAATACATATCTTCACAACCACACACTCACATAACATCATAATTTTTTTGATTGTAAAATCAAAATATTTTGAAATTTGTTCTATCGCAAAGTTTATCCCCTCTCATCTCAAAGTTGTGATAATTTCTAAACGTATGTTTAACCTGTAATTCGTCCTTGTAACGAGATCCGTAGCTGTATTGTAAAACTATATAAAAATTAAGGAAAATAGAAACGACACACACACACACCACACCACACACACTTAGAATAGACATGGAAAAATATTTTTTAAATGCTAAAGAAATAGTATCATATATAAAATGTTATCACATATTTTTTCAGAAAAGAGATATAGAGAAAATTTGTAGTAAAAACAAAGAAGGAATACTTGAAAAGGGAGTTTTTCACGGCTAACAATGATATCTGGGAAGAGTCAGTCAATGTATAAGTTGGAAAATGGCAATGAACTTTAAATTTGTAAAAATTAACGATTTCAATTTCCTCATTTAAAATATACAATATAATTAAGTAATTTAAATCGTAAAAAATATAAAATATGACTAAGCTCTGTAGAACCTATGATGTATCAGTAATTGAGTTGTCCTACATATCACTAAAAACTAAAGCAAATACAATATATGATTAACTTTGTCAGTGTTTTGCAACCAATTATCTTGAAACGAAGTCTTAGACATTAATAGACAATACTCTATCCTTAGAAATAAAGCGAGATAAACTATTCTGGTTTTTAGACAATAGTTGGAGTTTTGTATATAAGTTGAGTTAGCACTGAACTTAGTTGGAGACAATTTTCAACTATTTATTTTTAAATAAATATATCTTTAGTCATCTTTGTTTGAAGGTGGCCTACAGAATTTCCACAAATTAGCACAGAAACATCTATCGCCCTGGGCACACACATCACCAATGCTATTGTTTTCACGCTATTGATACTTATGTTCATTGTTTATGACAAAAAAGATGAACAAATTTAACAAATATAAATGGAAAAAAGTTCTATATTTTTAGTTCTTACAGTATCCGTAGCGATGGGCGTTTTGGTTACTCCATGATCACTACTCATGGGCACTGTAAATTTGCGCTTTCATTCTTACAATACTTAAATATTATACTCATTATGTAAGAGTACACTTATGTCAAGGGTCGGCAAACCTCGGCCCTCTCCATTTGTGGTATTTTGAATTCTGAGGGCTCCGGATAGCTTACGGCTTAGAATACAAATAGGTTGATCAATAGCTAGAACCATTACAGTAGCCACAACAATAAACACCTAATAATAAGTTACAGGCGCGATATAAGCGGAAAGTAGTGTTTGCTATCTGCATGCAGGCAAGTTCACCCTAAGGCAATTGTTTTATTTTAGTAAACCTTTGTTAATTTTTAAATGAAAGTTTTTTATTTTATTATTTTAGCCCTTCAAAACATTAATAAGAAAATTTGTCTGAGTTTAAATTGGAAAATTGTCAAATTTGTTATCTGGAACTAAGAAGCCTATTTTACAAAAAATACTTTTAAAATCCATTAATAGCCGTTAGTTAGTCACATTTCGTACTGTATTATTAAAATCAGTTACCTATCTAAAATTAGGAAATATATTATAAAATTCATGTTTGAATTATATTTGCCCTCCTAACAGCCATGGTAGATTTAACAAAAGGGCCTCAAGTACAAGAAGGTTGCCAACCCCTCCCTTAAAAATACACGTGATGAATAAAACTGATTGAGATATAGTTTACAATATAAAAAAGAACCTCTATTAATTATAGAATATATATTGACAGATTTATAAAACAAAATTGTTTAATAAAAAGTTACATTATACAAGGCCAATTTGAAGAGGGAAATGGTTATGTAAAAGTGGGAAAGGTAGCTTCCTGTTATGGTCCATAGAGAACAACAATTTTGTAAAATTAAACACATGTAAAGACGGTTGGAGTTTTACGTAAGATTTATTTTGATTTCATTGGTACTAAAAATGAAAGTGAATAATTACAAGGTTTATAATTTTCATTTGGGAAGTATTTTAAGGGATCTTGTTGGCTACCCAAGTGTAGTACACTCTGACGCACTCTGAAATATGAGTTTTTCTTACCCTCCCATACAGATATATAATTATTACACCAGCTTTTAAACATTTAGCATCAGAAACTACGTTGCAACAGTTTATCAGAACAGCGGCCACAGCTTACGACCGATAAGATTAGATTACATAAAGGAAGCGGATGGGTTTTTAACAGTAACCTTGGCATCATGTAGCTTGCCAACCCGTGTCCACTTCAGAAATATCCACTAAAGGAGTTTACGTACAGCACAAGTATGTGCTTCTACGGTATGGTATTTTGTAAGTGCTCAACACTTCAAATAAGGGCTAAAATTAAAAACAAGTAATGTAAATAAAAATTTTGAAGTTAATTCCTACATATGCCAACAAAGGAAAAATTTATTTTAGTTTTTTATAATAAATAAATACGCTTATTATAAAAAAGTAACATAACCTATGCGTTAAAACACCTGATCTACCACATAACCTATACCATTAAATCATCTGTTTAATGAAATCATTTGTTATGTCTTATTTTAATCAAAATGGGACGAAAGAAATATATTGCATACCTTGCCCCTTAAGTGGAAAGTTATTCTCCCAACTAAAACTAAAATCAATTTATTATTAAGTTTAGTTAATGAATTATTATTTGTAAAAACTGTATCAACATCTAGTGTCACCTACCACAAGTTTAAAAAAATGTATTTGAACTGTGGATGAAAAAAAAAAATATTTTTTGACGATTGGAAAATTGAACAAGATATATATAAGAAGACTGTGCACTAATAGAAGGCATTGAATAAGAGAATAATACTTTATAAAGCAAGGCTTTTCAAAATGCTGAATAAATATTATTTTTTTTAAAATAGATCTATCTTCAAAAATGCCAACAAAACCTGAACTTTTTTAAAAAACAATTCGCACTTTTAGAGATAATTAGTCATGTATAAAAATTGAAACAGTTCTAGCTTGTTTTTCTCTGTTTGTTAGCCAGACAAATAAGTTTATAAGATTTCGTTTTATTCTCTTGTAGATTTAAGGCGGTTAGCCAATAAGAGTTATAGCCTAAGAAGGATAGGAACGATTGCAAATATAGAGGTATAAAAATCCCAGTCCCTACTCGGGATCAAGGCATCAAGTGTATGAAAAAATTGACCATCACGAAATGTGCGAAATGAGCCGGCCCTACTCCTACCGCCGCGCCGCAGAAGTCATTCAACCAAGGGATACCGAATCCGGAATGCGCAAAATAAGCGACCAAGCCATATTTTAACTGTCCGTTACAGTTAAACTTGGAAGGAAAACGAAAAAAGCTGAAGTATAAGAAGGTGGATACAGGTATTAAAAAACAATGAAGATACTGGTGACAAAGGCCTGTAGTCTCTCCTAACTTCAAAACCTAGATTTAGTAGACCATCATAAAAAAGAGAAACATACAAATATATAGAAATAAATGTAAACTTATGTAAATATTAAGAAACATAAATATAAAAAAATCAGTGGCAAAGCTTTCTTAAGGCTGATTTTAAACACGCCTAAATGATAGAGTTGATTTATTATCATTTAGTCAGCCCAAAACCTGGTTAGTGTGATGGAAATCAGAAGAAAATATAAACAATTCTAACAGTTTAAACTCTTTTACGAAGAGTGTGGAATACCCAAAGCAGGTATAATTCTGTGGTGGTCGCTTATTTCACTGAAGATTAAGACTCTGAGCCTAGGTAGAAAATCCGTAATGGTAGCTTATTTCACTGGCCGCATTTTTCGCGACACCAAGGCATCGTGTGCAGGATTACGCACCTGAAGTAATCCTACCACCCAGGTAAACGAAAATTTCTTACCCTCTAGTAGGAAAAACGAAATAATGATCTGATACTTGGAAAAGGTGAAAATCATGGTATCGCTTGGAAGTGTAGACTACCTGAAGTCGACCTACTCTCAACCGGGGGCGAAGATGTGTTTACCTTCTACCAGGAGTAAAGCAACACAAAACGAGATAAGAATGTTTTTGCCAACAGCTTAATAGTTTTACGATGTCGTGTACAGCAACGTTATATCTAACATGATAATCTGCGGCTAGAACTGCGCACGCTAAAATCAAGTGACCTGTTCTCCCATTTGTTGTGACGATAATGATTCTCTATTATTCCATAAACTCGTTAGCTAGCTCTTTCTATGTAGTCTGTTCGTAATAAAAATTTCCACAGATGAATA
This sequence comes from Prosapia bicincta, assembly GCA_036971475.1. Lineage (NCBI taxonomy): Eukaryota > Metazoa > Arthropoda > Insecta > Hemiptera > Cercopidae > Prosapia > Prosapia bicincta. Next base: position 348,868,538 of record JBAIZL010000001.1, read on the forward strand.
TTAAGAAACGTTTTGTTTGAATATTAATTAACTCCATCATTTCAAATGAAAGAGGTATTATTTCGCCAAAACGTCCCTCTTAACTTACACGTTTTCCCAAATCAAATAAATATCAATTGCTAACCATTAAAATGTATTTTAAGCAGGTTTTGTATTTTGTTATGTTTTATTAATATTTGGTGTTTACAATTCAATTCGTATTTTTGTCCCTTGACTCAATCATGAGTATGGGATAGTCTTGTTATGTTTTAAGCAATATATCATGTATTGTATCTGTTGCTTGAACGGTGAGTAGATCTATAGGGAATTCTTACGACGTTTAAGCAATACTGTACTTTGTTTTTTTTTTATTTGTCGTTCGAATAATGAGCATGAACTATTTTTGTTATATTTACTCAATATATTGTGTATTAAAACTATTGCTTGATTGAGTAGCCTACACTGTTATTGCTGTTGTGTTTACGCAATATTTTGCCTATTTTATCTGTTGCTTGGATGGTGAGTATGAAGTATTCATGTCATATGCTATACAATATTTTGTATGATATGTCTGTTACCGAATTGTAAGAAAGGAGGCTCCCAATAGTATTAACTATGTGAGTGCCTAGCATCACTGTGAGTTCGAAATCCCCCACAAAACAAAGAAAGCTAGTTTTATTATGTCACCAAGTAGTAGGATGAAGCTATGGAGGCTTCAAGGTCACTCCAGTTGTTACAGCCAGACAACTGACCGGGCCGAATATCTATAGCTCTGATATCTATTAGTTACCAAACTGTATCCCAACGGCAACTTCTTAAGGAAACTTGTACATCGTTCTCTAACCCGCAATGAACTTTGCAACATAAAGTATACGAAGTAACAAAACCTAAATCATTTGGTTATAAATGGCATTCTGTTAGTATTAAGTTGTTATAAAGGAAACACTATTAACACTCAACATTAACAGAGGACGTTCAAATAAATCAGTAACTTAAAGCATAAAGGGAATCCTAAAAGAAAATAATGCTTTGACTAATTGAACCGCCTTCAAGTGCTTATGTATGTAACTCCAATCGGGTTTTTTCAAGTACTGTACATTTGACCCCCAACAGCACGCACACACAACCTCCCATACACTCATAACTTGTTTTTCCTAATTCGGTTCAGCAATCAGTTGTAGTTGGTATTAATGATGTACGTATTAGATATACATTTACACCGATAGAGTGCACTTTAATGGCGATAACTCTAGATCTGCGAGTGGTATTTCGAATATTAAATGCATATATTTAGGGTTTGTATTTGATTTCTATTCAGTTATTTCTAATTGTCAGGTAACAAATACGTAGAACCAAAGCAGAATTTGCATTTTTTTTTTTTAAATAATGTTTTTGTTTTTATAGTTTTAAGGCGATCAGCCCACAAGACAATTATCAACTACAAAGGTTAGGAGACGACTGTAAATAGAAGTAAGATTAAGGAGGGATATACAACCACCAGGTAGAGTTTAAAGGGAATTCTACATGCGTGCAGAATCGTATATGAAGTGGACCTACTCTCCGCGTAGAAAGGTGTACTTTGTAAGGAGTAGAAGAACTAGTAGGTCTTCTAGAAATCATAATGATCCTCTGGTGTTGAGAGCAGACTAGCCTACCTGAAGTAGGCCTGGTTCCATGAAACTAAATTGTATTGTATTAAGGTCCACTGCACGAAATCAAGCCTTTGGCTTATTTAGCACTGTTGCTACGTATGGATCTGGCCTCGCAAGGTATGGTCGAAGGTAGCTTACCCATGAGCACTAATTGGCAACCCTGAGCGAACAGTGTTGCCTAGTTCGAGGGTCGGACTGTCAACCTATCGCCTGTACATGACTCGTCTCCTGCCCATGTGGCAAAGTTTTAGCCACCAGTAGACTTTAGTAATTTTAGTTTTTCTTTATAGAGTCTTGTACTTTTCCTTGCTTCTAAATTTACTCCCCTATATGAGTCAGTAACGTTTTTATAAACATTTCATATCAATGTCTTAGTCGTTCTATAAAATTAAATTTCTCTATGGGGATTTTACCTCATTGTCCCCCTTCAAACCACTTTCAGACCGATTGGTTCAACCTAGAATTTGTTCGTTTTTAGTGATAGTAAAAAATACATTCTAACACGAAGAAAATGAGTGCTCTGTTTTATAAAGAGATAATAAATTGTTACATTCATTTATACTTGAGGTTATGTTTACATTGTAACATTCTTAAAAATAAGGTGTTACATATAAATTCATTTATATATTTAATTTTTATTTAATAATTATTTATATCTTCCCAATATAAAAGAAATGTTTTGTTTTATTGGTGCACATTGTGAAGCTAGCATAGATAGTAGCGTCCCTAACGGGTAAAAATGCAAAATATCGTACGAGTTAGTAACTTAGGGTAATTAACCACATCACCCCATGTGACGTAAGCATGGTCTGATATCGCCTGATCCGATGCACCAATCAAAAAATTCAAAATAATAAGTAAGGGTGGGAAATTTCAGTTAGCGCGTCCTTGCAGCGACCCCACTTCTCAAAAAGTCTCCGAACGAGACGGACGTGATGGCATTTTCGGACTTAACCTAGAAATTTACAAGCTTCCAGTATTCAAAATTTAAGATGTCAAGGCCGGTACCAAATTTTATAAACGCAACAAAAGAAGAAGTCAGAATCGATTATTTATGTGTTTCCAATAAGTAAAAGTTTATATAATTTTGTATAAGAGCGCTGATTTCAGGAGCGATGTGCAGTGATTAGTGATTCCAAAAACCATGGGCAATGTTTAATATATGTTTAAAGTGTTTTACAAGTAATGTGCACAACCAGGTACGTTTTAGATAATAATAAAGAAAATGTATTTTAATGTTAACTAAGTTGAATTTTAATTGATAAACGGTTACATGAACGGTAGAAATTGTCCTTTGAATATTCATTTCTAAAAATTTTATTGGAAATCTTAAGTTACTACCTTCTCGATATATATAAATTTTAGAAGTTAATAAGTAATTAAAATGTATGGAATAATTAGCACTAATTAAAAAAATAATTACTCGACACATTGGTGTCTTTTGTTCTATTGTAATTTGTCATTGATTAATAAATTGTCTAATTTTGTATTTTAAAACTTTCAATTCTTATTTCACAAGTAACCTAGTTCTAGCTTCAAGATAGAAGAGCGTCATGGACAGACAGTATTTGCCTGGGTTATGACGTTAGAACTAGAGCCCAGGGTAATTAATTAATTAATATGTTAATTAGTAATTAACACACATTTTTAAAAAAAAGGTAAAACTTACCACAGGAAAAAGGGCTGTCCCGTTACAACATTTAAAAAATTAATTACTTTATAATTAATGGTGATTAAAACTTCTTGCTAGTTTAGAATGCATTTTCAAATGACAAATATAAGAAAGAAAAAAATAGAACTGGGAACCACCTTTCTTTACTACTACCGAAAACTATAGTCGTTAATTTTTATCTGAAACAATTAAAATGTATATATTTCAATTCATTTCCACAGATTTGGTTGCTCAAGAAGAAACCTTGCATGTGCCCACTGGCTTGTCACTTTCCCCACACGGCTTAATGCGGCAGACCATAATTTATTATAACACCTACCGATTGTACACGTAGATATGTTAGTTTTTGGAAAACCTACACACAAAGCGTTCTGAAACAAAACCGTCGTCAACAGTCTGCGTAGAGGAAGGTTTAAAAGAACATAAACCACTGCTACCTCTCCATAATATGTCTCAAGCTGTAACTAATGCATACATACTTCTATACATATTCATACAAAAAGGCACGGACGAAGTCTGACAATACAGCTAAACCTTTATACACACCTAGCAAACGACTTATGCTACTAGATTTAATTTGTTTGATTTTGTGCGAACTTATTGTCTAATTTACCAATAACGTAAACTTCTAATAAATCGTCAACTACCTAATTTCATACAGACCCTTTATTTCGAATATATTGAAACAAAACGTCATTCAGACTATTTATCCGTAGGATAAAATTATTTTTTTTAAATCGTACTTGAAATACTGACAAATTACAAGGAAACTAATTTCCAGCTTACTGGAAATAAAGTAGTTGGTAAATTTACACGTCGCTAGTAGTCTAGTAAAGCTTGATTTATTGTCTTGCACATGGCAACAACGGATAATGGATAGATCTGTTTCCACGAGAAGAGAGGTAAGACTATTCAAGGACAGAAAATGTACTGCTCAAATGTACAGGGTCGTAACCCCAAAAGTAGAAGTCATATCAATCGGAATCATAAGCAAGTGTCCCGGTCACATGACTAAGGAAGTGCCTCGGGAAGGAATCCTGAGATAGGATTCGGATTAGAAAGGATTTGTGGAATCGGTGGCAATTTTTTATGTGTGAAAGAGTTTTGTACTATTTTCTAAGGTACGTTATTTATAGATTATACATAAATTTTCTCTCATTTAAATTAGATTATAAATTTTATCTCATTTTCTAACTCAGATATTAAGGTTTCCAGTAAATATGAAAATAGCTTATTGTGTTGTATAATAGCCTCGGGTAAAATTACAGTTAAAATTACGATTCTATGTTTGTTACAAGGACGAGTTTTTCAAAATAATAGATTCAGAATTCTATATAAATCGAATAACAATAAAACGTTATCGATTAAGTGAAGAGAAAATATTAATTACGTTTGGTTTGGCCGTCGTTTGGGATTTGGTGATTTCGGCAAAGTTACGAGTGTTGCCAGTTTCGAAGCACTATTTCTTTCTAGAATGCTCCCTTACATGTCTCGTTCCTCCCACATATAATACAAAATCGAAGTTATCTCGTTTTCCTTTCCCAATTGCTGCCAGTTATGCTAAATCTATAGGCTAGTTTGAATGAGTGAAGTTTGGATTGTGTCCCGTGCTATGAGCTTTTCCCTTAACCTTAACCAGCCCTTTTTTTATTCGTCCCTTTATTGACAAATAAATCTAATAGCACATTTTACACTCTGCTTATGTACTAAGTTATAAGGCAGTAGTATATCTCCATGGTTTCGTGCATCTGTTTTGTCTTGTTACGTGTGTTACTTTTATCAACATCAGGTTACACTAAATTATAAACCTGTCTATATGAACAGGAGAGTTGATGAAAGGAGAGAACGCGAATACTGAAACCTCAGGTTTTTGTATAAATGAGAAATAAAAATACTTATAGTGACAAATATAATATTTTCAAGAAATAAATCTGTATTTCCATTTTATAAAAAACAATGACTTACTTGCTATAATACTTACGAATTGTACTATGAGACTTGAATAAATCTAAATTTACCTATACCTGTCTTATCAAAACAAGTCCACACTTACCTGCAACACAAAAAATAAAAATTGCAAATAAAAACTATATTTATCAATAACAATCCAGAAAATTTTTTATGATCTATAAGATACATGAAAAGCATTAGCAGTAACGTAACAAACTGAAAAAATGTACGTGGTTTTAAAAATGTCCTTTAAAACGTTTTTAGTCGTCTCTGAAAAACAACAATGTTTTAGAGAAAAGGATAGTTTTAAATATCTATCACACTGAAATAGGTATAGTAATAAAGTAATTGATAAAACATGAACAAAATTTTTAAAAAACAAAACCAACAAAACGGGGGGGGGGGAATTCCTCAAAATCACAAACATACAGGTGAAATAGACGCTAAATAGGATTGCCGAGGAAAGAAGTTAAGTATCTAAACAGATATAGAAGATAATATTTAGAACAAACAATTACAATGCAACATAAGACACTAACAGTTATATACAAACTAAACTGTACAAATTTAAATTTTGCGGTTCAACTTTGACCAAACTTTCACAAATTAAAAAAAAAACACAGGATAAAAGAACACAAAAACTCAATAAATAATGATACTGGTTTATATTTTGCTAACCACGTAATTTAAACAAACAGCAGTTACAGTTAAATTAACCACTACCTAGATATACAACAACAAAGAAGGGCCACTTTTCATCATATTAGACAAAATGAAATTTACACAAATGCCAAAATTCAAAATAAAAACATTAAACTAATAATCTCAGTAAAAATCATACATTGTTTGACCACGTTATCGAACAACTGCTTTTAAAACAGGCGCTGCCAGGTCAATAATGCATCCTGGCGGCTAGCCTACACATTGACAATAATGGACTACGAACAAAAACGTTTGTCTCTTTCTTGATTTAATGATAATGTTTCCAACTCACATTAACAAAGTTCGTGCAAGCGGTGACATTACAAAATTTCAACTTAAAAGCTTCGGTGAAAGTCATCAGAGCCAAATCCTAGCTTTGCCAGATTTAAAATTAACAACCGAAATATGGGGGGGGGAGTATAAACACAAAGTCTTTCGGCTTAGTTGAAGAACCAACTACAACCTTATTTAGCGCTCATAAACCAAAAATATTTTTTAATGCATTTTTTCTAATAATTTCTTCTGAAGATGATTTGTTGACAACTGAAATATACATGAGGGATGAAATTAAGTTTGGGGTTAAGATGTATTAGTTATTTAATGTTTTTAAAATAAGTAGCAGTTGCTTCCATTTGCCGAAAATAAAATAGTCTAATATTTCTCAAGTTATAACATGGTAATAAAAATTATAAGTTAATTTTTACATGAAAATGAGAAAAAATAACTTCATAATTTGTACAAACAATCTTTACCTAATTACAAGTTTCTAGATGAAAGTTCAATAGATAAGCGGTAACAATTGTAGTGGTCAAAACACGTTGACAATATCTAGATCAAAGATGTCAGCAGTTTGACATTCTTCGAAGAAGCCTACTGGGATAAGATGTATTACTTATTTAAATTGTAAATAATACGTTGTAGTTCCTTCCATTTGCCGGAAATAAAATAGTCTAATATTTCTCAAGTTATTATAAGTTAATCTAATGTCTCTCAAGTTATTATATATTAATTGAAATTCTAACATTATTTAGTTTAAAAATAAAAATTAGAAAAAAATGTAAATTATAATTCTATGTACAGTAATACTTGTTCAGATATGATTTCCACAAGTATTTTATGAAAACAGCTGACAATTAGAAATGAGCTGGAAAATTGCTCAGGTCAGGAATCGCAAAATGAACTCTGAACACTTTCTTCCCGGTTAGGTCTTCGAACTGAAAGCTCGCTGCAAGATGGGGCGTATCAAGAATAAATATAATTTCAACAATTTTAATTTAATTTAAGGCAATTATGTTAAGAAGTATCAAAAAGTTTCCTTTATTATTTTTAAAAACGTTTCATCACTGATTAGTCAACATCGGTCGAGCTCCCTAGCCAACACGTATCCAAAATGAATAATGGCACGGCCTGATCCAGGAACCACGCTGTACAATATAAATTCCAGTTTCAGATAAGTTATTAATTTTAAGGCGATGTAAAATCAAAATTTAACTTTCCAAATTTAACTCGAGACGGCAAAATAGTGCAAGTTTTCATATCTTTATAAATGCAGGAGGTTATGATTAATCCATGGGATGCAATAACAAATTTTCGACTGTTAGATAAATTAATTTGCAATGTATATAATTTTATATAGAAGCAATCTCTTTGTGGATATCATATTTCAATGCCTTAAATACTAAGATAGTGAAAATATTTGTGTAAATCCTTAACATGTTAAACAAATATAAAAACCAGTTCTAAAATAGTGGAAACGTTTCTAAATGTATTTTTTTCCTCTTTAATCTTTTATGTAAATTTTGTACATTAAAATTTGATTTATATTATTTTGAAACAATTGGTAAATTTATTGAATGCACCATTCTCAAGTTCAATTTAGGAATGCTCTTGACTTTGCAGGTCACTTTATTAATTATGTAACAGATAACTGCAATATTCAACACATAAATTCCTTAAGAATTTACTTAAAAAAGTTCTTACAGCTATTTAATGTGTTACCAAGTTATTATATGTTAATTAAAATTATAAGTTAATTTTTACATCCGGACTAAAACGGGAAAAAATAACTTCATAATTTGTACAAACAATCTTTACCTAATTACAAGTTTCTAGATGAAACTTCAATAGATAAGCGGTAACAATTGCAGCGGTCTAAACACGTACACAATATCTAGATCAAAGATGTCAGCAGTTTGACATTCTTCAAAGAAGCCTACTGCGAGATCGTGAGAACATCCCAAGAGGACAAAGCTTCATCACGGAAGCACAACTATAATTATAACAAGCATAAGAAAACATTGTTTGTTGGTTTTTCAAATTGGCATGTCAGTTGTGCGACACAAAGTAATAGTTTAGATAAACACGAAAAAAGCCTGTGAGGAAAAATGTTCTAAAATATTATACATAATAGCAATTCACTCTAGCAAAGCATACTTGAATATAGTTTTGTTAATCATTGTAATTTTTATTATTTGAAAATTAAATAAATATCATACTATTTTATACAATCACCTCAAAAGAAACGTTTTAGTACAGTAAAATCCCGATTATCCATGGGCGGATTAACAGGTTTGCGGATTATCCGGGGTCTGCCATTGTTTCACAAATATCCAATTTTTATTCCAATCAGATTCATGTGTTTAAATTTCCAAACGGTCAATTACGACGTAAATACATATAAGGCTTAATAGAAGTTAAAATGAAGGGAATAGATATGTAAACATGTATGTACTAATTTTTACATTGAAAGGGAATCATCTCGACGCGGGCCAGCGAAATAAAAGGAGTGAGCAGACTACTGTATATAAGAGACAATGACAAAATACTTGGACGTCCGAAAACCTAATGTGTATCATAAGATTATAAACAAATGTCAGCTAATCTCAGCTATAAATAGTCTAGGACGTGACATATGCATTATCCATGTCTGTCATATACAATATCGATCTTTATGGCTTTGTGACACACGTGACACAAGTAGACACTGTGGGACAAAATGGTTCTCAAGAAACTTAGATCGCACATTAAAGCTAAATCAATGCTCACAAAAAAACAGACGAAAGTGACAGATTTTTTTGTTAAAAAGTGAAAGTACTATGTGTAAAGGAAATTACATATGTACATACATACTTACTTTTGACATATACTTATGTACTTATTGTAAATAGTTAGACATATAAGTGTATGTACATAATCCGTAAAATACATCGACATTTTAAATTATTTTCTTCATTTATTTTGTCCTCTGAAGATTATTTGTGATTTGCATTAACCGGGGTCATTATTTGTGTAACTTATGGTATAATAATCGATTATCGATCGTTTTGCGTATCCTTTGTTCATAGCGGATTATCCGTGGAATTCGTTATCCGGCGTTGCCGGGCCACCCTATTCCACGGATAATCGGGAGTTTACTGTATTTGAATTCCGAAAATGTCAACACCTTTTTTTATAGTGATTATTTATTTTGAAATGATATTGAAAATATATCTCTGAAGTACAATAAAGACTATATAGCTCACAGAGCTTTCGATCCTTGGGCAGGTACGTCAAGACTTCAGAAACATCAACGCTGCAATTTGACAGACATCAGAGAGGCCATCCTTCCTGACCACTCGCCTCTGGGCATCATTCAAGAACTACTGTTTCCTTTCAAGCCTCCTATGAATACTAAAATCAATACTAACGTATTTATTGGATCCATGCTCTAAAAAAGAACCAACTCAGTTTTATTACAGAAAGGTGAAGACACTGTTCAGTTACTGGCCAAATAAGAGTGCATTAGTCTACACAGATGGCTTCTCTGATATTGACTGTAATAGAGGTGGTGTAGGCATCTCCATCAGGAAATAACGCCAGGCTCAAAATACTCACTGGCCAAATTGCTTTAATTTTAAACAATATATATGATTTGTTACATTTCAAGTCACTTTATTGTTGTTTAAAATGTATTTTTAAATTACATATTTGACATTAGAAACTTAATACTCTTTTCTAGCATTATTTTATTTTTTTTTTAATTCGAAAGGACATTAACGTCTCTGTAACATGTCTCTAGAACGTGATGAACAAAAATTGATGAAAAATTGCTAAACAGAATTTAATTCTTGCACGTGACCAAAGTACGCTATTAGTCAGTCGTCGGTGGAACAATGCAAAAACTGTATAGTAATCTTAAGTATTATAAATTGTTTCTGAATTTATTATTAAATAACTAATTATGTATTCTAACTCATGTAATTCTTGGTCCTTAAGATTTTCTATAAATTTTATGTAATAAATTCATATATTTCGACAGTTAAGTAATTCTATCTGATATGAGGCTTTTTTGGTCCTAGAGAAACAAACAGCAGAAAACAGCTTTTATGCACAATGCACAGTTCTACCACACCTTGAAATACAAATAATGTAAGTAAATCAATCGTTATTTTCTTCCACCAATATTCTAACAATCAAATGAATTAAATTGCCTTACTTTTAGTGGTTACTGCTTTTGAAAACTTTTTAAATGCTTTATTGTGACGCACTCTGAATGAAAAGTAAATGAATGCGGCGTTACTATGCGATGTGTTTTTAACATGAATCATTGAATAAGTGGTAACAAAACGCCTGACAGAAGGACAAACAATAGCATTGCACAGAATATTTCCGGCCAGTGTGGGAAGTGGAAGCTAGGCCAGGGCGTGTAGGTAGGGTTGTGAGGAGGGGAAGCAGACCGGAAGCCGTGCATGGGTGCAAATGTGGACACTCCTATCACTGTCACCCCCTGACTAACTTCACGCAATCACAATTATTTCATATAGGCTGTTACTAACGAGTCAACGAAATTATTATATAATTGAAAATCATTATCATAGTAGCCGTAGCTACCTTAAGCTTTATAAACGTATTTTGTACTTGCTATTACTACTTCTGTACTTTCAAACATTATAATTGGCAACTACATTCTTTTAATATCTTATTAATGGCAACTATCTCTCCCTTTAAAAACGTATTATTGACACGTACCTCAAGTTTATAAACCTATCATTGGGAATCACCTCTCCCCTTTAAACATTATTATTGGCGACTATTTTCAGCATTTTAAAATCTTATTACTGGCGACAACCTTTCTCTTTAAAAACTAATTATTGACAAGTATCTCAGCTTTGTAAACCTATCATTGGAATCCACCTCTCTCCTTTAAAAAATTATTATTGGCGACTATTTCCGCTTTAAAATCTTATTACTGGCGACAACCTTTCTCTTTAAAAACTAATTATTGACAAGTATCTCAGCTTTGTAAACCTATCATTGGAATCCACCTCTCTCCTTTAAAAAATTATTATTGGCGACTATTTCCGCTTTAAAATCTTATTACTGGCGACAACCTTTCTCTTTAAAAACTAATTATTGACAAGTATCTCAGCTTTGTAAACCTATCATTGGAATCCACCTCTCTCCTTTAAAAAATTATTATTGGCGACTATTTCCGCTTTAAAATCTTATTACTGGCAACAACTTCTTCCTTTTAAAAAACTTATTATTGGCAAGTATCCCAGCTTTATAAACTTATTATTTGGAATCATCTTTCCCTTTAAAAACTTATTATTTACAAGTATCTCAGCCTTATAAAATTATCATTGGAAACTACTCCTCCCCTTTGAAATTTATTATTGGCAAGTACTTAGCCTCATAAAATTATCATTGGAAACTACCTCTCTCTTTAAAAAATTATTATTGGCGACTATTTCCGCTTTAAATCACATTACTGGCAACCACCTCTTCCTTTTAAAAACTTATTATTGGCAAGTATCACAGCTTTGTAAACTTATTATTTGAACCATATCTCCCTTTTAAGAACTTATGTACAAGTATCTCAGCCTTATAAAATTATCATTGGAAACTACTCCTCCCCTTTAAAAAATTATTATTGACAAGTACTTAGCCTTATAAAATTATCATTGGAAACCACCTCTCTCCTTTAAAAAATTATTATTGGCGACTATTTCCGCTTTAAATCATATTACTGGCAACTTCCTTTTAAAAACTTATTATTGGCAAGTATCCCGGCTTTACAGTCTTATTATCTGAAACCATATCTCCCCTTTAAAAAATTATTATTGGCAACTATCTCTGCTATTAAATCTTATAATTGGCGACTACTTCTCTCCTTAAAATCCTTATTATTGCTACTACTTCTAAGCTTTTAAGATATTATTGACAACAATCTCTCCTCTTTAGAATATTATTATCGACAATAAACTTATTGGTGGCGACTTCCTGTCAGTTTTAGAATGTCATTGGTATCTATAAGAATGCTCTAAAAATGTTACTTGAAACTTTCTCATGCTCTAATAACTTATCATAACAGTAATGCCAATTACCTCCTCCTTATTTTATAATGTTATTAGCCACAACTACTTTTCCACTTCTAAAGTGCCACTGGTAACCCATTAGTATCTTATTGGTGGTATAACGTCGTTGCGTTTAAATATTTGTTGTAACTCTCAGCTTTAGTGGCATTAAAGCACAGCTGCATTTAAAATTTTATATTAAATTCCATACTTTTCCCACGATTGTATTTTTTTCAAAAACAGCGGTCTTAATGCATTTACATTATTTAACAAAATTATGTAAGCCGTAACTAACCTGATATTGCAAGGGTGTCATCATTTCGGATACAGACATATTTTACGATAGGAATTTTGTCTTAATTTTTGGCAAATATATATTTGTTTGTTTGTTCATCACATATTTTAAAGCTTGTCTATTTCTATTCCTACAGGTGCTCTCTTTATAAAATAATACCTATGAGTATATAGTTTCAATTATTAAAATAGTGCAAACTTATTTTCAACTCTTCAATACAAAAATCTTTTGAATACCTTTTAGACATACAAACGTGAATCAACAGATGTAGGTGTGCGGGTTATGAGTCATACCCCTCGGAAACGTCCCTCACCCTGTTACTGCATTAGGTAAATTAATTTAAAAAGTCCAATGCTTATACCTGGAGGAGTAATTTCTACTTCTTTATGGTAAAAATATGACTTCCTTACATAAGTTTCATAAAACTGTTCAATTCGAAGGGCAAACAAAATGATAGGAGTAGTGCTTGGGAGTTTACGTATTTTTGACTGATAGCGAAGTCTTTAAGCGTCAAATGAAGAACATATAACTTCTCTAGAAAGAACAGAAAATAAGTGTAGACAATATAACTGTCTATTTCAATGTACTTAGCTGAACATAGGACTTATAATGTAGATAAGATGTTTATGTTACACATAGAAAACAATTGTTCTGTATTTTGAAAGCAATCCAACTGATTACCAGATTGGAAGATTAATTTTACTGTCATAACGAGTTTTTTAACATGTGTGTGATGTATTAACAGTGGTTCCCTGAGACACAAACATAAGGTCAGAATATACCAGAAAGAAGCTTTAGGGTTTGGGGAACAAAGTCAAGACAATCGAAATATTCATGATAAACGGACGAGAACTCCAAAAAACACTGTCTTTTTCGTCCTGCACCTGTAATACAACATATTACAGTATCGCATTTTACGATTATTGCCTAAATTCATAAGTAAATCATAGACATAAATTTATAAAGCAGTCAATATATTTGTAAATATGTGTAACTTCATACATTGTTGACGTATTATACTTTGTTTTCTAGAAACATCTGTTAATAACCTATAGTAAAATAATAACTTAAAGATACTTAGGATGAAATTGGATGTAACCAATTAGCTTTAGCAATTATTCAATTTCATAAATTAAAATTATCTGAAATATAAACTACTATTGAATTTTTTCTGCTAATATTATTATTAATTTATTCCACTTTTATTATAGTTTTAAGACGAAGTACTTTGCCGCTATTGTCAACCAGTTTAAACACGGGAAAATAAATTTCATATTCACCCAAGCAGTTTGTTCTATTCTCATAACTGCTTTCTGCGATCAAAGGAATGCAAGAATGAAACGCGGTGGAACATTATTTTCACAAGAAACTTGTCGATGTGAAATTAAAGAGAAAAACACACTGCATATACAGAATGTTTGTATTGTACGGACATCATTACACTTGGTGAAAGGAGGTTAACGTTCCCTACAACTACCAATATTACAGTTCTCCAACTGTAACCTACTGCTGCCAGTAGTACACATTACCCTCGTCCTCATCTCTAGCCAATCACACTTACTTAACCAAATAATACATCCGGATTGCCAGTTCATGATTATTTCTGGAATACAAGTGTGGTCCCTACAACTACTCCCAACAGTAAATTTGCTTTCCATGATAAATTAGATCCATTTGAGTACAATTTTCTACCTTTCCTATCATTAGAATATTTTTCTTTAATGAGCGTTTCGGAATAACTCCATTCTCAAAACTTTAATAGTAGTCCTCTTTGTTGATGTGTTTCTGAATAACTCTATTCTCAAAACTTTATTAGTATTCTTTTATTGACGTGTTTCGGAATAACTCCATTCTCAACACTTTAATAGCAATCATTGAAGTATTAATGTTTTGAGAATGAAGTTATTTCGACACTCGTAAAGAAAGAAAATATTGTAATATTAAGAAAGGCAGAAAATTGTAATAAAATGTATACAAAAATTCCTAATAGAAGTGAAGATAAGTATATAACAAATAAATTAAATCTCTAAAAAATGTTGAAACGTAATTCAAAACAAATATAGCCTACTATAGAATATCATTTTGTGAATAGGAGTCCGAAAGTGCAACAGAGGATATCTTTATTCAATGAAAACATAAATATTTTACCAAATTAGTTTACTGCTTGTTTAAAAATCATATTAAGCCCTACACTTTGTATAAGGTAATGTAAATTATTTTTTTAGATTATATAATGAATAAAAATGTAATGAAATTACTTGTAAGAACGTTAAAAGATCCTAATTAAAATCTTACTTCTGAAAGCAATTCCCTAATTGAAGAACTTAACGGTAAACAGGTTTCGTGAGCCCTGACTAAAAAGAAAAAGAGGTTAGGTGAACATTTAGCAATATACTAATCATAGTGAGTATGAGAGTGTTACTGGCAACTTCTAACTGATATCAGGCTAATCTTAGAGGTTCGGTGGTAGGATCTGAGCACCAGAATCTCACCCATCATTCTGTCAATGACATCTGAGGAAATAGAATTGAGTTTATTTTCATGTCACAGTGATTTATAACTATTGACTTTTCCTTGAAAAGACGTTTTCTAAAACAATATTCTGAAAATTAATGCCTTTTTACAATTTCCCCGTTAACGGTTAGACACATTTCTTCACTCGGAATGACAAATTGTCTTTTCCCCTCAAGTGATCTTATAAATACGATGGTAAAATTTACCTCTATTCACAGTATCAAGTTAACTCGTGCCTTTTTCTTAGTATTAATTTTATAAATCCTTTCTTCTCCTTTTCCTTATGTAAATAGTGAACACCACCTCGGAGTATAACTCCCATTAAAAAATTGCTTTATTTTAGGTAAACAACCCAGTAACTGCGATGCGTTATCCCCCCCCCCCATATCCTAGACTACCGGTTTTCATGCCCTTATTTTAAAACCTTCCATATTCACACTCCTTTCCTCCTTCGATGACAGATCGTCTTAACACTAAGACAATGTGCATTTTTCTTAGACAATTTTTATTCAAGTTGACAAAAGAAAATATTTATTTGAGTTTTTTTAATTTTATAATTACAATTAATATAAATATGTATATGGGTCTATACAAATGTTAGAAAGTGATAAAATAGAAAGTAAATTTCTTTGCAATTTTCCATTTCTATTTTATGTATGGTTTGAACTATTATTTTTGTATGTATTATTTATACACTTTCTTTTTTCGTCCCTTGCATTGTGTTATAGTTTCTTTCCCAATATCAGTTTGTGAATCAAGGTTCGATGCCGTTAATCCAGTATGTTTATTTTTTCTTTTTATTCATTTTTAATCCTAGCGCATTTCTTATGACATTGTGTGGTTACTATGGTAACAATTTAAGGTTGAACAATGGAGGTTTCGACAAGCAGATGGTAGGAAAGGAAGCTTCATATACCTCTTACAGAAATACATTTCTGGCTATGGGAAAGTTGGCTCAGTGCCAAAATCGATAGACTTTGAACATGAATATACTCAGTTCGAATCCTGCCTAAACCTTCAAAATTTTTATAATTTAATTATTGAATAAATATATGGAAAAAACTGTTCACATCAATTGCCATTCACTACAGGTTTAAAAAAATGTATTTAAACGTGATTGGATGAATAAAAATGAATTTTATTAACGATTGAAAATTTGTACAAGATATAAGTAAGGAGAGTGTGAGCTAATAGAAGGCATTAAAAAAAAAAACAACAACATTATGCTCAAACAGTGAACATATGAAGATACAAAATCACGAAAAAGGTGATATCAAGAAAAAAAATCAGAAAATAGTCACTTCTATTTCTTTTTAATTAAAGAACACAAACAAATATTTTTTTAAATGTTACGTTACTTTGATTAACTGTTTTAAAATTAGGGTTGATCAAGTAATTGTTAAAAATTACGAAATTACATTTTATTTAAAATGTGTAAATTATTATATCTTGAACATAGCCTTTCTTCTACACGACTTGGAAATTAAATAACTTTTACGCTCAATTAATGTTCGTGTAACAACATTAAAAATGTACCATTTTTCCTCCTTTTAAATGCTAAATATGACGCGAATCAAGTGAAACGTACACAAAACACGTTGATACGAAATGATCGAGCGTGGGACGGGGGCTGTAATTAGGCCTTAAAAGGATAAAAGTCCATCCTGGCACTGAGCCACAGACTGATGGGCGTGGCCCTGCAGTCATCCTTGTTTATCGACGCAATGTAACTTGCCATCTGGAAAAACTTCATAAGTAATAAACGCTTTCATTGAAAAGGTATGCTCATGACGAATTATATGCATCGTCGAATATTTCATTATAAACAGGAAATTAAAGTAACATACTTCAAAACACCAATTCTGAAATATTTTAATATTGAAAGATACATTTGGTATATTTAGCGAAACTTTACAAAGTACAGATTATATTACAATCGCTTTAGTTGATTACACCTTAATAACAGCGTCAAAACCTCCTGATTTTATTCAGCCTACAATACAGCATACGAAAAAAAGTTCTTCAGAATCATTTTTACTATCAGTCTGCAAATCTTATGCTCTGTGCTACTTCTATTCCTTTATAGTGGGTATTTCCTAAATGTTCCACATAAATGCGTAAGTATTTGTCCCTCATTATAACTAAAGACCATCACGACTTTAATAGATTTAATACCCTTAGCATCATACATAAAAATAATTTTTTTACATTTTGTTAAAATAATTAAAAACTACTTTTTGTATAGTGCGGACCACGTAACCGTGCACTTGGCCGTGAGAGATCGCACAAAATTTCTCGTGTACTACCACTTTTGAATATATGTTATATATTCAGAATGTTCTATACATCAACAGCTTCTGCTCCGATATGATCACACATATTTCAAGAGTAATTGTTATTTCATGCTGAAGCTAATTTAACATCGAATTTATCTATATCAATCGCCTCATCCAAGTAAGTTATTTTAACAGTCTTTATGTACTACTAGGAAAGTATTTATGCTAACCCTCTACCTCCCGTCGCCTACTACGATCTCTCAAGGCCAAGTGCACGGTTACGTGCTTGGAGTTTTAAGGTGATCAGCCAGTATGACTATTATCGCCTACGAATGTTAGGAAATGTTAAAGGTAGGGACATAAAATACCCTGCGTCAGAATATTGGGGAGATAGCATCCTTCCTGAAGTAGACCTGCTCTCAATCGGGTCATAATTTCCCCGAATCGGAGGTAGGGACTACTCTTTACACCCACTTGTAAGATAAAGAACTAGAAAGGGTAAATGGGATTAAATAGACTATGGAAAGCGCTAATGAAAGTCTGATACGGAGAATGGAAGGAGATTATGGCATCGCTTTCCAAGGCAGTTTACCTTTACTAAACCTGCTCTCAACCGATGAAGAAAGGTGTCTACCCGCTACCCAATGAAACGTTATATCCGGTTAAAAGATGAAAAAAATGTAAATAATTGCAGAGAATTATCGAAATCTTTAAAACAACCATTAGGAAAGTTTCAAACAAAAATGTTTTTATACAGTATTGCATTACACGTGTTGCTCCGGTTTTAAGGTATGATATTTTTTGGTTCTACAGTAAAATCAATATTATGACAAACGCCTTTGAATCTAATAGCATTGCAAAATCTGACTGTTTTTGTTTTTTAATAATCTATTTGTACTTGGTAGCCTAAAACACAGTTGTTTATTCTTAAACGTCGCAAACTGTAAATAGCTACTTTATGACACAATACTCATTCCATTATACAGAGAAACTCTAACAAAATACTGTCAAATTGAAATTATCATACATGAATAAGTAATGAATAATCCCATTCATATGCATCAGCACAGACAACTGTTTACGTCTAGTGTTGGCCTATGTAGGCCATGTGCACATTAATATTCCCAAGTCTGCGCAGCGCCTGCCTGCACGATAGCACGAGCGACTAGGCCTAACTGTTCTCGCCGACAAGTAAGCATGCCAATGCTATCCGCCAGGAAGTGCACACGCATCTGAACCCGGTGGCGGTCAAGGTTCGTACCACTTGCTCACGTTTATACTTCACTAAAATTTGGGGACAACATTCTGGAACAGATTACTTATTTCCTCATACGAAGACAATCTTTAAAAGAAAAATTAGTAATAAACTTTATATCATAATCTAAACGTAATAATTCGGGCAAATTGTATCAACATTAGGATTTTACACGTAGAGGCAATATGTACATTTTGAGTAGAGCACTAAAAAAATTAAGATAAAAACAAAACGTGGAAGTTGTAAACGAAATATTTATTTTCAATTTAAATCGAATTTTTTAGTAAAGGAAAGCGGAATAACTTAAAACGGAGTGATAATAGTACCTCAATTTTTTATTAAAGGACATTGCCTCTGCACCAAGAGTGGGGGATACATATACTGAAAACTTTGGCGTAACGAAAACCTGCAAATAAGTTTAATACTTGTAAGTCATTAACATTCAAATACAATATTCACAAGCCTAAGTCTATTTCCAACATTATAGGTTTGTCTTAAGAACGCATAAAAACAAAAGTGAAGCCAATTTTGTCAACTGGGTGGTAAACATTTAAAAATCACGTTTAGCAACTTCAAATAAAAAATTCAAAAAAATTTTTAACAACCACAACGAAAGGAATATCTCCTTAAAACTTCATAACGCAAACAGTTTCCTCTCAACATTGACTGACATTCAGTCAGTATTGGTTTTGATACACGAAGCCAATAAACATATTATGTATACATTTACTATAAAATACATAAATTCCAAAATTGAAAATCCTGTAAGAATTATCAACTAAATTTTATTTAAAGAAGAGGGTAATACTTGAAAAAAGGCAGCGCCAACATATATTTTTCAAAACAAAAGTTTTTAAACTGCAGTAGACTTTCTCTAATTCGCCACGTCCGGGACCGAGAGGGGGCGAATTCTAGAAAAAAACTAATTACATAAGTCGTGAAATTAACATGCAACTGTGGTAAATAAACATAACACATAAATAGGTATGTAATATAATTAATGTTGTACTTACATTATTTATGTCGGCCGAAAAACTCAGCAACACTAATGTTCAATATTTAAAAAAAAATTCTTCTGAAATCCGGACGAATATAATATCATCTATATGCTGCAGTAATACAGTAATATTGCTAGCGTGGAGTAAAGAATTCGTATTTACAAAAACAGTATGTTGCTAGATTTTCATAAAACACAAAATACATATTACAGTACGTTGTATGAACAATAACAATAGCAAGAAAAACTACTGTAAATTAAATGTTTAAAAAAAATTATAGAATTATTTTCTTCTTGTATAACAAACTGCGGAATTTATTTTACAATCAATTTCGTCAGTTCATGTTTAATCGAAATACTCATGTCTGGTATCCGCCTTATCTAATGCCGCCTATAGGCCTATTGCGTGACAGATGATGTTTGTTGTTACTGTGACGAATTAGAGAGGTTATACCGTAATAAAATTACTATTAAGCGATTACCGAAGAGAATAAGTGGGGTCCGGTAAGTGTAACATTTTACATTCATTACATAAATGTAATAAATTTTTATAAGCTTGTTGAAACTTATCTGCGTGACTAGCCTACTTAATAAACTTATTATTTTTTCCAATTACAAAACAACCTTAACCGGATGCTTTGTACCTATTCCGTAATATGGCTATATATACAATAATATTGCAGTCTGTTTTAAAATACAGTGCTCTGAAATACTGAGTTTATAATGTTCCGAGTTTCGTTATAAATGGGTTATGTTAAAATCAAATTGTGACCACTATTAATATTTCAACGTTTAAAATAACGGACCTGAGGTAATCTTTGTCAAGTATTAACAAAAACAATTACACATCAGCATTTAATATAACACAAAGAGCTACCTCAATATAACACCACGGGTACTCTGTACTCATACATCACTCAACACTTACATTGTTATACGATACATAAATGTATGTGTGTTTATATATATATATATATATATATATATATATATATATATATATATTTATTAGTCATTCATATCTGAATCGTAAAACAGTGGGAAGCCTATTGGAGTAGAGTGCTATAATACTTCAAGCATTTACTATATAACTTATCTACTACAAAATCCTGCTCCCAATTACTTATATCCTTTTAAACATATTTAACTGGTAAATATCAGTGGTACAATATATTACAAAAATATAGGTGAAAAAACCCCAAAACCACAAAAATTAATCAAAAAATAACTAAAATAAGTTACCTAAGATAAAATCCTTATGTACATTTCGATGACAAAGTCTTTAAGGATTAAGGATTTAATCTTAGGTAACTTATTTTAGTTATTTTTTTATTAATGTTTGTGGTTTTGGGGTTTTTTCACCTATATTTTTGTAATATATTGTACCACTGTGCTCTTGATATTGTATATGGTAAATATCTATTTATCAACATTTTTTTAAAATATAAAGTATTAATAATAATCTCTAAAAAAGAAAATCCTCTTCTGTAAGTCAAAATCTTACCTACAATACAATATATTTTGTATTTTTGTTAGGTTACATATTTTATTACCTACGCGTTGAAAGTTAAATAGCTTTAGTTGCTGTTTTTAAGACTTTGTCTAGACCTTATGCAAACATCATACTTAAAGGTACTCTGAAATATGAGTGGGCAGAGAAATCCGCAGTGGAGGTGCAAGCCGATTGGCATCCTGCCAGTACACATTGAGCTTAGACATAAGTTTCCTTTAGCGAAGCATTTCCCTACATTTACGTTTACTTTTAGGCCTAGTGTTAATAAGATACTGAATGTTATTAACCTCAAATCGTTACTTTTTGCCGCGGAGTAGGTTAATCACTTTGTTTCGATCTTTATGTTTACAACTGCATCAATGCCAAGTCTTGCGTCAATCTGATTTGAAAACTTTATGAAAAAGATCAAAGACTCTTGCATAAGCTTTTATAAACTGACCGATAAGAATGTACACAGAAAGATATCAATGCAGAATATATGCAAGTAGATGTTCTGTACATTTGTTTGGATTATACTTTGTTGTTTATCCCTCTCTTAATTACAAAAGGATGAAATTACGTTCTCCTATACATGGTTAAAACCAAATCTACTTCCTTGTGGACGAGTCCCGGCACTGAACCAAGGTGCCTCCATTTTAGAAAACTTTCATCCCCTTCTTTTAATCTCCATTTTTCCATCTATTTTTTCTCATCCCTCTTCCTAAACTTTACTGCATCTCTCAACCCCCCCCCCCGATGGTGGTGACAGGTGCCCATCAGCTAAACCCCCGTTTAGAGAAAGAATAGACATCTTAAGAAGAGGCAAAATGTTTTTCTCAATTAGCACCTGTCACCACCGACAACAAAGGTCAACTGTTGGTACGACAAAGATCGTGAGCCATTTTACTCACTTTTCATCACTATAAGAAAATTATGTCCCTTCTTTGAATCCTTTTTTACCTATTCTTTCTTGTCGCTCATCCTGAACTCGAATTTAGAGTAAGTACACCTCTCAACAACCATGATAAATCTCTACTTCAGGTGTGCGACTCCGCATACGTGAACCATGATCCTTCCCTATATCCCAGACCAGAGGTTTTATTACCTACCCTATGCGTCTCTATTATTCACAATCCTTGTCAAATTGTGTGTAAAGAAATAATAAAAAAGGCGTTTTCCTCTAGGATATTCTATAAATAACAGAAATAATTTTTCATTCAAGTAACCTATTCTGAATTCCTATAAGTTTAAAACCTGTGTTGTATAAAAACACATGAAATTATTTTTCAATTCATAAAAAACACGAAAATTTCAAATTCGTCAAACAATTCCCTCAATATCTCCTTGGCAACCGACTAAATTCCACATCATTTTGACGATACGCGGCAAAACGTGACAATAGCGATCGTTACATCCATTTCACGATGCCATCCGACGGTAGTAGACGTCATTTGCAAAAAGAAAATTCTCTAAAGTCCAATCCATCAGAGCTGTCACTAATAGATTTTGTTTTAATCAAGTTTCATGTAATTCCAGCAACTAAATTGATAGAGTAGCTGATCTGAAATAAGTTGATAATGTTTCCTCAGATTATTATAAAAATTTATAAACATTCAAATCTGTGGTAATACAGACGGATTATGCTACCACAAGATTATGCTCAGGCATAAGGATTATGGTATATAACCCGAAACAGTCGTTAACAAAATAAAACTGCTAGAATAAACATAATTAATTTCTAGCACTATAAACAATTTAAAACCACAAGCATTCAAAATAGCAATTACTTATTGTATAAATAAATAGATTTAACGATAAATCGCACAAGTGTGCACTTACACACAAGAAATCCAGAATAGAGATACGCTTTTATCTATGTCCCCCCATACTTCACAAGTTTCAACCTTCTCACGTTTAGAAAGTAAGGATTTAAATATTCAGTGTTAAAACTGTTTAAAAGGAACGCATAGGGAATCTAGATTCAAGTGAACAATCACAAAAATTTTAAACATTTTTGTTAATAATTTTAGAAAAAAGTCAAGTTTGTGAAGATAGTTTTGTTGACACAGTTTAGGGAATTTTAACAATCTGTTTATTGTATAAGTTTAAATAAGCAACGGACCGGGTTTCAGCTTTAAGCCTTTAAATGAGTAAAAATATTTTACTAGACGTAACCATATGGTTGGAGTTATTTTATGAAGTTATACTAGACTCTACTTTCTAAATATCTAGTAGTGTTAATGTGTCAAGTTTTAAAAGAGTTTGTAATTCAAGTTTTATAAAGAAAACCGTTATAAGCAACAGTTATTTAAAAATATATACACTTTTACAAACAAGTAAATAAATTAATGAATACTAACAACAAAGTTAATAGGGGAAAGTCCTCCGGTATCGGACAGGGGGGTGGTATCGGACAAATAATGATTAACCAGCATACGGCTAACGTCAGCACATGTCATGCCATCAGATTGTTTCTTCAAGGGAAATGTAGCCGTTGTCACCACATTGGATGATAACGTGACATCGTTTAGTTATAGGGACACGTTTTGTTGTGTATTCGGGTTTGTTGCAGTACAAAGTTAGGTTTGGGAGATTATAACTTCAGTAGATGTGAGTATTTATATGTGCTTTGTCTACCATCCAGTGGCGGCTCCTGCCCAATTACATTGGTGGGGCTCATGACAAGGGGTCTCCCCAGATTTACGAGGTGCGGAGACAATTTTGAAATTTGATACACATTTAACTCGTTTTACATTCTAAGCACCTACAACTTTTATTAAGTTATACTTATTGATTAATATATTAACATTGCTATAACTAATAGACGTATTACGGTGTGATTTACGAAATGTTGCTAGTTTGGGTAGTTAAGTGATGCCTATGCTAAAGCGTCGAGTACTCAACAAGTAGTGTGAATCAAGTTTTACTTTTAAAAGTATATTAGGCCACTGTGTATGTGCATCAAAGGATCTATAAATGGAAAAATTGTGAGAACATTACAAATAAGCCTACAATACTGCTTCCTAAATCATATAGAATTGTAGTAGCAGCACTGATTAGTAATTTCTCAGCGCATGCGCATGACTACGGGACTCCATATCCCAGGCCACCCGTAACACGCGCATTGAGTGACGTCACCGCACGGTTTTGGCTGTTTCAGCTTATTCCATGCACACTCAATGCACCAGTCTGGGGCTCTCTGCTGTGAGCCCCGCGCGGAGCTTGCGGCTAATTTCGTACGTCAACTAAATATTTTATGGTTTTAACATTGCTTAAATAATTCTAAGCTCTTCTTAACCTAATTTAAGACAAATGAATATTAATTTTAAAAATTTTTTGTAATTGGGAGGCACTGCTACCATCATAAACCTACTATATTCCTCTATAAGTTATAGTGATTATAGTAATTCCTACACAAACTATTAACTTCTCTATGGTTGAATCTATCTCAATTGTCGTTCGGATGGTATCAGACAAAGTACTTTCGGATGGTATAGGACAAAAACGAATCTCTGAAAAGTTTTACATTTAAGACTCTAACCAAAGGATTTTTTTTCTTCAGAGAGAAATGGAAAAGATAAGAGGGAAAATGAGTGGAGAGTGTATAAAGAGAGCAATAGAACAAGTTTTAAGTACAAAAATGACTAAGGGAAGCATGTGAAATATACAGTGTTCCAAGAAGCTAATTAGGGGACAGGCTCAGAGCTATATCTAAGAGAAAGTTGTGAAAAACTCAGTGAAAATGAAAGTTGTGGAAAAAAACTGAGGAAATAGTACAAAAGTACAAGTTCAAGAAAGTTTTAAATAATAACGACGAAATTAGCCCAAACAAGGCTAACAATGCCACTGTATGCATCATTTGTGGCGACAGTTTTGCAGAAGAGTGGATATAGTGTCGAATGTGTAAGGATTGGGCTCACGAAATATTGTGCCGATTTAGAAGGAAGTAGTCTTTATTACTAGTGCGATGTTTGTACGACAAAATAGAAATACAAGAAGGAACTAAGAGTTTTTATGTTCATCTTAATCTAGAATATTTTTTAATTTTCTACTCCTCAAACACACAAATAAAAATTTTAAAATAAACAAATGTGGTTTTATACCTGATATTTCAAAAAATATTTATTTTTTATGAGTATTTTATGGATGAATATAGAAATAAAACATAAGAAACAAAAGTCTCTTTATTCAGAACAACACGACTGTCCGATACCACCCTCCGTAATCTAGAATACAAAAATTCAAATGTTTTCAAATTTGCGAAAAATAAATACTTCTTTTATACTTTGAAACAAAACTATTTAATGGTACTTGGGTAAAGGTATACAGTTAGAATGGCAAATAAGTCAATTTATCTAAGTTCATAAATAAAACGTTATATGGAAGAAAGCTAAAGTGGGCGATACCACCCGACCTTCCCCTATGCATTAAACAAAGTAGACTTCAATGTATCCGGGAAGCTTTATATAGTAAGTATAAATTTAAATGCCTATAGCTTGTATAAACTCAAATAAAAAAAAAACAATTACTCTAATAAAAACTACAAAGAACTGATTAAAAGTAAATGAGTGTTAAAATAGAAACAAACAAAATAACGAAAATACTATAAAGAAAGTACAGAAAAAGTATTCATCATACATTACTACATACACTTTTATTTAAACTATTAATATTATTATTATCATTTATTATTGTAAATATTGATCATAACTGCTTTTTTTCTAATTAATCGCTAAAAGTATAGGCTTATTTACAAATTCAGAAAAAATAATACCAATATACTTTAAAAAATTGTGAAAGCATTATAAGTTTTTTGTAGAACAATGTACAACATTTTTTATAGAGTTTCTAAGATTAGATTTATTAGTTGTTATGTAGAAATATTCGCGCCTTTTGTTGATAATTCAGATGTTTAAAATGTACTTTTTTGATTGCAGGAAGTTCTTCCACTGACTGAACTCAACTGCGATCTAGCGGAGAACAGTGAAACTTGAATCATTGGCGCTGTACGTTGCTGCCACCTTTACGATTAATTTAGTACTTCTACTATCGTTTATGAAATTATTTTTAACAGTAAAACAGGGAAATGTTTTTTTTAATTCCATATGCACAATATTAAAATATTAATTATGAATTACATATGCTTTAAAAAATCAAGATGAAACTAATTTTTAGTTACATTTAACAATTAATAAATACATGTTCATTAAAGAAGTCAAATATTTTAAAATCAATTAATGAAAGTGTTTTGTACATTAATTCAGTTATTAAAAAAGTCATTAATTAAAATTAAGTGTAAGATTTACAAATTGTTCAAACATCATTTTACAACAAGCTTGCTCTTGTTTTATTCCTTAGTGGAAACCAGGAAACTTTTTCAGCACTTGAATAACACACATACTAGAGTATTTCTTTTTGTAATAGTATCTAATAAGTTAAACTGTTTCTTTGTTGGCAAAATATTTTTTACACATTTACCAATACAAACTATTGTCTGTAAAAATCCAACTTATTGGAGTAATTTAAGATAGAGGGGAGTTTTCAGAACTGTTCATTCACTCATGTGTTTACATCTAGAGACTAAACAAAATGTCATCTTTAACTTTAAAATCTAGTTGGTCATATAATTCCATTGTTTAGCAAATTCCATTTTTTATTTTCGTCTTACCGAGGATTTAAGGGCCATGTATTTTGTAATTAAGGACATTTCTTAAGTAACAAACAGAAAATCATTAAACTTGGATAAAAATAAGTTATTTTAAAGACAAGTACAACAATGCATGAAAGCAAGCTTTCAGAATAATTTTACTGATTATTTCATCTTCAGTTACAATTTCATACAACAGGAAAGCACAAATGCTTTTCATCCAATTCCTACTATTAATTCACATTCTCCTTGTACACACAGTATTTATATATCTTCTTCAAATTTATAATCGTTATAAAATACCTTTTATTCATCCACTCAAGTTAAAATACATTTTCATAAACCATTAGTGGATGACAGTTGTTGAGTTAATTAATTAATTTCGCTTCCTATTTCATCACTAATTATTGTGATTCTGTCATATGTATATACATATTTATATTAATTGTAATTAATTAATATAAAGTAACTAAAATAAGATTTGTCTTTGCTGACCTAAGTGAGAATTTGCTAAATTTTTTGTATATTACCTGTTTTTTTAATAATTAACAGAATTTGTAATGTAAATGTCCTAAACGGAAAACGTTTCCCCAATACATTACTTATTTTAAAAAAAAGATTTTAAACGTTGATTAAAATTATGTAAAATATTAGTTTGTACAAAACAATATTCTACGTTTTGCTAGTCCGCATAAATGTGTGGGAACTGCTGAATCGTAAGTTTCTGCGGTTCAGAGCTTTGTCATATTTCATCTTATTGGCGGGTTCCAGTGAACCTCCATCGGTCACTACTTTCCATGCACTTGTTGCTAGCCCACACACAGGAGTAGCTTTATATAGCAACTGTGCAATAGCAGCATGATTACAAAATGTATATAAATAAAACACCTCATGATCCAGAACAAAACATAAATACTTTTGGTTTTTAGAGACGCTCCAAATCACGTTAAGAGGAAATACGCAAAGCAAGGAACAACTGAAACCAATTTGTAACACTTTAGTGCGACCTAATGTAGTACGGCTTTAGTGTGCATGAATTAATGGATTCGACTCAATGTCTAAATCAAAATTTTATTTTCATAATTAGTCAAAAATATTAATAATGAGGCTGAAAATAAAGGAAACGACGATTTCTGTAAGTATGTTTTGGAAAAATATTTTCACACATGTATAAGTCGCGAGATACAGCAAGAGACGTGGATAGTCGATGTGCAGAGGCTTCCTTGACATTTAGAGGTAAGGGGCGGGGGAGTGACTCAGTGTTGGTTGAATCCCGTTGTTTTACTTATCGTTCCCCACTATGCCTAGATCCGAAAGAAGAGTAGAAAGCTGCTTGACTTTCCCCTCCACTAGCCTATAACTTTCCAGGTACGCATCCCTTCCACCTCCACTAGCATCTAAACTCCCCTCGTACGCATCTTAATCTCTTGTTATATACGTTCACTAATTTTAGTTACTTTTAGTAACCTTTTAGAGGTTCGGATAACCAATAAAACCACGACAGATGCTGTTGTAACCTTAACTTCTTACATGACTAATTCACAGAAAATGATAGGAGTTACTTGTACGTCCCGAATATCAAGTGAATAGCAATTCTGAAAATAATATTGTTTTAGGTTGACTTGTTAATATATATATATATATATATATATATATATAACATAATAAAACATTGAAATATGTAATTTAGTGGTTCTATATTAAAAGTTATAAATATATAATGCTCTAAAATTTTATATTGCATACACGTTCACGCGCACATTTAAACGGAGTTTTAAACCTTAATTTAAAACAGAAAACTGAGAAAAAGGAAATATTTCAGTTTTTAGCATGCTAGAAGCATGCTCATGATTTGTAGCAAATTAGGCCCAAAATAATTTAAAATTAATATTTAATGCAAAAGCAATGGCTTGATCAAGTAGCCTCGATTCTGCACAAGTAAGCAGCATTTGATTAGAATGTACACGTCCAAACCAAACTCTTTAGGCCTACAAGTCATTGCCAGTATGCTAAAATAAAAAGCAATTTTAACACTAAAACAATTAATAATAAATATATTGTGACAAAAATATAAGCATTTTAAAGAGTACGTTAGCATAAATGGTATATTAATTAATAATACCAGAAAAGAGGTTAGAACAAATAGTAGACCTATATAAAATTATATACAGTAATAAAAAATTATCTAATTAAAGAATTAGTAAACAATATAAATGTCCATGAATACTCCAAGTTAAAGCCAATAAAAATAATTATTAGTGTAACCAAAGTGCATTTAATGTGAATCATCGGTGAGGCGAGAGTCCATAACAAGACAAAAAATTAAAATCGTCTTAAAAAGTAGAACGACATTTCTTAAAGAGAATGAACTGAGAATCATAGAACAATAGATACAATTTTAACTAAAAGAGTGATTTAAATATTATAAAGAACGTTAATTTCGATGAGTTTCTACCCCAAGACAAGATGATATGATATATCGAGGTGCAAAGTTGGGTTCAAGATTACTTTCCACAACCGAAATATAAGGTAAAGGGGCAAAGTTTAGACATTGTCATTGGTCGTCAAAATATAAATGTTGCAGCCCTCTTAGGGAATCTATAGAACATCGTGCTGGGTACATATCGAGGCCTCTATGATAAATGTTTTTGAATGTTACGTCGAGAACGTCTTTTATCAAATCTTTACGAGAAGTTAAAATGTAAGGCTAGGTTTAAAGATCCAGCGCTTCATAAAAGACGTTTTCAGTTAGATTCTAAATAGAATTTTTCTGCCAGAATTACTAGAACGACTTCAATTTTGTACAATAATGTAAATTATAACGGTGGTTAGATATAGTAGAGTGAAAGTTCACGTCGGAATTATGAAGAGTTCACAAGGCATCGCCAAAGTTCCGTTTCCGAAGGGACGATTCTTCCAACTAGGACAGTAGTGGCCCAAAGGAGATCCAAGAAGAAATGCCAGATCGAAAAACAGTGAAGGAACTTAGTAAAAAAAAAAAAAAAAAAACAGTTGAACTAACTTCAATTCTTGACAGCATTTTGTAATAATTAATAGGCTTTAATAGATTTTACCAAAAATGTAATTATTTTAAAAAACATCACTAACTTTACCAGTGGTTGTTAAATTATAGAAGTTGTTACTCAAAAAAGAAAATTGTAAATAAGTAAACCTTTTCTATCATAAAATATAGTATGGAAATAAATTATATGTATATAAAGTGAAAATATCTGCCTAATGAAGTACTTGTTATTAATAACCAGTAACTATTTATGTACATGTTTTGATATTAAACTTGAATTTAAGAAATTTTAATTGTAATAATTCTAAAGAACTAATACTTTTGGGTTTATATTTTATTAAATATCTGATCCATAATTGTATAATTATGAATTTGTTCAAAAACAGACGTAAGTTACAATGTTTTTGTTTTTACAGGTTGTTTTGAAATGAGAGAAATAAATTAGAAATTGTCATTGGTAACGTAAATTATACGATAAAATAGTGTTTGTTTTTAATTTGTAAATAAAATGTTTTCTGTCCCAAAATCGAAGGAATGTGGTTATTTGAGAAAATCGTGTAAGGGACAGTGTGTGAAAATAAATTTAAAAAAAAGCGTCAGTTCCAAATTAGCTCTTATTAGTTTTGCATAAATTAATATCTTTTCGTTTCTCGGATTCCTTAAACAAAAGATTTACAAGTAAATAACACATCTACACAACCCCCCCCCCCCCCAGTATTGCGCTAGCTTAGGCATGACTGGTTTTTAGATGAATTTATGAATTTAATTACCTAAGATATCTAAGTTTAGGGAAATTACAGATTTCTATTTTAAAACCGCATTTCCAACTTAGGTCTGACCATTGCAGGGCCAGACCAGACAAGTTACGATGGTAATATGTTTGTATGGACAAAAAATATAGAGGTAAGAGTGTCAAGAGTTAACTGCTTTGGTTGTCAAAAGCACTAAATAAGATATCCCAAAACAGCATTAAATTGGAGTAGAGGAGAATATACAGAATGTCGAAGACATCAAGGAAGATATCCCAAAATAGCACTAAATGGGAGTAAAGGAGATTATACAGGATGTCAAAGGCATCAAAGAAGATATCCCAAAACAGCACTAATTGGAAGTAAAGGAGAATATACAGGATGTCAAAGGCATCAAGGAAGATATCCCAAAATAGCACTAAATGGGAGTAAAGGAGAATATACCGATTACCGATAAACACTGTTGCCATGGTTATTACAAAATATCATAAATAGTGCTGTAGGGTTAAAAATGAATGAATCGAATAAAACAAACAAACTGGAAATAAGTAGAACAATAATATTTTTTTCTTGACCTCAGTAGGATTTTTTTTTAAATTGTTTATTGCTTGTTTTTATTCTATTTTTTATACATATTCATTTTATAGTCATATATTTATGTTCTTCTCGTGTTTTTATTTTGTAGTTTTAAGGCAAACAGCTTCTATTACCATTATCGACTATGAAAATACGTAAGGATTGTGAATATTGATAGGATCAATGTAGAGGGACAATCGACCCCTAGTATAGGATGTTATGACATCACGTGTGCAGGGTCGCGTACCTAAAGTATAACTAGTCTCTACTGGGGTCAGAATGAGGGCTCTATTCGTTTCACCCTTTTGAAGAAGGATAAGGTAAGGGAAAGGAAATGAGATAAAACTAAGGAAGGATGTAATGATCCCCTGATAATGAGAATAGAGGAATGTTATGGCATCACGTGTGCAGGGTCGCGTACCTAAAGTATAACTAGTCTCTACCGGGGTCAGAATGAGGGCTCTATTCGTTTCACCCTTTTGAAGAAGGATAAGGTAAGGGAAAGGAAATGAGATAAAACTAAAGAAGGATGTAATGATCCCCTGATAATGAGAATAGAGGAATGTTATGGCATCACGTGTGCAGGGTCGCGTACCTAAAGCATAACTAGTCTCTACCGGGGTCAGAATGAGGGCTCTATTCGTTTCACCCTTTTGAAGAAGGATAAGGTAAGGAAAAGGAAATGAGATAAAACTAAGGAAGGATGTAATGATCCCCTGATAATGAGAATAGAGGAATGTTATGGTATCACGTGTGCAGGGTCGCGTACCTAAAGTATAACTAGTCTCTACCGGGGTCAGAATGAGGGCTCTATTCGTTTCACCCTTTTGAAGAAGGATAAGGTAAGGGAAAGGAAATGAGATAAAACTAAGGAAGGATGTAATGATCCCCTGATAATGAGAATAGAGGAATGCTATGGCATCACGTGTGCAGGGTCGCGTACCTAAAGTATAACTAGTCTCTACCGGGGTCAGAATGAGGGCTCTATTCGTTTCACCCTTTTGAAGAAGGATAAGGTAAGGGAAAGGAAATGAGATAAAACTAAAGAAGGATGTAATGATCCCCTGATAATGAGAATAGAGGAATGTTATGGCATCACGTGTGCAGGGTCGCGTACCTAAAGCATAACTAGTCTCTACCGGGGTCAGAATGAGGGCTCTATTCGTTTCACCCTTTTGAAGAAGGATAAGGTAAGGGAAAGGAAATGAGATAAAACTAAGGAAGGATGTAATGATCCCCTGATAATGAGAATAGAGGAATGTTATGGCATCACGTGTGCAGGGTCGCGTACCTAAAGTATAACTAGTCTCTACCGGGGTCAGAATGAGGGCTCTATTCGTTTCACCCTTTTGAAGAAGGATAAGGTAAGGGAAAGGAAATGAGATAAAACTAAGGAAGGATGTAATGATCCCCTGATAATGAGAATAGAGGAATGCTATGGCATCACGTGTGCAGGGTCGCGTACCTAAAGTATAACTAGTCTCTACCGGGGTCAGAATGAGGGCTCTATTTGTTTCACCCTTTTGAAGAAGGATAAGGTAAAAGAAAGGAAATGAGATAAAAC
This sequence comes from Prosapia bicincta, assembly GCA_036971475.1. Taxonomy (NCBI): domain Eukaryota; kingdom Metazoa; phylum Arthropoda; class Insecta; order Hemiptera; family Cercopidae; genus Prosapia; species Prosapia bicincta. The sequence goes on from JBAIZL010000001.1 coordinate 348,901,215, forward strand.
TAAGGAAGGATATAATGATCCCCTGGTAATGAGAATAGAGGAATGTTATGGCATCACAAAGGCAAGGCGCTTACATGAAGTAGAACTGCTCTCAACCGGGGTGAAGAGAGATGTGTATCCAGTACCCGCTACTTGTGGTTTATGTAATACGAGTATACAAAATATCCCTACATGTCGAACATTGCAATTCTATTTTTTTTAAGTTCCTTTTGGCTCATACTCTCCTTATATAGCCATAGGCCTTTATCTTGTACAAATTATCAATTGTTAATAAAATACGTTTTTATTCAACCATTCAAGTTCAAATACATTTCTTTTAACCTAATGTGGATGGCAATTGATGTTAATACAGTGTTTTCTATATTCATTAATTATATTATAAAAATTTGGGGATCTAGGTAGAATTCGAACTGGGCATCATCATGTTTAAAGTCTATCTATTTTATGTTTAAAATCTAGCGCACTGGCACTGAGCTAACTTGTCCATAGCTGGAAATGTACTTCTCAAAAATGTATATGAATTTTTCTTCCGATCCATCTGGTTGTCGTCGAAACCTTCATTGCACAACCTTAAATTGTTGTCATGGTTAACACACAATATCGTAAATAATAATCAAGAATTAAAAATGAATGAAAGGAATAAAATCAACAAACTGGATTAATGATATCGAACCTTGCTTCACAAACGAGCAATGCGAAAGGAAAGCGAAAGAAACTACAAAACAATGCAAGCGACGAAAAAAAGAAAGCATATAAATTGTAACAAACAAAAATAATAGTCCAACACCATACATAGAAAGGAAAAGGGAAAATTGCAAGTAAATTCTCTTTCTATTTTGCCGTTTAATATTGTTATTTCAACATATGCATATAGATATTTATATTAATTGTAGTTATAAAATAAGAATAAACTAAAATAATATTTTTCTTTGATGATTTAGGTAGGAATTTACTTTAAAATAAAAGTATATATATATATATATATATATATATATATATATATAACTGGTTTTCAATTCCTTCTATTAGCTCATATTCTCCTTATATATACATATATCTTGTACAAATTTTCAATCGTTAATAAATACGTTATTATTCATCCAATTAAGTTCAAATACGTTTTTTTAACCTACAATTGATGTTAATACAGTTTTTTGAAACATTTATTAATTAATTTCAATTTTAAAAACTTGATGTGAGGACTTGAACTGAGGAGCTACAGGTTTGAAATCCAGCACTTTGACACTGAGCCAACTTTCTCATACCTAGAAATCAATTATTTAAAGATCTATATGATATTATAAGAGAAAGGTTCCTTGCCATAATGAAACATAACAGATGGGTAAAATGAGTAGTTGTACACCACCATCAGTTTCATAAATTAGAAACGAAAAAAAGAAAACGAATAAATAGCAACAAACAATAATAACAGTACAACACCATATACTGTATAAAGATTTAAATGAAAAATAGCAAGAAAATTCGCTTTTATTTTACCACTTAATATTGTGATTCTGTCACATCTATGTATATAAATTGTAATAAAACAAAACGTAACGAACATACATTTTTTTTATCAACCTCAGTAGGAACTGACTTACGGTCTACCTGTTTCACTTCTCCTGTTTCAGCATATAATTTATTTACAAACTTTTTGAATAAGTTGTTATTTCTAAGACTTTTAGTCATTGCTAAAACCCCATGACATTGCCTAAATTGTGTTCATAGACTACTAACTCTTGTATAGAATTTGAAAATATATTGAGTTCAATTGAGCTTAAGATAAAGAGATAAAACTGCTTGGTTTGGGAAATGAGAATAGATCATGACTAACATATGCAGGACCAAACAAATAATCATTATTATCGGGGACATAGGAAGATTCCCTTACACTAAGATTCGTCAGAACTGTTTTTCAGAAAAAATGAAAGGATAGTATGATCCAGGGAGTCCTCACAGAAAAGGTATATCATGACTCGCTTTGAAGATTGCTTACATCTCTCTATCGGGGTCAGAGAACGTTATTAGTATAAATATACGAGTTTTAAGGTTGTGTTTAAAGCGGAGATGAGTATTTAACTGTAATCTGCATTGTGCAAAGCGGTGCTGTAAGACTATAAAACTAGTTGCAGACCTAATAACGCAATAAACTAATATACGTGAGTTTCATTTGGGTTTTATAAGCTTTATCAAACATCATTTGAAGCTAATAATTAAATTTTGGTTTGATATGAAGTTCGCGAGCCTCAGCTATGTCACGTAGTACAAAACTGTTACTAATTATAATTAAATAACTGCAAATGAATTCACAAAACAATATGCTTTATCACCATGCACGTTTCGATTACTATAAACATACATCATCAGTGACACCACTACAAATTTACAACTGCGGCTAAATTAATTGTCATTAATTATACCAAATTTGAAAAACAACTGTAGAACTGTCCTAACCGATGGATTTTTTTTATAGACACCACGTTTTTAATTTCATAAAAACATTGTTTTATTTTACTCCGGCCTCAAAATGATAATATCCCGAAGTGTCGTGGGCAGTATCCCTCGTAAAAATAGCTATGGCCTTAATAAAAGCGTAATTATTCCGTCTCGTAGACGCGACTAATGGAGCACGACGCACGCAGACTTGTAAATGCTTGCCTAGTAAAATCAATAGATCTCGTACACCATAGTATGAATGTTAACATGACAAACAATAACGCCCTACAGATATGGTATTTAAGGTGGGGGAAACTGTATAATATAACGTTAATTATTATTAAAATGTTTGGTCTACCAGAAGACAAGTTCTAATTGTAAATAAAATTATAACTTTCAGACAGGAATACAATTTTTTATAATAAATAACACAATGAAAAAAATTCTAAAAAGTTTTAAAACTGACTAAAAATATAAAATAATTTTTCCTAGACGTGGTTACAGCTTAGTTATCTGAAGGGGGCCTCAGATACATAATCTAATTCAGATTGACTAAACATTGTGAATTTTAGAAAATATGAAATTATTTGTAAAAGTCAAAATAAAAACGTGGGGCGCATGAAGTAGATAATTTAAATGAACTTAGTGAATTGTAACGACATGCATGATTTACATGCTCTCCAGGTTTTTGTTTTGTAATTTAAACGTACTTTCATATTTATTAAAATAAACAAATCTATAGGTCAATCCGTAAAGGATTTTGAAACTGAATGGGGCTATATAAAGATAACTAAGTACGTCTAGGACAACATATTTTATATCTCTTAAATTTTGTAGTTCATTACGTTCGGTGAAACATTAGTTTATGACTATCCGAACTTTAAATTGTGTAAATTTATAAAAGTTTACTGAGACAAAACGTTTTCTATCGCTCCGTGACGATCTTCATCAGTGTCTTCTGCTTGCAGTTGTTAGATTAAGCGGTGACGGTTTTAAAGACAGGTTTTCGATAGTATCAGAGTATGTGTGATTTGTATTGGGTTTGTTCGTTTAATATGTTTGTACTTTGTTTTTATGTGTTTGTAGATTTCATATTGTTCTAGTGTGTTGAGATGTGGTCCATTTTTTTGATGTGTAAGATTTCTAGGTTATGGTAAATGTCTGTGTTCGGATAGTCATAAACTAATGTTAAAGTGATTAATATTTTATAAGTTGAAAATTTTAATTCTAGTTCATCCAGAAGAGCTAAACTCGGAAACGTTTGCTGAAAGGATTACTTTTGAAAACAAACTTAAACATATAATGACAAAATTAAAAAATATTTTAATTTATCCTGTATTTTATCAAATATAGAAAACGATTTAAAAAAGTTAATAAAGGCCCTATACACAATTCGAAATTTGTAATCGAGTTAACGAAAAATTATTTCTTGAAATGATTACTTTATAATTTAAACGATTCTATATGTTACAACAGGTCAACGTAATATATCAGTGACAAGTTATTTAATTACAAAGATTCTCGTTTTACGGTCAGAATGTCTGGAAATTCCATAGCAGAGAGTATTGCCCTCAGAGCATGTTATCGTTGTTGGCCACTCCCACTTTCCACTCTATCTTGAAACAAACTTAAGAGTAAACTAGGCTGTTAGTAGGACATATCCATCTTGAATTAGCTACATGTTGTAACACTTACAACATTCCTTGTGAAGACTTACGAAGCCTATGATAATATAAAGATTTCTAAAAATATGATATAGGGAATTTTTTTATTTTGTATATTTTTAAAGCTGCAGTTTTAAAATTCGCTCAGTTTGGCAGTGTGTGACGGAAGCGACAAGATTAATTTTTAACGGCCGTAGTTTAAACCTTTCGGCTATTGCGTGAAATCTTTATAGACATTGTTATCTTGACACCAACCACAAAACGTTATCTACATCAGCTGAGCTTGTCACACTGTTATTGCTACTTAATAAAATTATAAAGACATTTTCATAATAGAAAAACGTCTACTTTAAATGACTAAAAACTGAATGACGTTTACTTATTTAAAAAAAAATTAGAGTTGAAAAAAATTTTAATTGCAGTTTTCCTGTTCCAGTTATGTATAAGGAATGAATCGAAAAATCCCTCTTGATTATTGCTTGGGTGAAAAGACCAAGGGGATTTGGTTCACTGACAAGGAAAATGTGAGCAATTTAATCAAGTTATTTACGAATGTGATTAACTTTAAATGTCACGACGACCTTAATAAAACCCTGAGTGAATACAGTAGAGCCTCTCTGATTCGTCACGTTAAGGACAAGATCAAGGGGATTTGGTTCACTGACAAGGAAAATGTGAACAAATCAGTAAAAATATTTACGAATGTGATTAACTTTAAAAGTTACGACGACCTTAATAAAACCCTGAGTGAATACAGTGGAACCTCTCTAATTCGTCACATTCGGGACCAGATCAAGGGGATTTGGTTCACTGACAAGGAAAATATGAACAAATCAGTAAAAATATTTACGAATGTGATTAACTTTAAAAGTCACGACGACCTTAATAAAACCCTGAGTGAATACAGTAGGGCCTCTCTGATTCGTCACGTTAAGGACAAGATCAAGGGGATTTGGTTCGCTGACAAGGAAAATGTGAGCAAATCAGTAAAGATATTTAAGAATCTGATTAACTTTAGAAGACACTTACAGTCACGATGACCTTAATAAAACACTGAGTGAATACAATAGAACCTCTCTAATTCGTCACTCGGGACAGAGGGGAGGATGAATTTGAGAAAATGACGAATTATGAAAGTCGTGAAACTGACATGTAATTCTGGGTAAAGATAGTACATAAATAGATATGTAATGTAATGTGAAGTTGTACTTACATTATTCATGTCAGCCGAGAAATTCAACAACATAAAAACACGAGTGGCTTGCAGTATAGTTCGTAATTACAAATACAGTACGTTACTATATTTGCATAAATAACACACAAAACGCATTACATTACCTTTTAAGAACAATAACACTGGCAAAATAAAATACGATCTATTAAATGTATTTACGTTTTTGTTTAAAAACAAGTCCGTTATTTTCTTTTCTACTAAAGAATTTTTTTCTCATGGCACCTATAATACGTGACAGTGCAGACAATGTTTGTTATTACTCTGACGAATACAATAACGAATTACAGAAGGCGACGAATTAAAGAGGTTCTACTGTAATTACCTTAAGGAATAAACGTAAAACTAACCGCAAGAAATGGGAGGAAGGAATTTTAGGGGTAATAAAATGAAACAGTCATATTAAAATTATTTAAGAGGTATATATAATGTTAATGTGGCGATGTAGGTGCTCGCCAAAAACAGGACCATATCTAATTTAATTTTTGACCGTAATACCTGAGTTTTCCGTACCTTTTGTGCTGTTCAATTTTCTTTTTAGCAATTTTGAAGGTAAAAAGCCAAATCAGGATAAAACTGTTGGAAGGTTGAAGTTACAGAAATGGAATACAAAACTCCGAGCATGAAGTTATGAAATGGAATAAAAAAGTTCCGACCATTCTAATTGTTATTGAAGGAAAAACAACTTCTGGAAGGACAAGACAAAGACCAAGAGAACGAAAAGAGATTCAAACAAAGATTAAGTGAAGAAAGATATCAATAAGTTATTATTTTCCACAACTATTTTATGCAGGAAAAGTATATAATGATCCGAGTGGTACTAACAGAAGGAGGAAATAATAACTCGCTTTGAGGATCGCCTACTCAAAATAACCTTACTCAACGCACCTGCTCTCTTTTGGGGTCAGAGAACGTTACCAAATCTAATATACAAGTGTTAAGGTAGTTGTGTTGAAAGCGGCGATGAATATTTAACTGTAATCTGTATTGTGTTGTATGAATATATAATCAATTCGTTTTTAAAAGGGCATCCGAATTTTCTTTATTGATATAGAGCAAACATATCTGCGGCGAAGAGCATAAATAAAGCATATAATGTGAATTCATATGTACTATAAGTGCAGCCACTGAAAGAGCATTATAGATACCGCTTATAACATTCCCTACAGACACACGAAAGAGGGCACTGGACATCAGGAGACAGCCAGTAAAGCTGTGTTGTTGGCTCCTACATTATACCCAGAAGATTAAGAAGCTTCTCTGAATTCGGCTTCCGCTCCCAGGCCAGCCAGTGACAAACTATAACTGTCTAACTAGGTGCTGGTCCACATCACTGCAACCTTTTTTATTTAAATAAAAATATATATACATAATTAAATTATATAATATAAATATAACTTTAAAGAGAATGAGTCAATTGAACAAAATCGTTCAAAAAATATAATTTTCAAATTTGTTACATTGAATCAAATGTAAAATAAGAAGCATTTAGTTCGAGTTTCGGCTCATTTTCTATAGAATATAATTTAAAATTTAAATTAAAGAAATAGCAGAGTAGGACGGTCGCTAGTAGGTGAGTCATAGCCCGTCACCTGCCTGCCTGGTGAGCCGGAATCGAGTTCCGAGAAGCTTCTTAACAGTCTGGCTATCATATAGGAACGGAAACACTATAAACAGTACTCTCTCGTTACCATAGTAACATGGTGACAAAGTTTAGCAGGTTTTCTTTTCAAATAATAGACGGTGTCACCACGTTCAATTTTCTGTCCACGGCACGACTTCTAGAGGCAATGTTATCAGCGGTAGGCAATGCATGTTATTTGGAAAACCACTAAACAGTCAACATCTTCGCTGTGGGTCATTACAGTACTAACATCAACAGGCGGATTTGGTAAAACTTATAGAGCATTCTTAGTAAACTCTCAAACTTGTCTAATAACTATTACTGAATAAATAAAACTGTATACGCGAAAGAAATCTATCAATATTAGTAGGAGCGTTCAACATTGATATCTCATCAAGTAGGCCTTGGTCATGTGTTAGAATAATGCTTTCGGCTACAAGGTTAAATCGTGGTAAGACTTGATTGTATTGTTTTAAAATAAAATTCCGGTGTGTGTGTGTGCACGCGCGCGTCCGGACACTTTTAACTTCGTGTACTTCATGACACTACCTTCAAAATTGCGATAATTATTAATAGGAGAATTCGATCGCAAAACTCCTGCAATGACATCATGTGATTATACTCTGACGTAATATATACTATCGGTAATTAAATTTTACCACTTTAAATTATTGTTTGGAGATGGATAATTTATTTATACGATATTTCTCGAATGTTTACCATCAAATTAAGGTAAAACAATACTCAACATTCCTAGAGTATGAATCAACACTCGATACGACGTTATAGCCCTATTCACAATATATTCCTGAGGAGCTAGACTTAGGCTTGATCATTTACTTCAGAACGTAACAAATTATATCAACCTTTTAGATCAGGCATCCACACTACGCGGGTCTAACGAGGGGGCCCTGAGAACGATTATTTGGGGCCATCAGACTGTTACCATTTTGAGAAGTCCTGTTTCTTTCCAACCTGTTAACATATATACCATATTATAGGGCTGTGAAATATTTCGCCCATTGGCTTTAAAGAATAAAAAAATTCAGGTATTCTTGGAGTTCAATAAAATATATTTTCCTACTTTTTTATGTACAGAACGGTTGATTTCTTTTAGTAATGTAATAAAATTGTCATAATCATAATATTTGTAAGTTATTTAATGTCACTTGTACTTGCTGCCCTGAGGAAAACTTCTTGGCTTCTTTAAGTAATCCTAGTGAAAATTCCTGTTTTAGACTAAAGTTAAGAAACCAAAAACTTCCCTTAAAAACACACATATAGAAGTCATTTTCAAAACAGTGCACAGATTCCGGTTGAAGCGAAGAGTACTTACAAGAAACCACAGAAACGTTCTGGATGTATATAAGATAATGGCAGGATTATTTAAAATTTAATTTCAAGTTTAATTGTATGTACGTAATTTACAGAAAATTTTGTTCATTTGACTGGGAAGCTGTTTTGCTTTGCATAAATGACATATAAAACAGTAATGTACAAACTGTCAGAAATATTTTTATATTTCTTTTCGAGTTACTGTATTGCTTGTCATTGTGTTTTGAAGCTTTTATTCTCAATTGTACATTTTAACACACTTCTCTTGTTCTGGCCATCTAAATCATAAAAGCCCTGCATATGTTTTTATAGGAGCTCTACAACGAGAAGATTCATAATTTCCAAACATCAAGAGTTGTAAAAAAACCTTTAAACTAAGATAAGCCACGAAGGATCACGGGCCACAAGGTCAATGCTTGGCTAACGAGGTCTTCTGTCTACTAGTTTCACGTTGTACAGGTTAAAGGCTAATTGGATCCAGTTTAAATCCAATGAATCACAATACAACAAGATTTACCCGAATATTTCTCTATCTTGATCTCTTTAACAGCACCCTAATGGCTTCTAATCTATCGGCCCGCCTCTTTAATCTCGTTTAACATATTTAAAAATTCTCTGTGCATTCCTCAATGTTTTCCGGGCTACATTTTCATTCAAATGTTTTTTTTTTTTTAATTTAAACTAAAGTGCACAACATTTTGCAATCACAGTGCAACAAGCTATAATTACATCTGTATATTTTAATTTTTCCCTGCTCTTCGTGAATCATAGAACGTTGATGGTTTCTCCTTAGGGCTTATTTTTCACGCCTTAGCCACGATTTTGATTTGGTAGTTTCATCCCTTAATCCTAAACATTCATACTTTTCGTAAAAACTAATAGTATTACTGTGGCATCGTTATTGGTTCGCACTCATCATTTTTTGCTAAATCCGTAAACATTCTTTCTTTGTAATTAACTTCAAGAGCGATGGGGATCTACGCTTTTTCAAGGCCTTGAGCAATTGGTTTTTGTTGCATTAAGCATCTCCAGATAGTGTGCCATCAAGAACTCGTCAACTTCAGAGATGGCGTAGTTAGAAGGTTACTGCACTCAAAATAAAATAAAAAATGCTATTCTTATGCAATTTATAAAAAGTAAACATTCCCCTTAGTGTTGATCTTTTTACTTAAAAATATTAGAAAAAAACCTCAGTTTGAATTCACCTAAAACATTATACAATATCAAGAGCACAGTGGTACAATGAAAATATTGGAAATAAACCTAATACCACAAAAATACAAGATAATGCAAGTTACTTAAGACTAAACCCTTGTGTACATTTCCATGACCATATCATCATCAGAGGGTCTTATTACAAAATTACTATCTAGCAAACAAGAAGTTACAAACTAGAATGACTTTATTTGAAGAGAGTGTCACTAGTTTCTAACTTATTGTTTGTTAGATTGTAATAAGATGCTTTGATGATGATGATGACATGGTCATGGAAATATACAGAAGGGTTTAATTTTAAGCAACTTGTATTATCTGTTATTTCTGTAGTATTGGGTTTGTTTCTAATATTTTCATTGTAACCTAAAAAAATTGTTACTTTCTACATTAACGATCTCAGCTAGATATCCTACTTATGGATCCTCCATTACTTCCTGGCGTGTTGAAAATAATCTAGGTTTGTTGAAGACTTATCTTTTACCTAGAAATTGTCCTGACGATGTCGGCTCGACTCGACAACGGCTGGAGTCAGATGAATTAAACGTAAACTCATAAAACGATCGAATTTCCGATTTTATATTAAACAAGAAGTATTTTATAACACTAATTTAAATATTATATATTAACACTGTGAGGTTTAATAGTAAATTAAAACCTCTCTCCTTTCTAGTATTACCATACCCTCTGTGGTTGGCGCGTTTTGGATCCCCTACAGCTATCATCACTATTTATCTTTCTAATACTCAGATAATTAGATGAAATGGACGACATCCGAAACATGCCTACCTCAGAGATGTTGCTAGGAAACGAGAAGATTTCTTTGCTGAACAAAGTTATACTGAGGCTGGCTGGCGGTGAAGGAGGATATTATTATTGCATGATATACATTTGCGGCTTAGTTTTATAGTTATATTGTTATTCACGAATAATTTTTTCTAGAAAGGAGATGAAAACATTTTTGGGACGAACATTTATAAGAAATTGTCATAAGAGAAATTCTAAAGGGATCATTACGAACTCGGATTTATCGTTTATTTTACCCATTCGTGAACCGCTTAGTGAGAAATGTTCAGAATTATGTGAAGAACAAAACATTCAACACAAAGTTTCCGCCTTTTGCCGCTTTAAATTTTAGAAACCTTGAACAATGAACTTTTTAACCAACTTTCATAATAGTTGAAAAGTTAGTCCTTTTTACAAATGGAAATTAAACGAGGTGCTGTCTTTATTAAACGCATTAGCGACCGGCAGTACTCCACCGCTATGACTAAACACTTGAATTATTCACAGCAGAAATGTTGAAACAAACTATTAACTAGTTATAGTTTTGTAAACAAATACTGATTTCAGCGACAATGTCGCCTTCCTCAGTAATTGACTAATACTTGAATTTTTAATCAAAAGACCTATTTCAACTGCTAATAAAATACGTAATGCCAGTTATTTTTATTTATAGAAATCTTTTTAAAGGAAAATATTTTTCTAAAAAACTATGTACATAATTATGATGCAATCGATGAAAGAAACGGAAAATATTTTTATATCTTTAATTTTTGTGATACAAAATTCTCGCGGTTGGATATTAAGTCTTGCCTATAACCATTTCCTTTTCTATCAGCTGATGAACCCACACTAAAGATGACCTTGAACTTAGAGGTAAATGAACTCTCTCCCCGCCTTACAACTGCTTTAGATATTTACAATTTCTCTGTCCTTATTTATTACCGTTATTGGCGAATGCATAGAATGTAAAAAACCCATTAGCGGTAAAATTTCCCCATTGCTAATTTTGCAATACTAGTCAAATTAAGTAATCAAGAATAAACGTTAAACTGTTCGGTTTACAAACATGAATGACGTCATAAAAGAAAACAATAGTGAGTTAGTGAATGTCTTCAGATTCAAACAAAACCGTTAAAATTTGATTTTCACGAAGACGCTCTGAAAACCACGCGACGGTGGAAAAAATTGTCTGCTATTTATCCTGCTTTCCCTTAAAACCTGCATCTTCAAGGAATATCTCCAAAAAATACTGAATTAATTTCCTATTTACTAATTTCACGAGGCTGGATTTATATACATCCTCACTTTGTTACTCTTTTTATTAAATTCCTTCTATTAACTCACAACCACCTGATGTATATTTATATATCTTGTACAAATTTTCAATCGTTAATAAAGTACGTTTTTATTCATCCAATCGAGTTCAAATACATTTCTTTCAACCTGTACTGGATGACCATTGAAGTTACTAGTTGTTATCCAATATTGATTCAATAATTAAATTATAAAAATTAGGAGATCTACTGAGTATCTGGGGGATTCGCCCTGAGTATATTTATGTTCGAAGATTAGCGTTTGGCACTAAGCCAACTTTCCCATGTCTAGAAATGTACTTCTCAAAGATGAATATGAATTTGTTTGCCCCCATCTGGTTGTCGTCGAAACCCTGATTGCACATTGCCATGGTTACCACACAGTATCATAAATAATCCTCTAGGATTAAAAAATGAACAAAAAAAATACAATAAACAAACAAACTGGATTCACTATATCGAACCTAACTTCACAAACGCACAATGCAAAAGGAAAGCGTATAATTACTAACAAACAAAAATAATAGTCCAATAACTATGTAGAAAGGAAAATGGAAAATTGCAAGGAAATTCGCTTTCTATTTTATCATTCAATATTGTTATCCTGACATATGTATAAAGATATTTACATAAACTGAAATTATAAAATAAAAAGAAACTAAAATACAATTTTTCTTCCTTGATTCAAGTAGGAATTATCTTTAAAAACGGTTTTTTTATATTACTTGTTTAAATGATAAAAAAGTCATTAATAAATGTTAACAGTGCTACACCCTTTTTGCGGTTTATAGGAAGAGTTTAACACAGATACCTTATTCTCTTCACTCTGGTTTTGCTAACCACAGTTTACTTTACCCCGGAGATTAATGAAAGAGTAAATGAACTACTATAATTACTTTGGCCATCACAAGGAAATGAAGGAGACAACTCACTAATGTTAGGCGAGATTCTCAGAAAAAAAGCGTGGCTGTTAAAATTAAGGAATACCAGATCGAAGGAAACAATAAAAGTTAAAAATATATAAATTATTAGTTCTTCATGCGCCTTAATCTTACATTAAAAACAAGGATAAAAAAGTTTTTGCAGATAAAAAAGCTATTTCTTCAACCAATAAAAATATATATTTTTTTAATAAGCAATTGAATCTACATTCAATGTTAAATAATTAATAGGCCACTTAATATGGGTAGATGAAACTTGAATCGGAGGAAATGGTATAATTAATAAGATATATGAGAACACATTAACAGAAAAAATTAATTTTGTTAATGTGTTATTTTTTATTACAGTTTTTATCCAATTAACGAGATTGAATCCATATTCTGGCAACATAAAATGCGATAACAAGTGGATTCAAATATAACATATCATTATTGAATAGATATAACGTCTGGTTAATTATGTAAACAACTTCCTGGCATTGTAAACACGAAACAACATTGTGATTCTGCTTTAGTAACTTACAGTATTCTAAAGCAATGTTTCTGAAACTGTGATGTACGCACATTCACACACAAACATACTCGCGGACCAAAAACATACGCACGAATACGCAAGCGCGCGCGCACACACACACACACACATCATTTAACTTATTGAGAAGTATTTAACTCGAGAAGTATAACAGTAACAACCCGATATAGAACATTAAGAAAATAAGTCTATGCTCTACGGCTGTTTATCATCTATAATAAAACATAAAAGCTAAAAATTTTATTAGTATTAATAGCGTTGAAAATTGCTTAAACTTTATTTTAGACCTATATTCTTGAAAATATAACTAATAATATAAAGAGATTTCTTTGTTTTTTATTATGGATTTCTTTTTAATAAGTGACAAAAATTTAAATTATTTGGCTAGATTATAAAATAATTGTAACTACACATTGAAAAATACGCGTTTTTAAAACATTTACTACCCCGTAATTCTAAAGCCTCGACCAGAAAGTAATATCCATTAATATAAATGTTTAAACAAATATTCGCACCGTTCTTACCCTGCACAGCCACCCAGATCTTCCCTCTATACTCCGTTTAGTTCTTTATAAATGTATCGAAAATTTTGTTTGGTGATTTTACTTACACTTTAAACGTACTATCAAAGTTTAAATGCTTAATGATTAATTTACATAAAATACAGTCTAATTTAGAATGTCTATAGTTTTAGAAAATTATTTACTTATATATCTTTACTTACTTACCTATATTATATTACTTATTTACTTATATTTACTTACCTATATCTTTAAGGTAACTAAAGTTAAAAAATTCAACTTTGCATGAATGTTAATATAACCAAAAGCTGTGTTAAACCATTTCAGACAAATAACACTTCTGATATACGATGGCACGCACACAAAAAGTGTCAATGTTTAACAAATAAAAAAGGAGGATTTTATGAAAAATATATAAGAATGGAAGGCCACGGTTTATTTTTAGATAAACATTTTGAGTCCAATTTTTTTTAATACGAAAAATAGAAACAGAGTAATAAAGGTTTTGCTGAGCGCTTATCTTCACCTGTACTAATCAAGTTATTGTTGTTTCATTATCAGCTGATTGTTACTTTCAAACGCTGAAATAGTCAGTCCATTGTTGTCATTATCTAATACAAATTTCAGATAAATTCGCAACAAAGAAGAATGTCAGCACATGTAGTACTTAAATATGTTTAAAGTTGATTAGATGCACTGCATGTTCGGTTGCCATACTTTGAGATATTGTTTTGGTATTTCATCCAATGTAACATAACGTCACTTATGTATTCAATAAAAATGAGTTGATTTGGATAAGCTAATTGAAAAAATTTAATTAGGAATTATAATGAGTAGTTTTGAATGGGTGAAATGAGATAAAAACAATAAGGTATGGGTTTAACGTGAGAAGCGATCTGCATAGAATCTAGTATTACCGTTGACAAGTCTACATATACGAACATAAGCAAACTTAGGGTTGGAAATGTTCTCCGTCCCGATTACAAGGTAAACAAAAGTAAGCTGGTTATGTCAGCTATTAAAAGTATTATCAGCTGATTACGAAACAATAATAATGGTGCTCATCGATACCTTCATTATATCGTTGCTGTTTGTTGCAGCGCAATAAACTCGATCTCAAAACGTTTATCTAAAAAAGCCATGTTTTACTATTATCACACACTCTTTATAGAATGTTAAACTTTGAAACTTTTGAAACAGGAAGGTTTTCTGGAAGTTTTGATTAGAGTAAAATACGAGGAACGTTCGAAGCACACACACACAGGCGGAAATTAAGTAAGGCACAACTGTTGGAGACCTTAACGAAACCAGCTGGCAACGAACCGGGATAAATATAGAACTAGCCATTGCGAGTGGGCATGAAACCTTCCAGTTAGAATGCCACTGCTATTGCACTGGCACTGGTAAATAGATGGAATTATACGTTCCGGATACGATACCGGCTGCATTCGCTGCATGCCATGAAAGATCTACTTACCTTGAATGGCCTAACCCCCAACATTTACACCGGGCAATTTATTAACCTTGCTTTAACGTTAGTAAATAATTCCAACAATACTGTTGGCAGTTATTAACAATTTATAACGTTAACATGTATAATAATGCGGTTGTATACAATTAGCAAGGTCTATAACAGAAAGGGTAGAGCTGCCTTATTTTGGCCATCCAGTATTCAAGGAAGGCGATGTGGCCAACTCCCTCAACCGCCCAAGTTCGACCCCTGTGTGCTCATTATCACATGGCGATCGACCTGAGGACTGAAAAGGCACACAGAAATTCTTTCGCGCTACCGGTATAGAATCCAGGGCTAGTAATAAAGTTTTACACTCTAAACACACTCGGCCACTGGAAACAAAATATTATTTAAGCCGAGGCCGTTGTTGAAGCGTACATAATCGACAATCTAGCGATGTAAATATCTGGGCTTAAAAGACGATGATTTACTTTCTAAATAATCCGTTAAGAAATTTTGTCCTTTAAAAAATTTCACGACAGGTTGCGAAATTGTTAGAAAGCGGAACCTGGCAAGTATCTATAATGGAACAACAAAAAGTGCATTTCAGCTGCGCATAGCATCTGGGTCATGGACCAGCTGTCTAGTCGGCAAGATCTCGGCGATGAGAAGCTGTTGTTCGTTACAATCCGCCCATGCGAATTCATGCTGGCAACATTTCCCTGCGAGACTATAGAGCCTTAACACCGGTAATACTATCATAAAATCAAAATTTATATATTCAGTTGCGTTATGAAAAGTTAGCAAAGACCTTTAGCTATTTATTTTGCACTGTAAATAGTGACATGTACAATTTTATTATCGCCCCAAAAAACGTACTCGTCGTTAGTTTAAAAACCTAGCACATAGAAATGAGTTCAGTAACACAATAGTTGATAACCTATAGCACGAAATATGTAAAGCGAACAAAAACAACACAACTAAGGAAAACAATTTTATCATTCCCATATACATAAGCAAAACGTCGAATATTGTCCAAAAATTAAAAAAAAAAAAAAAAAAATACATGATACCAATAAAGTTAACAACAAATTAAAACGCAGCACACAAAAAAAAACTCTAAGTAGCACGTATATGTAAACTAAAGCGCAAAGACTATCAAATTCTACACCGGGAAAAAAGGTTACAGCTCTAAAAACCAAAAGTTTTAAGAACAGATACATTTAAATTAAACAGATACACTATGACACCGACTAATCTTTTACTAACCAGTTAGTAGAAACAGGTTCTTACACATATCTTTAGTAACATTGGAAAACGCAAAATAAAAACATATTAAATGAACGAGCCCATTGAAAACCATTTTTGATCATATTACATAAGCCTGCCTTCAAAACCTCGGCCGCCTTGTTCGACGAAGTTCCCAGCTGCCAACCTAGAAACTGATGAAGATTTTTCAGAGCGATCAAAAAAGAACTACTCTCCTTAAGTAGACCTCACCTCAGAGTTACTGTAGAGCTGGTCACAGGCCATGGGAATCTGAGGGGGTTCCAATACAAAATTGGAAAATCTAGATCCCCTGTGTACCAGAGATGCGACGAGGACCCAGAGGAAAGCCCAATCCACACGTGCTCTGAGTGCCCTGCTTTGGGAGCTGTAAGGAGAAAGTGGTTTGGTTGGCAGGTATGTACACCAGAGGATATCAGAGGATTTAGCATCAGGTGGGTACTTGATATCTGCAAAGAGGTCGGTATCCGCTAAGCTAGTCCTGTGGTAGGGATGGGAAGAGAGTACAAAGGCCGCAGCTAAGTCCTCTAGACCGATTAGGTCCCTCCGAGTTTTAGTAATAAGAAAATAAGTTTTGCCTCAATAAGTTTTTTCAAAAACTTACTCAAGATATAACATTGGTCGTCAATTTGTTAAATACAAACCTAAATGTTTGCCGATCGCAATGAACAGCTTAGTCCAACTAAACATGTTTATAAGTTTGGCCATCCAATATTTACATATACTGATAATTAGTAGTTCCAATAAATATAAATTTGATAAAGAAATGAATAAAAACGAATGTTTATAATCGGGATGGGCTGATTTCGATTCTCCATTGATTCAAGTGTCGATTTTAAATCTTGTTTTTTTTCTCTTTTAAAATACGTATATGCCGTAATTTTTATTACACTTTTGCTATTAATTGCGACCAGACTTTTTGTTAACTAAAAGTTGTTTACTTCAAGAAGACGAAAACGTTCCTTCCAAGTGTAAGTTAACAATTCAACAACTTTTAGTTAACAAAAAGGCTGGTCGCAAGTAATAGCAAAAGTGTAATAAGAATTAACAATCAGCTCGTCATGAACAGCAACAAGATTTCGATATTTGCTGTAATTTATAGGATACATAATTAAATTATCAAACTATTCTTGTTTAAGTATTAGTTGCTTTGAATGAAATAAATGTCCGAGATTACGAAAATATTATTTATAATTTATGATGAAAAAGACGATCTTATAATTCATGATGAAAAAGACGATTGGAAACACGTCTGGTCCGTTTGTCACTACTCTTCTCTCACTACTGTCTCACTCTCGCTCGAGAGGGACGACACACACATCCCCTCCCCCCCGTCTCTAACCGCCAGTTCATACAAGTCGAAACAAAACACAAAGGAAAGGTAGTTCCAACTTCCCCAGTTATACACACTGAAATGGCTATTACTGAAGCTATAATATAATTGTTAACTGATTAAATTATAAAATTTATGGGGTCCAGCTGGATTCGAACTGAGAATCTTCATATTCCAAATGTAGAGCACCTCAGCTCAGCGCCAACTTTCCAATACCTAGAAATATATTACTCAAAGATGAATATATTTTTCCTTCACATGGTTGTCGTCGAAACCTCCTTTGTACAACCTTAAACTGTTACCATACAATATCATAAATATAGGGTAACCAAACCACTATATGTGCTCTAGGGTAACCAAACTAAATTTGTCTTTTTTAACCTCAGTAGCAATTTATTTCATTTTTTTTTAAAGATAATCGTCACTTGAAAATTGATGTAAAATATAGGAATGGACTTCAAATACTTCAAGAGTCTCAGTTAATGCAATAAGTGTTGGTAAAAGGAAGTCAAATAGAACAAGAAACAGAAGAGCTCCATCCTCGATCTATAGACACCTAAAGAACCATTGGTTGGCTGCTATTCCAAGGGATTGCCAGTAAAAGCGTAAAGGTGAGTGGCATAATCAGCAGCTTTAAAACTTATCTTGCCAGCACAGTGAATGACGTACGTTCACGTTCGTGCACGCAATAAGAGAGCACGACATCGAGGTAAAGATTATTAATATTCCGACGATAGTAGAGTTCACAGTAATATAACACTTGCTTAATGAACACATTAAACCAACGGATTCAACCTGGATGAGAAGAAAATTTTTACATTACAGTATTTTATTAAATAAAGAGAAAGTAAAACTACGAGTATAATTTGTTATAGATTTGTATTTACGAGGAGTATTCTTAAAGTAAGGGCCGTTTAAAAATTTAAAAAAAAAAACAAAAAAAAATTTGCTAAAACTAATTTTATTTTTGGAATCTACATACTTTTAGGGCCTATCTATTTTTCTACATAGTTTCCAGGTTTTTGTAAACACTTATCATATCGCACAACTAAATTTTGGAAACCTTCTTCATAAAAACTTGCCGCCGGCTGTGATAACCAAGAATTCACGGCCGTTTTCAATTCGTCGTCATCGTCATAACGGCTGCCGCCCAAGTAATGTTTCAGATGACGGAAGAGATGAAAGTCGCTCGGTCCAAGGTCCGGGCTGTAGGGTGGGTGGTCCAAAACATCCCAGCCCAAAAAGTCCAATGCAGCTCGGGACTGAGCGGCAGTGTGAGGCCTTGCATTGTCGTGCAGAAACAAAATTCCTTTTGTGAGCATGCCCCGTCTCTTGTTTTGAACCGCTCAGAGTTCCTCAGAGTTTGGCAGTAGGCTTCTGCATTTATTGTCATTCCCCGTTCCATAAAGTCGACCAGCAAAACACCATGCCTATCCCAAAACACGGACGCCATGATCTTGCGCTGTGACAAAGTCTGTTTGGCTTTGACCTTTATGGGAGATTGCGTGTGTCTCCATTGCATGCTTTGTTGTTTCGATTCGGGAGTGAAATGCGAAACCCACGTTTAGTCTCCAGTTACGATCCGACTCAGCATGTCGTCACCTTTTCGTCATAACGTGTCAGAAAATTCAAGGAACTCTCGAGTCTTTTGCGTTTGTCCCCCTTCGTCAGGAGTTTAGGGACCCAACGCGAGCACAGTTTCTTATAGTTTAATTTTTTATGAACAATTTTGTAAATCACAGACCTCGAGACTTCCGGAAATTCGTGTGAGAGAGTAGTGATCGTGAAGCGTCTGTTGTCACGAATTTTCGCTTCAACTGAAGCCAGCAAATCGTCTGACATTAGACAGACGATGGACGACCAGATCGCGTTTCGTCATGGACATTGTCGCGGCCATCTTTGAAGTCTCGAACCCACTTACGCACTCCTTCACACATGGCATTAGCACCGTAAACTTCAGAAATCTGTCGGTGAATTTCTGCAGCAGACATGTTTCTTGCCGACAAAAACCGTATAACCGAACGAACTTCGCAAGGGGCGGGCGATTCGATAACCTTGAACATTTTGCAAGCACAGAATACAACGCTCAGGTTAGCTACACAGCTGTAACTGATCGTAGTTGTTGCCAAGGCATGCCGGGACGCGACGCAAGCGCTCGTTGCGGCGTGCACGCGAACTATGAGGGAATATAAACAAACGGCCCATAGTTTAGAAATACGCTTAGTAGTTTTATGATTCTTTGTATAAATAAGTCAAGATTACACAAATACTACACAACTACACAAATATATACTACAAATAGTAACACGTTCAAAATAAGGTTGGGTATAAAAATATCGTGTAGGCCAGTAGTTCCCAACCCGAAGGCGATTTAGGTTATCAGGAGGCAATAAATAAGTGGTGGGCGATGAATATTCAAAGGGGAAAAATTAAAATATTTGAACAAGTTACAAATTCCGGGTTTGATTCAAGGCCCAACTTTGTTTGAAGCTGTGGATAAACTTGATAACTCTTTGCAGACGGAGTTTCTAGATTTAAAGTATGACTGTGAGGAGAAAATAGTTTTCAAGGAGAGAGTTTACAAAACAGCCTGGGTGAAGCTTATGGATACTTATCCACAACTGTGGTGAGCAACTAAACCACTTATCTCGTTCGCCGTTCTTTTGTCCTTTGTTTGTCTCCTCACGAAACAAAAAATAATCTGATCAACAATGTGATCAAGCCTTGAACTTTCAAGATTTCAATTTAAAAACTAAAACATGTACTCCTTTGTTTCAAATGTACGAATATTATTTAAATTAATAGCTTCACTTTTTTATTCTTTAATAAAAACAGTAACAAATTAACATTTTTAAATTATTTTCCTATTCTATTTAAAAGTGACCTGATAAAACTACTTTGGCTGTTTAATATTGGGCAGTAAATTGTTTAAAATAATAAAACTGCTATGTTATTTACTTTGCTTCGAATTAAAATTAGGCATCCAATGAAAATGATAGGGGCGATATTTGTTAGTCCCCTCCATTAAGGGGCCGATGAGCCATAAAAGGTTGGGCACTAGTGGTGTATGTATACAATTATCTGTAGTTTAATTTAATAACCTAGCAATTTCAGTTTTATATTCCCATTGCATTACTTGCCTCGACAAGATGAGGTGGAGGGGAGATGTAACGTCCACTTAGTGTCCAAAGGGTGGCACAAAGGCTAAAAGGTTGTGGACATTCTGTATTAAACAAGGTAGTTAATGGAAAAAATCAATTAAAATTTTTAGAAAACATTATTAATCCGTGTTTTCAGAGAAAATAACAAATCTGATAGAAGCAAGCTTAAACTTAATTACATTGAAATTGGAATAAATCGGTCAAATCAAAATTTACAAGCACGCTTATCGATTCCTTAAAAATTATTAACTATTTTGCATTAGTTGTAATTATTTACGTTTTGGTGGCGGTAAGTCAAAGATAACAAATATGTTGCAAACTATTATTTAGAAACTATGCTGTCAGGTCATAAAATTCTCTGCTCACAAAGGCTACAATTAAGAAGCTCCGTGGTATCATTCATCATTTTTTATCAAAGACACGGACATTTCATATCTTTTAATTCCAGGTTTAGTCTTTTACAAAGTTAGATGAAAGCAACGTAATGAATGAAGGCGAAAAGTAATGCACCATTTACTTGATGAAATGTCAATTAGTAAGCTTCATAAAAATCAAAGCTTGATGTGTCGAAGGAAAGAAGGGGCCGTAACCACCCACTCCACTGATTTTCTTATTTGATAATATATATATATATATATATATATATATATATATATATATATATATATATATATATATATTAAATACGATATGTTTTCTTGTAATATAGTTAATAAATTAAAAACATTTCAAAAACAAGAATACTTTTAATGCATATATTACTCAAAGCTTTACGCCAATAAAAATATTTTGTTAGATAATTATTTTCCTGAAGATGCTTGTACTGTTTTAGCGGCGAAAAGCTTTGAATAATATATGCATTAAAAGTATTTTTGTTTTTGAAATGTTTTAAATTTATTAATTATATATATATATATATATATATATATATATATATATATATATATATATATATATATTTACATATTAAATATGGTGATATGTTTTCTTGTAATATAGTTAATAAATTAAAAACATTTCAAAAACAAGAATACTTTTATTACATATATTTATGAGTTAGATGATTATTTTCCTGTAGATGCTGGTACTGTTTTATCGGCGAAAAGCTTTGAATAATATATGCATTAAAAGTATTCTTCTTTTTTAAATGTTTTTAATTTATTAATTACATATATATATATATATATATATATATATATATATATATATATATTTAAATATATATATTCTTGATATTTTACGTTATCCATTGTTTTTCCGTTGCACTGACTTTATGAAGTTAATATATTATTATTGTAAGTAATTTTATCCATCATTAAGTGCAAAAATTAAGAAAAAGTAATCAGTGATTCGACAATGGTCAAGTGACCGAAAGGCGCCTCATCACTCAAGGTAAAATCATTGCACTTTATGGTGGATAAAATTACTTGCAATAGTAATATAATAACTTTATATATATATATATATATATATATATATATATATATATATATATATATATGTATATATATATAAGTTACGTGTTATATTAAGCTTGAAAGGTTTTTAAAAATGATTTTATTTTTACAAACCTTTGTTAATTAAGAAACATTTAATTTTGAAATGGTTACAATAATTCAGCTTAATAAAAACATAAATTCAAATACAACTGATGTACATACAGTTGGAGCGGAAAAGGTCTGTGCGATACAGAGGCGACTTACACACGGCCGGGGCTCTGTTCTCACCACCTATATAATACAAAAGCTGCGTAAGCAGGAATTTTCCTAGTACGCATTTAATTATGAAATGTTCACATAAATTGTTCATATAACTCCTCCATCCCTAAAGAAAACTTCGGGGGTTGGCGAAGTTTCGGCATCGGTTGAAGTCCTCTTCATCTTCTTAATGAGGGCGAAGTATATAAGCTGCTGAATAGGCCTCCGTAAAGGGCAATTTTTCGGCATGGGTTGAAGTCCTCTTCACTGAAGAAAGTCACCAGGCGAAGGTTGATCTCCAAGATCCAGTTAAATGGGTTGTCTGCGATTTCCAACGCAGTATCCTCGTACTTTGTAGGCGTTATTGTTTTTTTTGATGATGGGCATTTTACAGTCTAATTTTCTGTTCATTATAATTCAACTGAGCAAAAGTATTTGGAATTGATTAATACAATTTATAATGAGTCTTTTCTATCATAGGATAGATACAAAATGTTTATAACATATACAATTGTTATCAGAATCTAATTTTTTGTTCTACAAAATTTACATTGATTACAATAAAAGTTTTATATAATTTTTCATAATTTTTACCATCATTTAGATTCAAATTGCCTGTTATAGATTTGATAAAGAATTCTAGTCAGTTCATAAGAATTCTTTTTGTTTTGTTATCTCTTTAAGAGTATAGTTTCTAATTTTCTTCAATTACAATTTTTTGTGATTAACATATTTCAAATAATTAACAATATTTATTACCATAATTAGTTACATATCATTTAATAAATTACAAAAGTTTGTAACACATACAATTAATAGAACAATGTTGTTTAAAAGTTTAATAAAGTTTCTTGTATAGAATTAGTGGACAAAGGTATGGTAGGGATTTTAATTTGATTGTGTTGAATATGAACAAGAGGGATTTTGGTCATTAATTACATTTTTTATCTTCCTAGGCCTTTTAATTTTCGACAAATGTATTTTGTCTTTTTTGTTATGATGTCTAGGCTTTATTTTTCCAGTTTTTCTTTCTTTATCTATCGAAGCTATTTCTTCCTTGCTATATCTGTTTTTCGTTTTGCTTTGCTTCTGAACTGACTTTATATAAACTTCAGATGGTATTTCTGGAAGTGGTTCTTTGTTTATATTCCTTTTTTCTAAAACTTTTTCTTTAATTTTTTCATTACTATCCCTAATGTTTTCGTAAAGTATTTTTGTTTTTTCTTTATGGTTTAAAACGTAGTCATTTACAATTTGTTTTTCTAAATCTATATCTAATAAAGTGTTTGAATTTATGTGTCCAAATAAGACTTCGCACGGCGTTAATTTTGTGACTGAGTGTATGCTATTGTTATAAGTTATTATAGTATATTTAACTTTCTTAATTATACTGTCTTTTTTAAATTCGATTTGATCATTTAACAGCCTTATGTGTTCTATTAAAGTGGGATGAAATCTTTCACATAATCCGTTTGATTGGGGATTTTGTGTGCTGATAAAGTGAATTTTGATCTTATGCAAGTCTAATATCTCCTTTACAATTCTATTATTAAACTCCGTTCCATTGTCCGAGATAATAACTGTTGGTAAGCAGAAATGCGTGAAGTAATCTAATAACTTGTCTGCAATCTCTGTAGCTTGAGAGCTTCCCAAGCGATAAGCTTGAGCATATCGTGAGAACTCGTCGACTATGCTGATAAACGAATTCTTCTCTAAGGAGATTGTGTCAACGTGAATTATTTGAAATGGTCTTGCAGCTGTTGGTGTCAAGTTCATTTCTAGCTGTAAAGGAATTCTGTCGTATTTAGTTCTTTGACATATGTCACACTGATTTATGAAATTTTGAATTAGTGATTTTAAATTAGGCCAATAATATCTTCGCTTAATTTGTTCGTATGTTTCCTGTATTCCGCGGTGATTGGTTTTGCTAACATGATAATTACTTATCGTTTCTAAGGTATCTTCTTCCGAAGTTAGGTCTAAGAGTTTGTTATTACACTCAACTAAATTTAGTTCAGTTTGTTTGAAATTTTTGGCTATGCATGATGCAAATTTCTCATAAAAATCGTCTTCAAAATATAGATTATATTTTATTTTGGGTACCAAATATGATTTTACAAAATTAACTATGTCTTCTTTAAAATTATTTTCTGATATTTCGACTATTAAACGAATTTTTGAAGTTCCAAATAGCTATATAATTTTTACTTTCTTCGGCTCATATTTTACTAATTGATAAAAATATTTGGTTTTTTCCAAAGTTTACAGGCTCGTCGGAAATTGGTATTTCAATTTGGGTGTTCCCTTCAAAATTGGAGTGGATAGTTTGACTGTCGCTTTCTTCATTGTCCTTGGCGTTATCTGTTGCGTCGAGTTGTACGACCATAGATTCGCTATCGCTATCGTTCAGTTCCGGGAAGTAACGTTGAAGTAAGTCGGCTGCAGATAACTCAAGGTCTGGTTCTACAGTGTGTTGGGTGTTCGTTAACCTTTTATCAGTAACGTTTAATTGTATTCTGGACAATGCGTCTGCATTTTGGTTTATTTTCCTTTTTTGTATCTTATATCATAATCATATTCTTCTAATTTTAATCTCCATCTTAAAAGTTTGGAATTTGGTTCTTTAACTGAAAATAACCATTGTAAAGGTTTATGGTCTGTATAAATTTTAAATTTTCTCCCAAATGAATAAGGCCTGAAATGTTTTGTGGCCCATACGATTGCTAATAATTCCTTTTCAATCGCGGAGTAATTAGTTTCGCTGTCGTTTAGAGTTCTGCTGGCATACGCTACAGGAAGGTCTTTTCCATTTTTGTCCTGGCTTAAAATTGCTCCTAGTGCATAATTACAAGCGTCTGTCGTTAGAGAAAACTCCTTTTCAAAATCTGGGTATTGTAGAAGGGGCTCATTAGTCAATATATTTTTACATGTTTCAAAGCATTCTATAAAGTCTGGATTTTCTATATTTATTTTTGCATTTTTCTTTAAGCAGTTAGTAAACGGTTTTGTTATCTTGGCGAAGTTTTTAATAAATTTTCGATAATAGCCTAATAGTCCTAAAAATCCTTTAATTTGTTTGGTGGTTTTAGGTATTGGATAGTCCTTGATTGCCAAAATCTTTGCTGGGTTGGGTTTTACGCCATCTGGTGTCACAACATATCCCAAATATGCCACTTCTTTTCTTAAAAATTCTGTTTTATCCAGCTGTACTTTAAAGTTGGCTTTGCGTAATCTGTCGAAAACTTCTTTAAGTCTTTGTATATGTTCTTGGCGGCTAGTAGAATAAATTATAATGTCGTCTAAATAAACTAAACATGTTTCATTTTGGATGCCTCTCGGAATATTATTCATAATTCTTTGAAATGTAGGGGGGCTATACTTTAGTCCAAAGGGCATTCTTAAAAATTCGTAGTGTCCCGTTTCTGTTGAAACGCTGTTTTTTAATGCTATTTTTATCCATTTCTACTTGGTGAAATCCTGAGGCTAAATCTAAAGTTGTAAAATATTGTGACCGTCCCAATTTATCTAATATGTCGGTAATGTTCGGCAAGGGAAATTTATCGTCAATTGTTTTTTTGTTTAATCCTTTAAAATCTATTACTAATCGAAATTTTCTTTTGCCAGAAGCGTCTTGTTTTTTAGGTACAACCCAGACAGGAGAGTTCCATGGAGAATTTGAAGGTCTAATAATTCCTTGTTTAAGCATGTCCTCAGTTTGTTTATTAATTTCGTTCTTGTAAATCTCTGGATATCTATAATTTCTAGAGTATACGGGAATTTCATTAGTAGTCCTAATAACATGTTTTATTTGGTTGGTAAAAGATAATCATTTCCCTCAATATGGAATAAATCTGCATAATCTTCTATTAAACTTGTTATAGCGGATTTTTCTTCCAAGTTCATATGTTCCATTCTAAATTTTGATAAATCTAAATTTTTCCTTCTCGATTTTTTTTCTTTATAATCTAATAAATTGAAATTAGTGTTCTTTTGCATTGTATCAGGTTCAAGGATATTGTATGCTTCTAAAGATTTTAATTCTAATGGTTCATTTACTGTTAATTCTACATTTACTTCTGTGTTGTTTATTATTGGGCAGTAGGCTTCTCCCTTGAGTACTGAGACTATACACTGCGGAATTTCTAATCCATTTAAGTGTTTGTATGGTAAGAGTCCTTCTCCATCTTGAATATTTTGTATTCTAAATTTAATCGTTTGGCTAGTGCGGGCTTGTATAACATAAGCCTTTTTAGCGTTTTGTTCCTGGGATTCGCCTTTATTATTATTATTATTATTTTGTTCTTCTGTGTTAAAATATTCAATCGGGATTTGCTTATTGGGAAATATTAATTTATCATTCACAAAATTTAAATTAATTTTTAATTCTTTTATGTTATCTAATCCAAGGAGTAAGTCGAAATCTTTATGGAAATCAAATAAATAGAATTTGGTTGTTTCTTTTCCTAAAAGTGGTAGTGTACAACTGTATTTTTCTTTTGATACTCCATGAGCTGTACTCACTTCAAATGGTTCTTGTTTTAGGGTGTTTTTGAAAAATTGGAAAGTTATTGATTTTTTAATAAATGATCTCGTGCTTCCAGTGTCAATGAGCATCTTTAGGTTGGTCTTGGGATCGTGGACTACCGTTACGGTAGTTCGTTTGTGTCGTCTTCGATATGCATTATGGAAAATGTCTTTTTATTGTGGTTAGTCCTAAAAAATGATTTTGGGTATGATTGTCCTCTTGAGTGAATCCACATGCGTTTTCCTCTTGCGTTGAATCACCAAAGTCTATGTAGCTGTCAGGGTCCTTCTGCGGTTCATAATCCGTTTGTTCG
The DNA here is from genome assembly GCA_036971475.1 of Prosapia bicincta. Taxonomy (NCBI): domain Eukaryota; kingdom Metazoa; phylum Arthropoda; class Insecta; order Hemiptera; family Cercopidae; genus Prosapia; species Prosapia bicincta. Next base: position 348,928,579 of record JBAIZL010000001.1, read on the forward strand.
GTCAGATAAGAGTTAGTCATCTGTTCAGTCAATCGATTCATAGTTTGATCGTAATTTTCTTCTTCTATTGGTTTCCCTGTCATCTGATAAAGTCTGTTTTGTCTAATTGTGTTCCCTGTTTGACGTGTGGAAATGCTCATTGGTTCTGGTTCAAATTTTTGATGAACTTTTAGTAGTGTGTAATTGTTAGATTGTCTCGGTTGTTGATTCTGCTGTACGTATGAGTTAGGTTTAGTAAATTGGTTAGGATTATTTTGGTAGTTGGGCCTATAATTTTGGAAGGTTTGTTTGTTAGGAATGGGTTTGCGAATATTGTGGGGCCCTAGGTGGAACGTTTTGTTTAATATTTTGAAATAATTTGTTTTTAAATTGAAAGTCATTAGTAAGCATGTTAAGTGCTTCGCTAAGAGAATCTGGATTTTTGGTGCGCATTAGCGATCCTACGGGTTCATGTTAACCTCTAAGGAGAACTCTTAACTTTAATTTCTGTACATATTCTATCAAAACATCTTTGGCCAATTGTCTTTGAGGCTCTTTATTAATAAAAAATGAGATCTGTAAATTTAATAGTTTTTGAATTCTCTCATAAAATTTAAAAGGTGATTCGTTATTTTCTTGTTTTAACTCAGCCATTTCTAAATTTAAAGTAAAGCAATCTCTTTTGTCTGAATAGCTGGTTAATAATACTTTTTTAATCTCATACCAATTATATGAATTTGAGTTTACTACCATTTCTAATGCTTGGCCTTTTACCTTAGCTAGTATAGAAGAAAATAGATATTCATTTTGAAAATACTCTGGATTTTCGTTTACATAAAACTTATTTACTACCTTATCGCATATTGAAATAAATCTGTGGAGCATTGTGGGCCCTCCACTATACTCAGGAATCATATCAAGATATTCCTTCTTTAATGTTGGCGTTGCCATTTTAAAATATTATTTTCTTCAAAATAAGAAAATTAAAATCAATTATATAAAATTAAAAAGTATTTACTCTACCTTTTCTTAACTCTATTTCTTACGATCTACTTACAAGTGGATCCAAAATACTTTGCTCATTTGAACTACTATTTCACTTTTCACTTACAGTAAATAATTCACTCCAGTAATAATAGAAAATACCAAATATATCGATTCAATGACTAACTACATAAAAGAAAATAAATACGAACAAATCCCAGACCCAACTAACAAATACCTTATTACAATAAAAAACTTAATAGTCACTCACCGTAACACCCTAAACTATAACAATAAATTTAAATACCACACAAGATTATACCCATTCAAACCATGCGCACCAGTATTATCAGGGATACCTAATATCCACAAACCCAACACACCATTTAGACCACTAATAAATTTCACAACAGCACCATCTTACATAATCGCAAAAATTCTAGACAAAATCCTAAGATCTAAAATACATATCAACAACACATACAATATAAAAAATGGATACGAATTAATTAATAAAATAAAAACGATAAAAACAAACAGCAACACAAAAATAATAAGTTATGACATAACTAACATGTACCCTAGTATCCCAATAGAAGAAACCATAGAAATAATAAAAAACAAACTGATACACAATAACGAAAAAAGAAACATAATAGATAATATCATTACGCTAACCAAACACATATGTAACCAAAATTACTTCCAATTTAACAATAAATATTATAAACAAACAACAGGACTCCCCATGGGTTCACCCATATCATCTGTCATGTCAGAAATATATTTACAACACTTTGAACAAATAATAATTAAACCTATAATAAACACACACAATATCTCACTATGGACAAGATATGTAGACAATATACTTGTAATATACCAACCTACCATTCACAACGAATACCTCATAATATTAAACAAACTAAATACATACAACGAAAACATACAATTCACCGTTGAAACAGAAACAAATAGAACAATCAACTTCCTCGACATTACTTTAAATATAAATGATAATAAAATAGAAACTACAGTATACAGGAAACCTACTTCCAACAACACCACAATACACTACAAATCTAACCACCCCTGGACACACAAAATTAACATTTACAGTAACATGATAAATAAAGCAATAAAATACACACAGGATAACAAACAAAAATTAAATGAAGAATTAGATAACATTACAAAAATAGCAATAGAAAATGGATACAACAAACACATTATAAAAAATATATACAATAAATTCACAAAAAAACCTAACCTCAACACAACACTACAACCGGAACACGAAAATAATGAAAATAAAAAAATCTACCTAAAATATAAATACACCAATAACAAAATAGAAAAAATAACAAATATATACAACAAAGAATACTACACTCCAACTTACAAACCAAACAACAAAATAATAAAATATCTTAATAACACAAACCACTTAACAAATTCAGAAAAACATAACCTATCAGGAATTTACAAAATCACATGCAACAACTGTAACGCTTTTTACATAGGAAAAACAACCAGAACATTTAAAATAAGATTTGAAGAACATTATAGAGCATTCAAAAACAAAAATTCTAAAGTATCAAATGTTGCAGCACACCTAATATCCCATAAACACGAAATAACAAATTACGAAAATAACCTAACCATACTGGAAATAAATAATAACCCAATAGAACTAAACTCACTAAAAAAATACCACATTTATAAAAACATACACAACAACTTAATGAATCTACAAACAACATATACAGAAGACATACTATATAGAAATATCATACACACAGATCAAGAAAAAGCGCGCGTTACGTCAACAGATACCAACTTCACAGACCGAACATCCACAACAGAAAAACATCAGTGATTCGACAATGGTCAACGACCGAAAGGTGCCTCATCACTCAAGGTAAAATTATTGCACTTAATGGTGGATAAAATTACTTGCATAGTAATATATTAACTTCATAAAGTCAGTGCAACGGAAAAACAATGGATAACGTTAAATATCAAGAATATATATATATCTTATCACTTCCACAAAGTGAAAGTGATAAGTGTATACAAGAAAACAGTGTTGCATAACTACAAATATATATATATATAAGTGTGTGTGTGTGTGTGTATATATATATATATATATATATATATATATATATATATATATATATATATATATATATATTTAAGTGCGTGTGTGTGTGTGTGTACGTGCGTCTCGCGCTTAAACAAGAATCTTACTTGGTATCTATACGCGTTAACTTTTAAAAATTAATTGTCTTCATCGTCATTTTCATCGTCATCTTCATTGTCGAGCATCATCTCTATACTGAATACAAGGAAACAGTGTTGCAAAATTTATATATATGTATGTATATATATATATATATATATTCTTGATATTTAACGTTATCCATTGTTTTTCCGTTGCACTGACTTTATGAAGTTAATATATTACTATTGTAAGTAATTTTTCCACCATTAAGTGCAAGGTAAAATTATTGCACTTAATGGTGGAAAAATTACTTACAATAGTAATATATTAACTTCATATATATATATATATATATATTGTATATACATCGCAACATCGCGGTTGGTTAACAATCTAACAGGCCTTGTAAAACACACTGACATTATTACTTCATCCTACTCTGTACGCCTTTGCTGCACCGGTACCAGTTTTGAGGCCAGTTGGATTTGAGGATGTTTACACGAGCTAGACGTACTTACTGCTTCTCATAACTTTATAAAATTTTAAAACCTATTTGTTTTGAGGTAATCATGTTCATTACTGGTTTCTTCGCAAATAGACTTGGCTATTTGGGCTAGAGTTTACAATGAATGCAACTTTCCATTTATTTGTTTCACTACAATAGCTGAATATTACATTAAACAAGTAAGATTAACCAAAATTTTTAAAGTCAATTCCTACTTAGGTCAACAACAACAAAAATTATTTTCGTTACTTTTTGTTAAATGATTACAATTAATATAAATACAGTAACATGACCTATGCGTTAAAACAGCTGTTGTGCCTCATAATCTATAACATAAAACCAGCTTTGTTTATATGGAAAAAACACTTATTTTAAGTTAAATTTAATTAAAAAATTAATCTTTGAAAAACAGTATTAACATCAAGTGTCATCCACAAGTTTAAAAAAAGTTTTGAACTTGAGTGGATGAATAAAATGTATTTTATTTACGATTGAAATTTTGAAGATATAGTATATATCGTGATATTTCACTTATCTATTTTTTTCAGTTGCACTGACTTTATGAAGTTATTATTATTACTTGTAAATAATGTTTTCCAACACTAATCACATAAGGTAAACTTATTGCACTTAGAGGTAGAAAAATAATAATAACTTCATATAGCTTACATACATACATACATACATATATAGGCCTATATATACAGTAAACTCCCGATTATCCGTGGGCGGATTAACCGGTTTGCGGATTATCCGAGGTTTGCCATTGTTTTACAAATATCCAATTTTTATTCCAATCAGATTTATGTGTTTAAATTTCCAAACGGTGAATTACGACGTAAATAGATATAAGGCTTAATAGAAGTTAAGATGCGCAGTGGCGGCTCCTGCTCAATTACATTGGTGGGATTCATGACAAGGGTTTCCCCAGATTTACGAGGTGCGGAGAAAATTTTGAAATTTGTTACCCATTTAACTCGTTTTATATTCTAAGTACCTACAACTTTTATTAAGTTATACTTATTGATTAATATATTAACATTGCTATAACTAATAGACGTATTACGGTGTGATTTACGAAATATTGTAAGGTTGGGTAGTTAAGTGATCGCCTATTGGTTGCTAAAGCGTCGAGTACTCAACGAGTAGTGTGAATCATGTTTTACTTTTAAGAGTATATTAGGCCACTGTGTATGCGCATCAAAGGATCTATAAATGGAAACAATACTTATCTAGTACACAAATATTATGTACTTCTTTAAAATGAGTTTAAAAGAGTAGTTTAATAAACGCATATTATTATTAAATATAAAATTTCATTTATTTTTGTTTACTTTGAGTCAAACGCACCAACATTTATTTGTGAGAACATTACAAATAAGTCTACAATGCTTCTTCCTAAATCAGCCGGAATTGTCAGCACTGATTAGTCATTTCTCAGCGCATGCGCAAGACGACGGGACTCCATCTCAGGCCATCCGTAACAAGCGCGTTGAGTGACGTCACCGCACGGTTTTGGCTGTTTCAGCTTCTTCCATGTACACTCAATGCACTAGTCTGGGGCTCTCTGCTGTGAGCCCCGCGCGGAGTTTGCGGCTAATTTCGTGCGTCAACTGCTAAATATTTTATGGTTTTAACATTACTTAAATAATTCTAAGCTCTTCTTAACCTAATTTAAAATAAATGAATATTAATTAAAAATTAATTTTTGTAATTGGGAGGGCTGCGCCCCAGAGCCCTTTTGGATAAACCGCCACTGAGATGAAGGGAATAGTTATGTAAATATGTACGTACTAATTTTTACATTGAAAGGGAAGAATCCTGACGCGGGCCAGCGAAATAAAAGGGGCGAGCAGACTACTGTATATAAGAGACAGTGACAAATGCTTGGACGCCCGAAAACCAAATGTATATCATAAGATTGTAAACAAATGTCAGCTAATCTCGGCTATAAATAGTCTAGGAGGTGACATATGCATTATCCATGTCTGTCATATACATTATCGATCTTTATGGCTTTGTGACACACGTGACACAAGTAGACACTGTGCGACAAAATGGTTCTCAAGAAACTTAGATAGCAAATTAAAGGTAAATCAATGCTCACAAAAAAACACGAAAGTGACAGATTTTTTTGTTAAAAGGTGAAAGTATTATGTGTAAAGGAAATTACATATGTACATACATACTTACTTTTGACATATACTTATGTACGTATTGTAAATAGTTAGGCATATAAATGTACATGTTATAATCCGTCAAATACATCGACATTTTAAATTATTTTCTGTATTTATTTTGTCCTCTGAAGATTATTTCTTAATTGCATTAACCGGGGTCATTATTTGTGTAACTTATGGCATAACAATCGATTGTCGATCGTTTTGCTATATATTTATATATATATATGTGTGTGTGTGTGTGTGTGTGTGTGTGTGTGTGTGTGTGTGTGTGTGTGTGTGTGTGTGTGTGTGTGTGTGTGTGTGTGTGTGTGTGTGTGTGTGTATGTATGTATGTATAAAAAGTGAAGTAAGAAACAAAATTGAAAACGTAGTGGTATTGTTTTTTTTACATAACTTTAGTATGGAAAATCTGATGAAATATTCGAACTAAATAAACATTCCATTTCGATATTTTCCATACCGGCTACAGATGTAATTACACAAAATGTTTAAATACAACAGGGCACGATTTTTATAGGACAATGTTATAATACAAATAGATAACGTTTTACGGAGCATAAGTAATAACAGCAAATTAGATATGGCACTGTTTATGGCGAGCACCTACATCGCCACATTAACATTACATCGACAGCTTACATCTTTTTAATAACGGTGTTTTCTATTTTACTACCTCTAAAATTCTTTCCTTCCAACTCCTCCGATTAGTTTTACGTTTATTCCTTTAAGGTAATTACAGTAAAATCTCTATAATTCGTCACTCTTGAATTCACCACCTTCTGTAATTCGTCACTGTAATAACAAACATCGTCTGCGCTGTCCCGTAGTATGGGCGCCATCGAACAAGAATTCTTTAGTACAGAAGAAAATGACAGACTTTTTTAAAACCGAAAACGTAAATACATTTAATATACTTTATTTTATTTTGCCAGTGTTATTGTTCTTAAAAGGTAGTGCAAATTGTTTTTTTTTGTGTCTTTTATGAAATTATAGTAAGTACTGTACTTGTATTTACGAACTATACTGCAGGCTTCTAATGTTTTAATAGTAATGCGTAATAGTATTGTTGAGTTTTTCGACCGTCATAAATAATGTAAGTACAACAGTATTAACTATTTAATTATGTGTTGTTTACCACAAATTGCAAGTTAATTTCACGACTTCCGTAATTCGTTTATTTCTCGAACTCGTCAACCCCTCAATCCCGAACGTGACGAATTAGATAATTCTGTATTTCCTTCAACAATACTTTTTGAAAAATCTTTTTCAGGCCTTTGAAAATGCGGATTAGACTCTCGATCAAACAATATCTACGCTTAAATGGCTTATCAGCTGCAGTTTATAAAACTGACTTACGATCAAATTAACAATAATATACAACCAAGTATAAATCTGTATCTATCGAATATATTTCATGAATAATTTATTTATTTACTTTATTTAATGGTACCAGAAAATATAAACAAAACTTTTATTTACGTTTTTAACTCATAATTACTAAATAAATATTTGGCATACTCCGTAATAATGACGGCGAGATTCCAAATAAGTTTCTTTTTTTTAATTTTAAACAAAATTCTATTTTAATATTTCTAAACATAGGTAGGCTATAGATTTACATATTTTGTTTTAAATAGATTTCACTCAATTCACTGTAGACGTACACGTTTCAATATGGACGTCTAATCAAGTGAACACTGTAAATAAAACATCAAAACAAAGTCTGCATTATTTGAAACCCACATACGCCAACAGCTGAATAGAGGAATCCATAAACAGGTGTAATTTCCTGGACTATACTTTAAACAAGACTAAAGTTCAAGAAATTATAGCCTTTAAACTCGTTAAATGTTTACCTTTAAAAGTTGCATTAACCAGACACAGAGGCAGAATCCGGATCTATTTATTGCTCCTACTCTCGAACAACCCACGGACGGCACACGGAGCAGTTAAAACTGACCGAGGTTATATCTGAACTGGTGATAGCAAAGTACACTGTTCATCCATCACAAAAACAGCTATACCTGTATTAATTTTAAATAATGTAAAGAAACTGTCAAAAAGTTCTTTAATTCGACTCGCTGAAATTTTTTGTGAAAGAATAATCGTGTAACAAATCTTGACTTTACTCAAATAAAAAAAAATTAGGCTACAACTTTCAAAACTACAAGGAAAAAATGATAAAAGGGGGTCAGAAAAATGTAACATAGTCTTAATGGTATGACCTGTCTTGTAGACTCGTGTAGGCTTGGACGTGTCTTACCACTTATAGCCTCCCGCAGCTGTTGTCAATGAGTAACGTACATCGCTGGCATCGCAACAAAGTAAATTAACTGTTCTATTCTAAATATTATTTCCAAAATCTGTATCGAATATTTATGTAAAGTTATAAAAATAAGGATACCAAACAAAGTATAGTTTGTTTAAAAAAAAAACAAACAATATTTATACTTGTTGCCGATTAAGGAAGGTGAAATTATTCGTAAATTTGAGAAATTTAAGTTGCATATCATTTGTTTGGTATCATTTTTATATTTTCACCTTCTTTTCAAATATTGATTAGAGAAAACAATTTAAATTGCTTATTACGGATAATAATGTACGAGACTCGTTAAGGTAACTACTGCTGCAAATGATAAGGCACGTCCAAGCCAGACTGGATATACAAGACAGGTTACATCTTACAAACTACAGTAAGATATCTGAATCCTTCCTGAAAATTTTTAATTATTATTTTCTTTTTCACAAAGACATTAGTGAAATACTGTTAAAAATTAATTCTGTACTCCACCAATCAAAAATAATAACTAGTTTGAAACAATAATTGTCTAATTTTAATTTTTTACGCCATGATCAAATTTATGCAAACTTTCGGTACGTAGTTATTCAGATTTAAATACTGTCTCAAATTTATAATTTTATTTTCTGCAAGAATGTTTTGTTTAACTTGAACAAGTAAGTTTTACCCTCATCCAGCCTTCATTTTTTAAACTAGTAGACTGGTCCAATGAACTCTATAACGCATAGATAATATGTACATAAATTGTAATATAACTTGTTTTACAAAGATTCGATTTTAATAAAACTTCAAGATGTACATCACTTGCAAAAAAGTGACTCGATATTCAAGTTTCTGTATTTTATCATACGGCGACGTTTATCAACGTTGCTTATTCAAAGATCAATAGTTCTTTTGTTGAATGGCCTTGGAAATTAATTATTCAGACTTGGCGTGCCTTGAAATATGAGGCCTGGAGCGGTAAATATAGGGGGGCCTAATACCGCCCTAAGCCCTATATATGGAGGCCTATTTCAATTCAAATATTAATATGAAATTAAAATATTAATATTAAGTGATAAAATAGTTAAAATGTTTATAATTAAATAATAACACATAACAACAAAAAATCAGCCATAAAAATACACATAATTAGTATTAAACAATTATTACGTCGCATATTTCAATACCGTTTTTTGTGTGTATACTTACGCCACATGTAAGTCGTTGTTTTTCGAAAAAAAACATTCTAAAAGGGAGATATTGTATTTTGTTCGCAAATTTTTTTGAGGAGTAATGCTTCCGCATTTCCTTTAAATTTTATAGCAATTTGTGCAAGTAAAGCGAATTTGTTCAAACTTATGCACAGAAATAATTATCTGAGTATGTGGAAATTTGGTATGAATATAATTTAAAATAGTGCCTATCACTATTTTATTTATAGATTTCTATTTAAAACAATAGCAAAACAAATGCCTAAAATGTTGTACTGGTTATGGGTACGATACGTCATATCTCATATGTTATTTTTCCATAATTAATTTGCACGCACGCACACACACACACACACATCGCAATATGTATTCTTGTGTATTAATAAAGAAATAAATCAAAATATATTATTCTTGTATTTGTATTTTAACTTATTTCTTTATATTACTGTATATATAACAACTGCGGTAAATCGCTGGTATGAAATGGAGATCTATAGTTGTGTCAAATAATGTTAATTTGTTATAAAATAAATTACCAACCATATGTCTAACCTGAGGCCTGGGGCGGACAGACGTCTCGCCCCCCCCCCCCCCTTGGCAGGCCACAGCTTGAAAGGTAACTGCGCTCCTAGTTTTTACCGTCTAGTTTTTTATACCTAATCAGAAATGACTGGAAGTCTAATCGCTTCACAAAGTAATTTTCTCTTTACATGATTAAGCTGAAAATTAATTGATGCAATACAGTTTAAAGCCCCTAAAATTAGGATCATTATTTTAGACAAACTAGAAAGGAAATTAACTTATGAATGTTATATTTTAAGATTTTAAAATCTGTTGTATATTTTACCTAGGAGCTTGTTTATTAACTTACAAATAAAATACAACTTAACATTCCATTACGATAAATCAATATAAAAAATTCGCACAAGCCCAAGTCAAGAAGAATGTCACCATGAGGCTTAAAGCGGGAAACAGCTGACTCGTTGGCGGAACAAGAACCAGACATCCCCACCCATTCCTACGTTTTAAGACCGCGAACCAATCCATTCCTCCGCGATCAACTTATCCAGACAAAACCAGTAAATACTGGAAATATTTGCCGATCCAAAGTAACTTATACGTTTCATTGAAATTTAAAGGATTTAATTATTAAAACAAATAATACATGAAGTAAAAATTTGGTCAAATTTACCTACATATAACTATAAATAATTACAAGTAAATATAATTATTTTCTTTATCAGCATAAAATAACTACTCTACAATCTTTACAAGTGCATTTTGACAATAATGCTCAAAATGTGAAAAAAATTCAGTTCTAGATGAAAAAATCTAAGAGAGTATACAAATTACAATACCACTTAAGATCTGATTTTTGTAATGAACAATAATCTAGTAACAAAAAAATCTGTAGGTTACTAATTACTGTATATGTCTTAAAATCAAAAAATAATTTATAAAATACAGTACTTAAAAATAACCTAAAGTGCAAGGTATTAAATCCAGATACTAATCAAAAGCTGAGCCACATCCCATTATATTATTGGCTACCTATTAAAGAGTGTTATTATTATACAGTATAATCTTTTTCATAATTTGGCTATTATTGCTTGAAACACAAAATCATTCATTATCAAAATGAATCATTATTTAAAAAAAAATTATTGTTTGTAATACCAAACTGCATTACAATGCAACTCTTTTATAGAACTTAAAACCTGTGTTCAATATACTTCTGTAATGAATCATCACTAATGTTCTTTAAACGTCATTCGGTAAATTTAAAAATGCATTAAAGCTCCATCCCTATTAGATTTACTTGAATATGTACATATAAACCAGAAGGGAATATTTTGACTGATGGTGGGTTAAATTAATTATTTAAATAGCCAGCTACAATATTTCAATATGATTTATACAACCATTATCGATATCCATATTCTACACTTAATAAATATGCCTTGAACAAAAAACCCTATCTTCTTTTTTTTAAAAAAAAGAAACAGTTGATTTCTTTCAACAGTATTTATATACTGTAACTGCAGTTTTGCAATGATTCAAATTTACTATTAAAAATATTACTAATAAAACTAGGTATAAAGAAACTTCATAAATAAGCAAGGCAGCATTCTCAAGTTATTATGACACTTATGTTCTATCATAATCTTAAGCTGTCTACCTACTACACCTTGATCACAAAAAATTCCCTTATAAATGATAATTTTGCTAAATATGTACATAACATATAACCATTAAAAATGGATTGTCATTTAATATTTTTTACTAAACTGATTTATTTTTAATAACGATCTCCTTGAATCCATAGATTAAAAGATTTGGAGATCAAGGTTGATTCTATAAAATTAGTACCAATATGTACTTAATACAAATCGAGAACTTTTAAATACATTTTCAAGTTGTATATACACTGTTAGTGAGAGCAACACTACTGTATTACTAATGCTCTTCTTATACCCATTGATTGAATCAATGTTTGACTCTATAAAAATAACACTAACACATCTGCAAAGCCTTCCATCCAAAAATAATTTTGAGATCAAATATTGAATTCATCATTCAAAAAAAATGGTAGAACTATAAAATGTTTAATTAAAACTAAGCAATTATTATAAGAGAAACATAGTCAGTGCCTTACGTAATACTTGTGACAAATTAAGTACATCAACCAAAATTATTTCATACAAGTGAACAGTTGGTTCTTGGTAAAACTTCATTAAAAATAACTAAATAAAATTGTGTAAAATATATAATACTTTAATTAATTATAAGAACAATAATCTTGCCAATTCAATTTAGAAAAATTGTGTTAAGAGTTTTAATTATTCTTCTTGTTTTAAAATTGAATTAGAAATGAAAGGTTACAATGAGTATGTTTAGTTAATATCAAAAAATATGTATAATGTGGTAAAGTGGTTCCTTAATTTAGAAAAAGTTGAACATTAAGTTCTTTCAGATACTGTTTTGAATCTAGATGAAATTTACATGTATGTGTCTTCACGTTTTTATGTACTGATCTTTAAGAAACCATTTCTGAATGCTTAGAACAACTAGAATACCAAAAACTTTATTTTTGATGGGGGGGGGTAATATCTTACTGAGCATAAAAAAGCCACCCCAGTTAAAAGCGAATGAGGTTTTCCCAAGAATTTTGGAGGTTTTTTGACCATGCTTCTCCACACACTCTTGGATTTAAAAGTCCTAAAAAATATTCAAAATGAAATGTTTTGACAAAAAATAATAGCTATAGTGTTAGGACATAAAGATGCCACAATTCTTACTAAGGGCTGGAATTATAAACACAACAGTTTACTGGAAATTATTCAACAGCATGCATTAAGGCATCCAGAAGAAGTTAGGAGGGATTTTGACTAAAGTAATTTGACTCCTCCATGAAAATTATCATCTCCACATAGCTAGTGAAAAACTGAATTTTTGAAATTATTTATATATTCAATCCTATCGATCTCTAAAGTCAAAACCTCGCACTTTGTGTGTAATTTGTTCACTTAGGTGAACCAGTAAGATTTGCAATATTTGGTGTGTGTACTTACAATAATCAAGTAATCAGTAATCAAAAGTAATACAAATTTAAGACATCATGGTTCAGTTTGATTTTACAAATCCCATATATTGACACAGGAAACCAAAATGTGATATGAAACCTTATCATTGGTACCAAATGGGTACTAATTTTTATTAGAAAGACTACTAAAATTAACTAGTATACTAGTAACTAGTAACAAGTAACTAAATATATTTTTAAATATATATATATATATATATATATATATATATATATATATATATATATTCCGAGCCTTTTTCTATCTGAGCCTATTTCGTCTATTTGAAAGAAAATAAAGTCAGGCTACCAAGAAATGTTTGTAACCATACGGTATGCAAAGGAAATGAGTCAGGCTTCAAAGATATGTTTATAGCCATATGGTAAGCAAAGAAATGTATCGGGCTTCGAAGAAATGTTCATATAGTTATATAAACTTATTTAGTGCATTTTTAATTATAGTATTAGGGTTCATTGAAACACCTATTTTTACTAATACATAGAAACATATATCTGTGAAATCCTGAGTTTTCAGTAATCAAAGAGGGTATCGGTCACATCTACCTAGAATTACCGAGACTCTACTGTAAATATATATATATTGAGTTTAAACCTTGAGTTTATAAAGTTTCATGTATATTACATTGAGGTTATATATAGTACTTTTTTCTCATTTTTAATATTTGCCGTGTTAGTACAGGTCTTAAATTTAGGCGAAAATACAGAAACGTTCTACAACAAAAAATATATTTTATTTTACAATATTAGTGTCAACTGGATAAGATAGATATAAAATAACCAATAAATGCTTTTAACAAAAATAAAAGCATCTAATTTTATGCTGAAAATTAAAATAAGTAAAACCGACATTGTTTTATTATATTTGTATAGTGGAATCTATATAATATTTAAAATAACTTATAGATTAATTTAATTGTATTATTAGTGCATTTTATTCTAGAGAGTAAGGTTATTTATAACTCTAGTGGTAAATTAATAAATTTTTACAACAAACTTTGAAATTCATACAAACTACAAAAATAACTTCAAGCTTGGCTATAATATAAGGAATAATTTAACCCTGAAAGTAGGAAAAGCTTGATACGGAATGATGTAGGCTAAGATATACTTATTAATTCATTTACTATTTATAAAAAAAATTGAAAAAATCTATGGCCAGAGCAAGAAAAATTAGTTGCAACAATAGAGAAAAATCTGCAAATTCAAGGGTTAAAATATCGAAAGTGAAAAACCATTTTTAAAAAATTATGTTTGACTAGTGTGCTTTTGCTATAGAAACTCGAGACTTATTTTATACACAGTTACTTTATAAATGTTGGTAATTAGTTGTTATACAAACTTTCTTTCATTAATTTTTTAATATTTTTACTATTAAACAAGCAGGTTTAGTTTTGCCTTGACAATACCATACGCTATATGCTTAGTACAAAGAAATGTTTTGTAATTTATTATGGTAAATTCTTACTTGCTCGAATTTCTAGTTCCAGTAGTCAGGCCAACATTAAAATTAGTAGAAGTCATGTTTTAAATTATCTTGATTCTTTTTGAACAAAGCAAATACTAACTACACACAAACAACTAAATCTCTCAACAAGGAAGGAGACAATGACAATACACAAGATCCCCAACACAAATAGATTTAAGTCCAATTCCTATATTCCCCTCCCGATTAACAGGAAAAACCGCGAAAGTTGGCGGCAAAACTAGGTGGGTTTTGGGAAGACAATTAGCCATTAAAAAGATACTTATTATTAATTTTATAAAATTAATTCGCATGAAATTACAATGAAAAAAGTAATTGATTATCACTTTGGTTTTATGTGTCTATAGAAATAAATACATTACATTGACTAAATGTAAAACTTTGTATTTATAAACACAAAATAAATCTACTAATAGGGACACGTATTGAAATTATTTCAAACTACAGCATATATGTAACTCTCATTAATTGAACATTACATATATATATATATATATATATATATATATATATATATATATATATATATATATATATTTATATATATATAATATATATATATATATATATATATATATATATATATATATATATATATATATATATATATATAATATATATATATATATATATATATATATATATATATATATATATATATATATATATATATATATATATATATATATATTAATATATTAAATATGGTGATATGGTGTTTTCTTGTAATATAGTTAATAAATTTAAAATATTTCAAAAACAAGAATACTTTTAATGAATATATTTAATCAAAGCTTTTCGCCGATAAAATAGTACCAGCATCTTCAGGAAAATAATTATCTAATAAAATATTTTTACAAAATTAAACCATATCCAGATATTTTTGTTGTTATCCAGATATGGTTAAATTTTGTAAAAATATTTTATTAGATAATTATTTTCCTGAAGATGCTGGTACTATTTTATCGGAGAAAAGCTTTGAATAAATATATTCATTAAAAGTAATCTTATTTTTGAAGTATTTTTAATTTATTAATTATATATATATATATATATATATATATATATGTATATAGGAATCATTTATGGTTGTATACTGGATTCTTTGATCAGTTAAAAAATATAGATATTTCAGGACATATGTAACTTTGTTAGATATGATTCAATTTCTTATAATTTCTGCTTAAAACCATTAAAGTATTAGAAAAGACCGGTATTCTTTTATATAATAACTATTGAAAGATGCAAATATCACAGTTTTATTTCAGTTAGTATCAGTTGAAAAATTCAGTCTTTTCAACCTGTGTCTAGTATTTTCAATCTATGAGTTGGATCGTTTGAGTTTTGAGTTGGTTTCCAGTCGTAGTGTTCCATCTTCTGAAAATGATTTATTTACAACAAAATTTTGAAGTCGGCTTTTTCTTTATTTTGAAATGTTTAACGTTTTTGTATTACTAGAGAGAGGTATCAGTCATGATACGTAGGAAATGTGTGTAAACTTTGCATGAAATAATTTCATTAAACTAATTTCTAAATGTCAAATTTGGAATACATATCTTAAAAAAGTAATGTTTACATATGTCTTATCATAGTATTACTTTTAAATACTTAAAAAATGATTAATCAATCGTCAATTGAAACTGTTTATTCTGTTACATATGTCGAAAATTATCTTGATTGTGTTGAAAATTTACCAGATGATTTGCAACGTCATTTATCTAGAATGAGGGAGTTGGATATTTCATATCAAGGTAAATAAGTTTATTTGGTTAAATGGTTTACCAGTTGTAATAACTTCTAAAATAGACCAGTATTTATAATAAAGCAAGTTGGAGTTTACAAACTCTTTTCCCAAACTACTTCTCTTGATTAACTTTGACATGTGAACTTTCCCTTTTTAGTTAAATAATTCGAAATTACTTTTTCCAATTGAGAAAAATAAATACCCTTTATAAATACTTTTTAGTTACATTATACACAAAATTGTAAATTTAAAAATTAGTGAATATATATATATATATATATATATATATATATATATATATATATACATACATTTAAATATACAAAAATGTTAATTAGTTTTCAGCATCTGGGACATTATTTCCAGTCATATTCTTTACTCAAGGGTCTGATTTTGGTTAAAAAATTTTGTTATACATATAATTTACAAAAATACAGTACAGGACTAATAATATATAACAAATTTAAAGAAAGAAGCATTTTTAGTATTATGACTGAAATAAACTTGATGACATATTGTTGGCAAACTATGTATGTTAAAGTCACAATCATCTATGTTACTAAACATTATCTAATAATTAGTTGTTTTACTACATTAAAAATAATCAGTACAAAATAATGTAAAACTTCTAAATTATATAAACCAAATGTAAATTTTACACTTCTGATGAAATAACCATGTGATCTAACAAACTAATCTGTGTAGTAAACAAGATTGTGTCATTTCTCAAAATAAAAATATTTTATGCAGTACGTTCTCTATTATTATTTTGGAGTCATATTTATTGCTGAAGACGTTACTTAAGAATTTTCATACAACGAACTTTAGTAATTGCATGAAATTACCAGTACAAGTATTTTTCAAAACACCAAGTATATAACAGTTCATGTTTATAGCATAGTCAGGTTAAAATCTAATTATGATTTTCCTATCGCTATATTAAAAAAGTAGACCTTATTTTACAGGTTACATCTAAAATTATATGCCACTAGTATTGTTAAAAATTAACATTATTGTTTTAACAACAAATGTTTTGATATTGTCACAATTTTATATAATAAGAATTTAAACTGGTTGGTATTTCTTCTTTTCAAAATTATCATATATTTAATTTTTTTAAATGAGAAGAATATTGTATTTAACAGCCGTATTCTGTTATTTTTAGAAATTTATCCATGAGGAAATTGAACTAGTTTCTATTTCCCATTCCTTTAGATACTTATAAAACAGTTGATAATATTTGACAGAGTGGTTCCTAACAATGATTTTTTCCCTTATTACATAATATTATGTTACAAAAATTTACATTCTCTATTTACAAAAATTTACGGTTGTTTTGAAGTGCCAGAAACCATATGGAGTGATTAAAACTTACAAATTAAAATATAAGTGTATAGTATATAGTTAGGATATATTTTGATATAAAAAAATAAATGAACTATTTCTGATTGTAAAATAAATTACTTATAATAAGTTAAGCTCCATAGCAGGATATACATACATAAATATTGAGTTTTAAAATCACATATGGTTTTTAACCAGTAACAGAATTGAATAGTATTGGTCAGGTTTTACCCTTATGGTAATTATTCTGTAGGAAACATATTCTAACTATTAAAATATTGTAATTGTTTACATTCCTTTGTAAATTAATTCCTTGTTTGGGATATGCAAACATATATATTCAAGTAATATGATTTTTACATACATTATTTTATCAAATTTGAAACAAAATTTGAATCCCAATTCGAAACCAAAATTTGTAAGTAAACCAAATACCAATCATTGTATGAAGTGCCTGACTTTCAAGAAGTGTTATGAATAAGAATATGTTACTGCATACAAATGCAAAAATCAGCATGTTTGATCAAACGTAAATGTCTGTCATTAGGGTTGTGATAAAGATTGAGGAATTAAAATTGGTATTATTGGTGTCAATATTTAATTAGGGATTTAAAAACAAAATAATCATTTAATTATAAAATTGTAAAACAACCTGTATTGGATTACTTAAAATAGACAAACCCACTTATCAAGCCAAATGCATGTTTTTACTTTTTTATTCAAATATTTTGTATATGTGCAATTACAAATGGCTTTATTCCAAAATTATAAATATCAGAGTATCAGAGTAATTTTATTTTATCAGTATCCCCTCCTTTGCACTTGATGTGTTTGAGACATCCTTCATCTTTTAGCACTATATATGTATTCAAGTAATACATACAGAGAATACACATATAGTTGTAATAAATGGACAATATTCAGAACATGCCAAATGCAATCAGGATGACATCATTAGGAAGATCCTTCTGTAAAGATCTTAGCTAAAACATAGAATATAATCACAGTTTCATAGTATAAATTTTACTTTATTGTTTTCTTTTTTAAATAGCATTTCTGAAAGATGTGGAGATACAGCAAGAGATAATAACAAGAAAAGATCCTGATTCACACATGCGAAAACGTGCTTTGGTACGAATTCAGCAAGCACTTATAGCTGCTCAGGAAGTGGGTGATGAAAAGTTACAAATTGTTCAACAGATTAATGATCTTATTGAAAACAAGGCGCGACAACTTGATTTGGATTTCAGGAATTTAGGTTTGATTTTTATATTTTGAAATATTTATAAATTTTATATTCATATTATAAATTTTGTTGCATTTAAACTATAAAATGTGTTATTAAACTTAAAATAATTGTGGATGTGAATGTCTGCAAAATATAAATTTTCCAATTATCCTTTTCCATGGGTTCCTCAATGTACAAATTAGGCAAAAACTAACATAACTACCTTGTTTTTTTCTTAGAAATCAATATTTGTTTCAGATAGATTGTTTTTAAGCAACTTTCATTTTCATTAAGTAATTGATTAATAATTATTAAAATACTACATATGATTCTAATTAAATCAGTGCTATATACAAATTGTGGTTATCAAATTGCTAATCAAAATATATAAATTGCACATTCACCCTCAAAACTCATGTTCCCCCACAAAATTATTGATGCTGCAGCTTGCACTATGTAACCTATCTTAACAGCTCTGGGCTTAATACAGTTGATCAATTAACTCTTTAAACATGAAAACTTTCTTTCAAGTTTTCAGTTTACTGTCATCGTGAATTACATTATTTCTTTGATTTATTAAATATTTTTCTGATATTTGTCAGAAACACAAAAGCAGGTGAAAGGGCAAATTTTGCTACAAGTATGGTACAATGAAAATATTGGAAAGATCCCCAGTACCACAAAAATAATCAAAAATAACAAAAAAAACAAGTTACTTAAGATTAAACCCTAATCATCACTCTAGTTTGTAACTTCTTGTTTGCTAGATTTTAATTTTGTAATAAGATCCTCTGATGATGATGATGACATGGGCATCGGAATGTACATAAGGGTTTAATCTTAAGTAGCTTCTTTTATTTGTTATTTTTGATTATTTTTGTGGTATTGGGGTTCTTTCCAATATTTTTATCAAAATATATTGTACCACTGTGCTGTTTATAGTGAGTTCAAATATGGTGCCATTGTATGTCATGGTATTTGGCTTTGCAAAATAAAGTATGAACTATTCCTTCCCTGGAATGAAAAATTATAATCCGTTTATGGAAACAAGCTGAGGGTAATCAAGCTTACCATCTATCCATGGAGATCTTCAATTGGTTCGAATTGTAGATAGGAAGGGATGGTTACTCATCTTCGCATCGGCCACTCTTTGTTAACACATAAATAGTTGATACAACACGAGGCTCCACCAATTGGTCAGTTTTGGGGAGGTACCACTACCACCATGCTTATTTTGCTTGCATATAATTAATTAACCATTTTTTATGAATGTTATGATCTTCGAGGGAATTTATGGACTTTGTTAAACGACAATGTCATAGGCTATTGAGTGTATCCTCACCTCTTACACCACCTTAATTTACTTACTAAAATTTAATAGCATTTTTATTTTTGGTATTTGAATTTAGAATTACTTCAATTTAATTCTTCATTTGTAATGTTAGCATTTATCTTCTATTTTAACTATTTAGAACTAAGTTTGTAGTAGTAGTCTCTAGTCCTTGCAAAAGGGACAATTCAGCCTTCCGTCCAGTCATTGACAGTTTTGAGATCAGAATTCTTTCGGATTACACGGGTTGATGTGAAATTTTGGCTCAAGAAACAAAAGGTAAATAAAGCTGGCATGTGGCTTTAACTTAGGAGTGAATGCCTTCCCTTCTCAGGTTTGAAAATTGTGACAATCAAAATACTGAAGATGGCTAGAGGGCTCCTGAAAAAAACATTTTTTGCAATTTTCTTGAGAGGTAAATATGTTATAGTAGTTGAGTATTGAAACAAACAAAATGAAGTTATTGAAATAAAATGATTTTTTTCTTTCTGTCTATGTGTGAGAAACCGTTTTATAGCTTGTTGAATATAAAACTGGTGGAAAATTATTATAGCTTGTTGAATATAAAACTGGTGGAAAACTAATAATTTTATAAACAATCTTTAAGCAGGCTTGTGTGTTACAGTTTTTAACATAAGAAATATTTACAACTTCCAATTATAAAACTTAAATTTCAAATGGGTTTTAATGAAATCATCATCAGTGATTCTATCACGAACATATAACTTTAATTGAAGAAATGGAACATAACATAATATTTTAACAAAAGTTAGAACGAAAGTTAGTTTTGTTTCACATCGCAAACTATAAATTCCTGATATTAAATTTATAATTAATTATAATTGTTTATAGTGAATTAAGATCAATTTGAAATTCCATACTATTGTAAAATAATTTAGTAGTAAATATTATCTTTAATTTAAATTATTTAAATAATTTAGTTAATATTATAGTTTTTTCAACAATAAATATTTGTAGTTATTACATTTTGTTTATTGTAAATATATTATTAGCCATGGTTGTAAATTTAGCAATGCCTAGATCCGGTTCTAACTTTTGTTAAAATATTGTAGGTTATATTCCATTTCTTCAATTAAAGTTATATGTTTGTGATAGAATCACTGATGATGATGACATGATGTCATTGAAACACGTTTTGAAATTAACTTTTATAATTGTGAGTTGTATCAAGGGTGGCTACAGGATAGACTTTTAAGGAGGGGCAAATGGCAAGAAAAGATAGGGTGGTTTTAGGCGGAAAACATTTAAAATTAAGGCCTGTAAATGACATTTTAAGCTTTTCTTGTACTTGAAAGTTACAGGAAATTCCGCATTTTTTCTTTATCAAAGCATGCATTTTACCTGAAATTAAACAGATATCATAATTATTATTTTGTTCATAAAACAAAATATTGTTTAACTTTCATTGTTATCAGAAAATTCCTACACCTAACTTTACATAAATGTAAAAATAATATACATAGCTTTAAAATGAAAAGTACATTTTTATAAGTAAACTGGGGTAAATTTAAATGCGTTCCAAATATTAAAAATATATTTCTAAAAAAGTAGTACCAAAATGTTCGGGGGGGAGGGGGGTCAATTGCCCTACTGCCCCTCTCTTGGAGCTAATGTGTATTGATTATATTTCTTGTGTTTATAATCAATGTTGAATAATATGATAAAGGAAGATTTTTAAAGGAGAGAGTTCATAACTTTTTTTAATGCTAATTTTAAATTAGCTTGTTAAAATTCATTGTTATAAAAAGATCTGAGTTATTATAAAATCAAAATATTAGTCTTGTTTTTCTCTGAGAAACATCAGCAGTGAAATTAATGGCTATACCATAGGAATTACGATTAAAAATAATATATTTATAGTTAATTTTATACTAACAGTATGTCCATATAGTTAGATAATTTTAAAAGACAAATTTGAAATAAAGTGTGATTCAGTTTTGCATTGATTTCTGAATTTCTAGGAAAAAATTTGTTGTTTTCACAATAACTAAAAAATGAATTAAAATTACATTTGAACTCTAATTGACGTGGATGTCCATACTGACACGGCATATAACAAATACTTATTTTCATGTATGGCATACACATCAAATATATTTATGAAAGTAATAGTATATTTTATTGGATCTTGAGGTACAACTGAAGGAAGTTGGGCGCAAATAAATGCATATGTAGATAATCTACAATGCATATATGGTGATAAAATGTAAATAAAATATTCTAAATTATAATAGCAAGATGCCTTGACTTCAGTTAACCATTTTACTTTGCATTGTTAATCGTATTGTTTATTTCATATGATAACACCTAGATGTTACAGTTGCTTTTTTACATTACAAAAGGAAGGTGGGATACATAATAAATTTAATTAATTTTTGCCTACATTATTTAGTTAATATTTCATAATGAGATTTTTATTATGAAACTAGAGTTACCCAGCTGCGCTCAAAATCATAATTTAATTATGGAAAATGGAAAATTCTTTTTTAATTTCCCAATAAAAAAAGCAAATCAAACATCTAAATAATTATATTTTATTAGCCATATAAAGAATCAAAGTTTTACGTGTCCCAACACGAGAGGCATGCAACATGTAATTGTTCATGAGAAAAACATGAATGTTCCAAATTTAATCCAGCATGGTCAATGATTGTCCATGTGTTTTGTTCATGGTTATTGTGAATGCAAGAAGTAAAGGAAATTGTAGTCGTTTGAAATCGAAGGGTAAATTGTATGTAATCATTTTTATTTGTGGAATTAAGAACATCTTTCCTCTAAACTTGCCACTTATGATTTCTACCTCGATCAAGTTGGGTGTCAGTTTTTTTAATATCAGTCTGGTTCCGTTGTACGGCTTTGGTGGATTCAAATTTTCCAAGAGTATTATTGGCGATCCTACTTCTGTCAATATTAAAACAACTAATAATGTATTTTTATTTTTACATTATGTTTATAAATTTAAAATTGTTAAGTAACGCTAGTATGGATACACAATTTACCATTAGACTTATGGAAGGCTGTACAGTGAACCATCCTAAGCCTCTAAGGCGGAGCTCTGTGGATGGATCTCCACCAAACTTCCCACGAACCATCCTGGGAATATGGTAAACAATCCCTCTGAATTTCATTAACATGTTCAGTTGTTTTGGCATCTATAAGATACATACATCGGGCTTTAAATCATCCTATATCTCTGGGGCAGAGCCCTGTGGATAAATCTACCCCAAACTTCACAGTAACCATCCTAGGAATATGTTAAATAATCCATCCAAATTGATTAACTTCTCCTGTTGATGGATCTGCACCAAACTTCACAGAAACATTCTGGGATTATGTTAAACAACGATCCCTCCAAATTTCATCAACTTCTGTTCAGTGGTTTAAGCGTCTATAAGGTACATACATACATTCATATAAATATATATATATATATATATATGTGTGTGTGTGTGTGTGTGTGTGTGTGTGTGTGTGTGTGTGTGTGTGTGTGTGTGTGTGTGTGTGTGTGTGTGTGTGTGTGTGTGTGTGTGTGTGTGTGTGTGTGTGTGTGTGTGTGTGTGTGTGTGTGTGTGTGTGTGTGTGTGTGTGTGTGTGTGTGTGTGTGTGTGTGTGTGTGTGTGTGTGTGTGTGTGTGTGTGTGTGTGTGTGTGTGTGTGTGTGTGTGTGTGTGTGTGTGTGTGTGTGTGTGTGTGTGTGTGTGTGTGTGTGTGTGTGTGTGTGTGTGTGTGTGTGTGTGTGTGTGTGTGTGTGTGTGTGTGTGTGTGTGTGTGTGTGTGTGTGTGTGTGTGTGTGTGTGTGTGTGTGTGTGTGTGTGTGTGTGTGTGTGTGTGTGTGTGTGTGTGTGTGTGTGTGTGTGTGTGTGTGTGTGTGTGTGTGTGTGTGTGTGTGTGTGTGTGTGTGTGTGTGTGTGTGTGTGTGTGTGTGTGTGTGTGTGTGTGTGTGTGTGTGTGTGTGTGTGTGTGTGTGTGTGTGTGTGTGTGTGTGTGTGTGTGTGTGTGTGTGTGTGTGTGTGTGTGTGTGTGTGTGTGTGTGTGTGTGTGTGTGTGTGTGTGTGTGTGTGTGTGTGTGTGTGTGTGTGTGTGTGTGTGTGTGTGCGCGCGTGCGTGCGCGTGCGCGCGCGCGCGCGCGCGTGTGTTTGTGGTGTGTGTGATGTGTGTGTGTGTGTGTGTGCGCGTGTGCATGCGTGTGTGTGTGTGTGTGTGTGTGTGTGTGTGTAGAAGATAACATAAGTATTTTTATCTTAAAGAACCCTTAACACATAAGGAATGACATTATAAAGAATATATAGATCTTAATTGGTTACAATTGCATATTAAAATTTTAAACTATTTTAAAATAAATATTTGTACATTATCCCATTATGGGTATGTAAATCAGAAATCAAACCATATGTAGAAAGAATGGTTGAATTTTCCATACTAGTATGACTTGAATGTTTGAAGGTTTTGAAAAATATTTATGGTAATAAGGGTGGTTTCTAAGAGTGGAACCTTGAACAAATGCTTTGTAAACAGTGACAAGATTTTAATTCATTACAATGAATTTTTCAAAGATTTGACAGTGTTGTAAACTAAGTTCTTGTATATGTAGTCATAAGGTATGGCTTTTAAGGGTTGAAAAATTGCAGTTTATCCTAAAATATATTTCGTGCAAGATGGAAAATTGTTTATTTAATTTATTTAAATATGATTTCTATCTACAATTCCTTAAGTTTTTGTCAAAAGGATAGTTCCACCCCTACAAACAAAAATCACACTTCAGAAACATTTAAACCTTGATGAGGAGCCCAACCTTAAATGTGGTGTAGTCTAGAAAAATTCTGATTGATTTCCACTATGTCTAGACTACAAATTCCTTTTAAAATTATATCCAGTTATTATTTTCCCATTCTAGAGAATATTTGCCATTATTCTATATTTTTTTTCTAGCTAACTAAGCCTTTTTAATTTTTAGTCTTCAGGATATCTTGACTAATATTCATCCTCATTAATTATTTTTTTGAAATAGTAATAAGGACTGTGTTCCTTATATTTACCAGATTAATATTTAAAGTTAACTAGATTTTATTACAATAATTAAAACTACCATTGATGTTAAAAAGGAGTGTTAAGAGTATAAACAGTTTGTTTATTTTGTTACTAAAATATAATATATTGTTATTTCTATCTATTAAAAATAATGCATAATTTGTTGCTTTCAATAATAGATTTTGGGAAGGAGCAAGATATCGTTGAAAGTGGAACAAAGGAAACAACTCCTAGAGATCAACAAGGAGTTGTGGGAAGTAGTGGAGGATCGATAAACACAGGAGGTGCAGCTATTGGTGGAAGTAATAGTGGTGAACGTCAGAGCAAACGATCACGTCGAAGTAGAAATGACACAACCACTATACCAGAGCCTGTACCCATTCAGGAACCCCCACCACTACCTGAGCCAACCACACAGTTATCTCGTGTTACAACATCTGCCTCTGCAAAGAAAACTAATACCAACACAAACAAAAAGAAGAAAAGAAAATCTCGCCAAACACAACAGCGAGAGGAAACGCCTCCAAGAGAAGAAGAGCTTGCCATTGATCCAGACGAGCCTACTTATTGCCTTTGTGATCAAATTTCGTATGGTGAAATGATCCTTTGTGACAATGACTTGTGTCCAATTGAGTGGTTTCATTTTTCTTGCGTTGCCTTGGCCACTAAACCTAAGGGTAAATGGTTTTGTCCTAAGTGCAGAGGTGATCGACCAAATATAATGAAACCCAAAGCACAGTTTCTAAAAGAGTTAGAAAGATATAATAAAGAAAAAGAAGAAAAGTCATAGTTTATTATTGTGGGAATGACAGTAATTGATTTTAGGGAAATGGTTTTATTTTTAAAATTCTTTTCCAAAAACTATTTTCCAAATAACTAAAGCGCCCTTATTTTTTAGAATCTGCTTCACCTCCGAGTTGATAGATAAATTAGTTGTATTGTGAAAATCATAGCTCGAGGCTTATTGTTATTTTTTTTAAAAAATTGTAATCAGGAAATTGTTTATTATCAATCCCATATAAACATATATAGAACAACTATATTTGTTGCTTTACAGTGCAATTGTAATGGGCAGTAAGTGGGTTAGATTTTTTCAACTTCTGAGAGCCCAATAATAGAAGACAAGGGAATATAAACAAATCTGTTTATGAATAAAAGTTAAGTAGACATATGTCTGTTTTTTTATATATCGGTAGTACCTGTGTCCAAGCTACCCAATACCCTATTCATTGAATGTTGTCACTAATGAATTTAAAAATAAATCTCATTTTTTTAAGCTCGTCAGTAGTTTCTGATTACTAATCTTCTAATTGCTTCTTCAGCTCAAGGAATAAATAGAAAATGTGATAAAATAGTCAAAGAGCATTTGGGTTGCATATACACTTTGAGTTTATGGATCAGAACAACTTCAAAATTCAGTATTTCTCTTCGTTTCTTAGACAAGCGGCAAGTGGGTGTTATACACCAAAGCAACTACGCATCTCTTCCTACCACTAAGTACACCGCTAAAGAGTTTAAGATGTTATTTGTGTTGAATTAATCCCTGTATCACCGGTCCTTACAGTGGTTATACGTCCTATCAGCGTCTTAAGTAGTTTTGACGTGTCATGTTTTAATACATGCCAATTTACTTCTATCTTTTGCCTGAAATGAAAAAGTGGCTTAAAAAATGCATTTCTTAAAAACTAATAAAGAACTTAAAAAACACAATATTTTAAAATTCGTTGTTGGCAACATTTTATGAAGAGGATATCGGGAAACTTGTCCTTAGATATATATGACTAATGGTTTAATCATTAAGGTCATTATATCAAAAAGTGACTTTAAGAATACATAACTTTTAATAATAAAATATTTGTTTATAATTACTTGTCTTTTATTCATCGCTTTTCAGTGGTTAAAGAAATTAGCTCACGTGTATGCCAATGTACTATAATATTCAGTTTTCACATTTTCTTTTAAAACTAAAAATAGAAAAATTATTACACAAATATTTTATATAGGCTATTTTGTTTCTTCTTCAATCAAAGCTATTTAGAACAAACTTAAGAATAATGGAGCTATATTTTTAAAATAAATTAAAATATTCATAAAGAATAATTGAATAGCCATTTAACAATTTTTTTAAAATTTACATTTTTATGATAAATGTACTTTTTTATTTTACATTCTGAATTACAGTATATATGATATGCAGAAAAAGAAATCAGCACTGAAGAATGTATATTCTTGCTAATTATGATTTTAAACAAATTTTTAAAACTTTAAATCCATTCCGAATCTCAAAATTGTATTTAAATTAGGAATATGAAAGTTGATGTGCTAGAGCTGGTCTGATACATTTCAGTTATCTACATTATTTTTTCTGTTTTACATTTCCTTAGTATACAAAATAATGTAAGGAATAAAGTATTCTTGAATCTAAATCACAGTAAATTTAAATCATTTTTTTTAAACCAACTGAAACATATCAAGAAGATTTAACACATCAGTATTTCAATAAATAATTTACCATCTTTGGTCGGACATGAATTAATATAATCATATGATTTTCACTTTAATCAATTTTTAAAAGTATTTCCTTAATCCCTAGACAATTAAAGCTGTTGTTTCAGCATTTGTGGACAACAATAATAGTTTGTAGAAGAACTAAAAAAAGGTTGTATTATTATTAGTAATTTTAAAGAACATTTTATCATTGATTAAAATTTTTCAGTTTGTTAAAAACTGACCAACAGCCCCCTTGTAAATTAAGTCTTTAATTTAATTCAATAAAATCAAAATTTTTAAAATTATTATTATATTTATAATTTACTTTGTGGTTTCTAATAATTAGTTTTATTCTGTCTTACGAATGAAATAATTTTTACATATGTTATTTATAAGAAACACATCAATCTTTTCAGTTTCATTAAACTATTACAACATGCATTTTTTGTGTTGTACATCTTGAGATTTTTGTATAAATTACACTTTTTTTGAATTAACTTGGCAAAAAACCACTACTTACTGATTTATTCAGCAGACGCAATTCACACTAGGTCAGCACATTATTCAATGCTGTCAGTCACCATAAGACTGTTGCTCAGGTGTGTTGTGTTAGTGTGATTCTGTGGTGTATTTCTGTTCTGTGTTCTGTTGACACCACAGAACAGAAATACACCACAGACTCACACTAACATAACACACCGTAGTAACAGTCTTATCAGTGACTCACGACATTGAATAATGCGCTGACCTAGTTTGAATTGCATCTACTGAATAAATCAGTAAGTAGTGTTTTTTTTGCCAAGTCAATACAAAAAAAGTAAAATTTATTACAACATGTCATTTAATATTTTTTGTATTACAAATTTTAATTGATTTTTATCTATTTATTTATTTTAAGAAAGAAATAATGTTAAGATAATATGAAAATAATGAAGGATTATTTCAGAAATGATTACTCTAGGCATTCATTGAACATAGTATAGCTTGTATGTTGTTAGGTAATTTAAAAAATTTATATATATATATATATATATATATATATATATATATATATATATATATATATATATATATATATATATATAAAAGACTAAGATCGGTAGTTATACATAAAGATCAAATGAAAAGTTGGCATTTTCCTAGACATGTTTTTCTCATAATAACATTGTTTTTTGCAATGTTTGTTTTTTATATATAATACATAACTTGCAAATTTTATGAGGTCTTTTTGAAAATTTTGTATTGATTTATTTATCTTGACATTTTAATATTTGCTAGCAAAGTAAAAATAACTTCTTGTTTTATACTATCAATTGGTTCTACTATTTTAAAAATTAACGATAGTTTCACTGTCAAAACTGACCACTGATGTTAATAAAACTGATGATTTCATTGCAGGTTGACCTTTTAGGAAATACAGTAGAATCTCGATAATTCGAAGTAGATGGAACCGAGACCCCCTCAGATTACACGGAAATATGTTCCTGTGCATTAGAAAAAAAGGAGTTTAATGAACCCTAATATTATAGGTAATTAAAAATGCACTAAATAAGTTTATAGAACTTTATATGAACGTTTCTTGGATGTTTCCTTGCAAACATTTTCTTTGCAAACCGTATTGATATAAACATTTTTTGGAAGCCTGACTCATCATTTTCTAACAAAATGATAAAATAGGCTCGAATTTAAC
Source organism: Prosapia bicincta (assembly GCA_036971475.1). NCBI lineage: Eukaryota > Metazoa > Arthropoda > Insecta > Hemiptera > Cercopidae > Prosapia > Prosapia bicincta. The sequence goes on from JBAIZL010000001.1 coordinate 348,957,910, forward strand.
GGAAGCTCTAAATATCGGGACTCGGAATTCGAGAATCTACTGTAGCAGATATTTTAGGTAATCAAACAATGCTTCAAAAATATTTAGGATGCCATAAAATTGTTTTTTAATGATGGAGATATGAGTACGAAGGCTTAATAACATTTATAAATTAACAGAATGTTTAGAATTATCTAGAGTAGCCAAGTTATAGGATTTCTTGTAAGAAGACAATGTGAAATGTTATTTTTCTATAGTGATTTATTTTAGAACTGGGAATAAATAATTTTATAATTGTGAATCAAAGAAGAACAGGTATGTCAATGTTGTTTATCTGAGTTTTTAAGAAATCATTACAGTAGAAACTCGATAAGTCAGACTAACTAGGGCCGTGGGCGATCAAGGTTATCAAAAATCTGGGTTAGCCAGAGACTAATGTAAAAATTAATAAAAGACATTGTACTTACAGAAAAACTCCTTTATGTTTATCAAATAAAGCTTATTATGTACAGCATATGAATGTATATATTGTATGTACAGATAAACTCCACTGTAATTCATTTCTTGGCAAACAAATTGTCAATTTTTACTCTTTTAAATTTTGAGAACAGCTTTCATGCTGTGTGATCCCGTAGACTCTTCAACATTAGAAGCTCAGCAGATGATGTTTCCGCCTACTGCTTGAAGTAGATCCTTATTGTGTATAGTTGACTCACTCCATCTCCATGATTCATTGCTGTCGGCAGTTCATTGTCCTATTGTGTCTCCTCAGTGTCTAATTGGTTAGTCGAGGGAAACAAAACACGATCACATCCTCACCCATAACCTTTGTCATTATCTGCCTCTAACCACAGCTTAATATCGACTTCAGAGCAGCCATCAATATTTTGGAACATATTTTGAGGCTGGATATCGTCAGAGACTTTTTTGATATTGCTGTTATTCCTGACTGGTGAAATTATATTTCCAGGCAAGTCGTCACAGAATTTCATAGTTTTCTCCATGATTTTATGATGCTACTTCTAGTCACTGGTTCTCAAAATTCTGCAATCAAGTCATTTACAGTGTTCACATTGTAACATTTGAGAATTTCAACCTCAAACTTCTCCTTCCTGTTGTATGATTGTGCTCTACACCTGTTGTTTGTAAACCTTTTTTAAATTTTCTTGAGAATTACTTGGAGACCATTGACTGAAATAGTTAAGTTACATTAGGTGACAAGAAATTGACTGTAATGTCCACACTAACTAATTTCTGAATTTACATGATAAATAGACCTTTAGGCATTAAGAAGGAGGATCCACGGGCTGCTATCATCAAAATTTTTGTTAAAGTTTTAAATAATGTACTTTTCTAAATTTATTAAAAACAGGATATTTTCTTAGTTTATGTTACGTTTAGTTTGTTGTTTCAAAATTTAAAAGTGAACAAGTGTAATTAATATTAAATGTTTTAACAAAGCCACGTGAGTGTAAGCGATTGCAAAAGGTATGTTTTAAAATTTAATTTTTTAAAATATTTTGGGTATCAATAAAATCAGTAAATACAAAATACCAGAATACATTAAACATAGCTTTGTCAGACAACATTTTAAAAACACGTAAACTTAAATATTTAATTTGTTAGGTAATAAAGAGCAATAAGCAAATTATAAAATAAATGTATTATTTTGAAAATAAAATTGTTTTGAAAATTAAATCTCTTTTATAAACATAAATGAGAATTTAATGCAACCTGTCTTTGATAGAGTTATTAAACAGACAGCCAGTCTGCCTGAGTTAATAGTTAGATACAATAGTTTAGACAAACAATTGACCCAGCGAGTCTCTAAGTACAAGTGGATAAAGGTAATTAAAGTTTTTTTAAATAATTCAATTCACACCACAACACACTTTACAATAATCCGGGGGGGGGGGGTTACAATAGTAGGTGTTTTTTTTCCACTTATCCAGCCAACTTTGATAGGGAGTGAAATTTGGATCCCCATTAAGCAACTGTTTATTAAGACTGAGAGTCTTTTCTTGAACAATTAATTGGACACTGGTGAAACCATGCTCTCTTTCTGCATAAAACCAAGTACATAAAGCTTCATCCAGGGTTCCGTGTTTGTCTTTCTTAGCTTTACACTGGTCAACCAAACTCTTGATTATTTTCTAACAAAATTCTTCAATTCTAGTCCTGTTTTTCTTCCAGTCACCAGACTGTATATCTACACTCACCATAGATATACCATCCCCAAAGTTATTGCAATTTTATGCAACAGTTCATCTTCTGCCTAGTACTTCTACTTTTTGTCCCATTGTCATAACCCTTTTTTTTTTGTTTAGTCACCATTGTTTTTAAGAAAACGTATGCACAGTACAAACAATATTATATATAAGCCATAAGAATGATATTAACAGAGTGATCCATTCTCAGGGTAGCTGAGAGTGAGGGAGGAAGGTATGAACGCTGTTTACATAGACTCTTTTCTAGAATTCTGAACACTCATCTGACTTATACAAACAGTTCCAGTAACTATTTACATACAGTATATGTTTAGATTTGCAGAATATATTGTACTAAAAAAACATGCTATTGATTCCTTTATTTATTTAGAGGTCTTAGATGTTATTATTGTGTTTTACTTTTTATGTATGTACTGTTTTATATTTGAATACATTGGGTACATGTCGGAATGTAACGTTAGGAAAGACAGAAAAATATACTCAATCTATCCCCATCATACCATTTGTAAGCTGCCAAAATGCCGCCAGTAGTGTGTTAGCTTCGTAAAAGGAACGATAGTTTTGAAACGCGTCAGCAAATAAGCAATTATGTATTCACTTAGTTAAGTAGTTTAAAATTAATTTAATCAGTGAATTCAAGATGATTACATCAAGAAACTTTAATTTAATTGTTTTAATATATATTTTATTGTTTTTTTATTGTACTTCAAGATCATTTCGGGTTATCCAGAGATCCCAGTTAACAGGGTCTATCTTATCGAGGTTCTACTGTACTTTATATAACCAATTTCTAATAATTTATCAGTCAAAAATGACAATACAAATAAAAGACTAACAAAAATTTAACAAATTGTGATGAAACACTCTTAGGAATGGCAAGGATAAAGAGAAAGTTTGTACATACACAACAACTACTTAGGACAACAATACTCTCAGTTAGTTTTATGTCTCAGTGTATGTAGTTTGTATTGTGGCCTTTCCAACAAAATTTAGCGTTGTGAAGCTCCCTTCAGGATGTATGAGCCATCAATGTCACAGTAAAAATCAGGAAGTAAGTTTGTTGATATAAAAATGATTCACAGCCAGAACAGGAAAATTTTTTATAATGTTTATGATTAAATGAATAAAGAAATTGACAGCTCAAGTAAAAAATTCTATAAACTAAAGTAGCTGGTGTCTGTGGTGTATCTGTTAGGAGAATTATGTGAACATAGAGAGAACAATGAACATAAATAAATGTCTGGAATATCATCACCTAAGTTTACTACCCCAAGAAAAAAGGTAGAAATAAATGGAAAAGTACATTCTATCATTTCAACTTATCTGTAATATGAAAGAAATCAGTGAACCTCATGTAAGCGAGGGTGAAATACAGAGAAATGCTACGTATATTAAAACAAAAAGTTGTGATTTCAAAGGAAGTGTATGGTGTGTCCAGAATCTGATAAAAAATTACTTATTACTCCGACAAACAAGTGATATTCGAAATTCTTGTGGAATAAACAAGATATGCAAAAGTGGCTGACTGACAATGGATTTCGCAACTGTGAAATTATGCTGAAACTCTATTATACTCATTGATCAAATTAAAGAAAAATAAGTGAAAGATGTACAGGGTTGACAGTCTTAACTCAGCATGATCACTGTTCTCAGTCTAACCCTCTACAATCCGGATATCAATTCAAATGCCATAGAAAAACCATGTTTGTGTAACCACTTTTTGTTAAAAAAAAAGTTTCACTTCAGTTGTAATCATACTAATTAGTTCAAAGAAATATTAATAACAAATTCGGCAGTAAAAATAAAGTTCAGAAAATTGTATACAAATGTAATCTACAAGAAAACACGCTTGTTTGCTTATATATGAAAATTAATCTTTATTAAATCTTCTTTCTATGAAATTAAAGCACTTTTGATATTTTTAAACCTCTTAAATCAGCCTTCAATCACCTTCAATACTATTTAATGTCAAAGGACTCATATTTGGTGGGTGGGTTGTTAGTACAACAGTAGTGCCCACAATAGATCAGTAAGCTTTCTGTAAAACGACTACCTCCTTTCTACACGCAGCGTGAGTTTCATTACTCTCATTACTACGTATAGGCTTTAAATATAAACACCTAAATTTCTTGAAAAAGATTATCCGCTATTTAGTTATTACTAAATTTGATCTTTTCAATTTAATTTAATTTCTGAGTTATAGTATAGAATGTGTGGATTATCTTTATGCTGATACCAAAATTACCATATTTTAATATTAGTTTGAAAAAATATTTCAAAAATTATTTACCTATTATAATAAATCTTAGTTGAATTTCCAGAACAGTATTGTAAGATTTGTGAAGTTTGGCATTTATTGTGTTAGAGCTAGTAATGCCAAACTCAATATCTCTCGATATGTTAGTATATCTCTCTTAATAGCCAAATAGATATAATGCTTTGGCAAGTGTTGCACCAAATAAAATCTACAGGGTAAAGTAACTTAGTTTACCACCTACTGTCTTTCAGTTAACCACTGACGTAGGGGCTAGTCCCAAATATCTTGTCAAGCATAGCCTACCAGACTGCTCTTCTGAGAAGGTGGTTTTTCAAGTTAGAGAGGGTAATAAATGCAAACTTAATTTCTTCCTTTACCAATATTTTTTTTCACTTCACTTTAATTACTGAATTATATAAATGGATTCAACAAATATTATGTGTTGTTTATTCATGAACTGATTGTTTTAGGATCATGTGAAAATAGTTTTTTTCAATATTTGTCATACAAGTATTTTCTAGCATAAAGTGGTACTAATATAAATTTCAGTGACTACTTGTAAGTAATATTAGTTTCAAAAGTTATTTTCAATTCTATCATTTATTAATAAGTTTGCTGAGGCTTGCCATATACAAATATTATCTCTAGATACTGAAAAATAATTATTAAATGTTTAGTCACTAAATCTATTCATTTCTAGTTTGGTTCTTAATTAAGTTAATCAATTTACAACGTTTCACTTGTGGGTGACTAGTGTTTTACAGTTTGCCACATATAAGACATGCCACTAAAATTTGTAAACTAACATTTTAATTCTTTAAAAACTTCATGAAATACCACATACAACTTTGCTTTGACATAGCATGGAACTTAAGCATACTATTATAAGTTGTTAAGGATTGAAATACAAAGGAAAAAATCATCAAAGCCAGAACCGAGCTATTTGAAAAAGTTTTATAACAGAGTTCTTACTTCACAGACCTTTTGCACAAACATTCCAGAAAACGTAAAGCTATAAAGTGAAAGTTAAATATTCATTAAAAAAACAGAAATTTCTAATCCAAGATATCCTACAAAATCATAAATCCCAGCCTAATGCTGTTGCATAGTCAACAAATTGACAATTTTTGAAACTAGATTGGAATACTTTCATTATATTAGACTTCTGTGACTATGGTAAATGTAGGGATTTGTTGATGTATTAATTAGCTTAAACTAACAAAAAATACGTAGTCTTTGGACAGAATATATTTTAAATTTGGAATACTATATAGAGTTTTGCTACTTCAGTTATATATAATTTAAGAAATTCAGATTTCTAACTATTCCCCAAAAATTTACTTTGTAATATGTGAGAATTATTGTCAGATAATATTCTGCTGAATTCTTCACATATTCAGCCATTGTCAAAATAGCAATTATTATTTCAGTAGCTAATACACCAAAAAAGTAAAATCAAATTATTTTTTAACAAATTAATTTATCCATGACCAAATTAATTTTTAGAAACTTTTTGTTACAACACTGGTTATAGTTGCATCCAGGCCCACCTAGAGAAATTGCAGGCCCTTTGACAAACATGAGTAAAGGCCCCTTCATTACTCTCTACATAGCCTGATACAACCCTGTATTTTGCATGACATTATAAATAAATTATTGTTTTTGTGTTAAACCAACTAGGCCTACTGTGTATGTTTGGTTTTGTTGGAATAAACTGCCGTTCGTTTTCTGCACCTAAGACAATGCATTTTGTGTGAATAGAACATTTCATATAATAAGAATTATTTTGCCAATAAAAGCTTGAAAAATTGTACATCGAAGTTTTTATACTTTATTGGTACAATGTTTTTATCTCTAATGGATCACGCCACACGAGCAGTTTAAAAACACCAACCTGCCGGGTCATTAAGCATTTGCCTCCCTCTCTAACACAACTAAATGAAATTAAAATCCTAACTATTTTTTTTTTTTTTTGAAAATACACAAGAAAACCAGTAATTTCTACATAGTTTGGATGCATTGTACAAGTACCTTTATAATCCATAATAATTTGCATAATTCAGTAATCAAAATGAAGAGAAAAAAATATTTTGAAGTGAAGAATAAGTTTACATTTATTACCCTCTTTAACTTTGAAAATCATCTTATCAGAAGAGCAGACAGGTTGGCTGTGCTTGACGAGATATTTAGGACTAGTCCCTACATCACTTCAATTATAATGGTAAACTGAGTTACTTTACTACCTACATTTTGTTTTGTACAACATTTCCAAAGTGTTATATAGATTCATCTATAGAGAGAGTATATATATATATATATATATATATATATATATATATATATATATATATATATATATATATATATATCCTAATCCCTATGTTCAATTTCTTGGTCTTAAATGATTGACTAAGGGAGCAATACTTCAGAATATTTCAAATAAGTAGTATGTTTCACTTTAACACTTATAGATTTAGGAAAACTTTTACTTTACATTTACTTTTTTTTGGTGAGCTGGCTTTTGGAGTAATGGTAGTTTATTTCAGATACAGTAAACTTCCTCCAATCCGGCATCGTATTTTCTGGCATGCTTGATAATCCAGCACGACATTTGCGTGAAATATTTATTGCGAAGTAAGCAATATTGTCAGTTTATTAGAGGGGAACAGTTGTGTAATGCAGTATGTATTACGGTTGTAATATTAAATAGATTGAATGGTGAAATTGATTTCATTTTAATTGTGTGATTAATATTTGAATTAAATGGAGATGTTTTGAATTTGAAGAACAGGCGTAGCTTAAAATGTTTTGATGTCAACTAGAATTCTTTGAAATGAGATAAGTACGTAAATGGATAGGCTCATCTGCGGCTGTGTATGGGCCTCGTCGTAGGTTCGGAAACAGCCCATTCCTTTCTCAGGCTTTGTGTGTCCCACTCTCACTATCAGTTCAGTTTTCACCGTTGCTTTACTGTACAGTGAATCTCAGACTAGTCGTTTGTTTGAACGTCGTATGAGTGTAGTTGATTTCAGTTTTGTGTTTTAGTGTTTGTGAGATTCTTATTGACAGTGAAATAGGCCCTAAGGTTAACCTATCTTCAAAAAGAAAACATCTAACTCTCACTTAAGCTCAAAAACTGGAAATTTTTAAGACACTTGAAAATGATGTAAGTTATTAAAGTAAATTATAACATAGGATCATCTACAATTTATTATTTTTTTTTATATTTTTTTAAATTTTTTTATTAAAACTGGTCATTTCTGACCAACCATTAATTTACATTTGATAATTAGATTTTAGCTTTTATTACAAAGAATCCATTGATTTCTATTGTATCTTGTTTGATGTTGGAAGCCAACCGGCGTGAGGAAGAGTATTGTTGTCACTCTTGTCGTTCAACGAGTTCAAATGGTTTTGTCCTTTTGAGTCGTCTTGTCAGGTGGTTGTTGTCGAGAAGTCTCAGTGCCTCAGGATTTTTGTGTTGTGTGAGCCGATTTACGTGTTTGATGGGGTTCTGTTTTATGACTTCCTCGTCCATGGGTACACCAAGATCGCAATGCAAGTCACTGTTACGCACATACCAAGGAGCGTTGGCGATGTTTCTTAGTACTTTGTTCTGGAAGCGTTGTATCCCTTGTATGTGACATTTGCTGGCACAGCCCCAAAGCTGTATACCATACGTCCAAACCGGTTTGAGGATTTGGTTATATACCAATAGCTTGTTGTATATTGATACCCGTGAATTTCGACCGAGTAGCTAATACATTTGCCTGTAGCGAGTCTGGAGTTCTGTGAGTTTTATTTTGACATGCTCGACCCATTTGGCTTTTGCATCAAGATTCATGCCGAGATATTTAGCTGAATCATGATATGGGATAACACTTCCATTCATTTCGAGCCTCTGAGGGTTTGGGATCCTCTTGTTTGTAAAGTTCACATGGACTGCCTTCTGGTCGTTGAGTTTGATGCGCCATTTCTTGGTCCAAGCCTCAACTGAATCGTTTGATCTTTGTAAGCGTGTTGTCGATTCTTGAACGGTTTTCGCTGTCGCTGCGTTTGCTGTGTCGTCTGCGAAAGTGGCCGTGATGACGTTGGCTGTTTGCGGAAGATCACTGGTGTACAGCAAGTACAGGATTGGTCCCAATACGCTGCCTTGTGGGACACCAGCTTGTATTTCCTTGAAGTCAGAATACGTAGATTCGTGGTTTACTCGAAACAGTCTGTTCGATATGTACGATTTCAGTAGATTCACAAACTGGGCTGGCAGAAACATGTTGAGTTTGTGAATCAAGCCTTCATGCCAAACTTTATCGAAGGCTTGTGAAACATCCAGGAAGACAATCGAGCAGACCTCCTCACCTTCCAGTGCTTTTTCAATGATGTCAATTAGTCGATGCACCTGTTCCACCGTAGAGTGTCCTCGCCTGAATCCAAATTAATGGTCGGGCAGTAAGTTCTTTTCCACGATAATAGGTTTAAGCCTGTTGAGAAGCAGCTTTTCAAAGAGTTTTGACATTATGGGTAGAAGTGATATCGGCCTGTACGACTTGACCTCTGTTGCTGTTTTGCCGGGTTTCAGGATCATGATCATCTCCGCCACTTTCCATGTTGCAGGGACGTGCATAAGTCTAAGGGACGCATTAATTAATAATAAAAACATTTTTAGTCCTTTTGTTGTCAGTTTTTTCAGCACTAGTCCTGTGATTAAATCGTATCCTGGTGCTTTCTTCGGGTTCAAGTTGTATTTTAGTTCTCGTTTAAGCTCTTTTAATGTCACTTTTTTAATAATTTTAGACTGATTATTAGTGTTTAGGTGAAGTTCTTCTTCATTCGTGGCTTCATTTGGCTTGAAGATGTTTTCAAGATGATCTCCAAACGTGTTAGCTTTTTCTTGGTCCGATCTTGCCCATTCATTGTTCTCTTTCAGGATGGGTGGTACATGATGGATTTTCCTTTTCAGTCTTCTCGTTGTTTTCCAGAGGGAATAGTGTTTTTGTCTGCAGACAGATTCTCGAGGAAGGAGTTTGCAGAGTCTTCTCTCAGATGGTGGATCAATCTTTTGATTTGTTGGGATTCTCTATTGAGATGATTTTTAACGACAGGATCTCTTGTACGCTGCCATTTTTGCCTGGTTCTTCTTTCATCTACAATTTATGACATTAAACAAAATAAAGAAAAGCTAAAACAATTTATGAATGAATCAGACTAAAAAATATTTTTGGAAGCAAACATTAAAAAACCCCAAACTAGAACAACTTCGGTTCTATACAGTTGGTTTTCAGCAAAACGATCCGAGGGTAAACCCATTATTGGCCATATGGTTGTTGAAAAATCAACAACATCACTTGGATTCAAGCATTTGATGCTTTGAACACTTTCATAAAATTTTCTGAACGTTGCAGTTCGTTAAATGATGCTGATATAATGAAACTCCACATAATTAGAAATGACTTCATAAAAAAAACGAAGGGAGAAAACTAAAAACCAATCTGACATTTGTGATTTGTTTAAGATTGCCAACAAGAACAATCCCGCAGGCTAGAATTAGACAACAGTGCAGTGAGTTTTGTTTAGCCCTTACTATTCATGTACAATACATATGTACATACAATATACATATTTGTGCTGTTTCAAAAATAAAAATTTTTTAATTTGTACTGTGTTGTTTATTGTTTTTAATTTTTCTGATATCAATTCAGTAATCCGGCATCTCTCAAGTCCCGAATATGCCGGATTACAGGAAGTTTACTGTATGCTGAAGGTAGTTGTTGGATTGAAGAGGTGAGGTTTAAAAGAATGTATCACTTTCAAGTTAGTGCATCTTAGTGATAAATTATCTAGACCTGGTTTTCATTACAACTAATTGTTAGAGGGAGTTTATCCACTGATATTTTGAGTGAATATTCCCATTCCCAGTAAAACAATTTAAGAGGAACTAATATTTAGGAAATGTTGAAACAAATCTCGTTTCTACATAAAATAAATGAAAAAATATTTAAGGGTTACGTTTCTCAGAATAAATTTCAACTATCCAGAAATTTACAACTGTTAGACAAAATCAGTAATACAGATATATAAATAATCGCTATTGAAAGAAAAATTTAACTTTGATGAATGTTTAAGAGGAAATTAGAAAGCTCGTAAAAAGGTTTCTATCTGGCTTGAGCACCTTTCTCAATTATTGAAACAAGAGCGAGAGATAATTTTGAGTATTTTGGAAAAACCTGATTAGTATTGTTAGTTAAAACCAAAGCAATTATTGGTCTTAGCTAGAAAGGTCTTTTGCTGCTTGTTGTGTTTGAATAATCAAGATGTTTGTCAATCACATAATTTTGGTTTTGGCAGTTACAACATACAGATTAAGAAAAAGTGGTTAAATTATATAAAAAAGAACTTTCTTATTCTTTACTTACAAGTGTAGGAATATACAAATAAGCATTGTGTAGGGAACAAAAACAATTGTTTAAAAATTAGTTCTAAAATTCTGATTTAGATACTTTCAGACAGCCTCTTACAACCAGGAAAGTAAAATGATAAAATAATTTGTTTATAATTGGATTCTCAATTTCATATTATTTACAAATACATGTTAGCTATAAAGCCTAAGTTCAAGGTAAATCAGTGGGAACTTGCTTGTGTTCTGATAAATAGTGAGTGTGATTTCTATTAATAAGAGGGTGTATCAGGTAGATACTCGTACTTCTTTGTAACACTGTTAGAGATTAGGTATGTAACCCTGTACATGTGATGGCCATAATATATCCCAGGTAATCTGAATTAAGGGAATATATGCTATCACATATCCTTTGATATCATTTGTGCTTAAGAATGGTCATAAATAAGGCTAATGCCTTGAAACTACATAAAAAAACTCCAAATATAAGATTTTGTGAGGCAATCATAGTCAAAAGCATATTATTTTGTAAAGCTTTATTTTGTTTATAATGTATGTTAGAATTTTAAGATGTATATGTAATGTTCTAAAAAAGAGTCTGTTTTGATTACTATGGGAAATAGTGTAACTCCAGAATTACAATAAAATATTGTAAGAGATTTGTTATATAGATATAAAAAAAAATTAATTACCCATTATGTAATTGTATTAAATTTTACTTGTGTAATATCCTCTCAGGAATGTAATTGTTCTGTTGATAATTTTAATGTATTAAAACTAATTTTAGTAATTTAAATTAAATGTTTCACTTTATGCCTTTCACTATACAAACTTTACAAATCCATAATGGATTTAACTAGAAGTATTAAAGTATGTAAACTATAATATATAATTTCTTTGCCATGCACTATGTATTTCAGTTTATTCAATTCTGTAAAGGCCTAAGATCTATGTGAAGTGGCAATAAAATCAATTGTTGTAAATCAATTGAAATGTTAATTTCAATTTGAAATGTTAATAGAAAGTTACAATGAAGTACAGTTAAACTAGATTAAGTCTTCACTTTGATATATGAAAAACTATAAACTGTTAGGGAGGAAAAATGAAATCTGTCTCAAGTCTAAATCAGTAAATAATAATACTATTTAGATTTCAGAAGTTTAAGTTTATACTTGTGTTGTTGTATTATATCAGCATAAGTTTTGTTTACCTATTTATTTTGAATTATGGAATATTAATTGTTATAATTAGATACTATATCAATTGTAATACTAAATAATTAATAAGTTTCAAAAAGCCAGATAAATATTTTCCATGCATAAATGCGGATGGAAATGAAGATGATGATGTTTGATCCTCTTGAAGTATTTAATTAAAATATATTTAGTCTCAAGGCTGCTAACTAGTAATTGCAGGTTCTTAAAATTGTAATTTATATTGTGGCTCTATATATTTAATTTCATTGAAAATCTGAATACAATTTTTGTGTAGAATTTAATTATGAAATCATACTAGGTTTTCATACTAGTATTAATTATTATATTTTAACTCAATTTCTTTATAACTTCTGTAGCATATTATTACAGATTTAAAAAAAAAATGTTTTAGAGTCTGTTCTCTAATGTTAATAATAATTCTTATTTATCTTGCTTGCAATGTTATTTCCAAGGTTTGGCATTTCAGATAAGAAAAACTACAAGACTTTAAAGTAGCCATAACATAATAACGTGTGCACATAGTATGGTTAGAATAAACATTATCACATTTAACCATTTCTCATATAGATAAACGTTTGTGGACTCCGATGTGAAAATTTATTACTATTCTTTTAACATGATCTACATCAAATACACAGTATTTTTTATGTTTTTTGCCCCCTTCATAGGTCATTTATACATTTCATTGATAAACTCACGTACTATAAAAAATATCAACAAACTCGGTAAACAATATTTCATACACCTAATCATCCAGTCATTGAGTTGTTCAGTTCCCTAATGGTTGTATTAAGTTGATACTTATTAGGGCTTATGACACACACACACACACACACACACACACATATATATATATATATATATATATATATATATATATATATATGAAATTGAAATATTACTATTGTAAATACTTTTATCCACCACTAAGTGCAATAATTTTACATTGTGTGATGAGGCATCTTTCAATCACTTGACCATTGTCAAATCACTGACTATTTTTTTCCCTTTTTTTTCAAAATATATATATTGTGATACTTCACATTATCCATTTTTTTCTGCTGCACTGACTTTATAAAGTTAGTATTGTTAATTGTAAACAGTTTTTTCAACCACTAAGTGCAATAATTTTACCTTATGTGATAGGCACTTTTCGGTCACTCGACCATTGCCGAATCACTCTTGCAGATTTAATACTTTCTTTAATCACGTGTAATTTGGCTAATTTTGTTGTTATTAATGACGGTATTTTGTTTATTTTGTATGTATAGTTTAGCGTATTTTGGTGTAATGTTAAGAGATAATGTATTTTTTTATTGAAAGTTATCCTGTTAATGCAGTTTTGAAGTTTGATGTTTAAGTTGAGAAATTTCAAGTAGAGCTGTATACCTTGGTTGGTGTTAAAATAGTGATTTTTTTTCTGATTGACAAAGATTATTGTGTGATCGAAATATTTCAATAGTGTGATATGTTTATATATATATATATATATATATATATATATATATATATATATATATATATATATATGTATGTATGTATGTGTATATATATATATATATATATATATGAAGTTAATATATTATTATTGTAAGTAATTTTATCCACCATTAAGTGTAATGATTTTACCTTGTGTGATGAGGCACCTTTCGGTCACTTGACCATTGTCGAATCACTGATATTTTTCTGGTGTAGATGTTCGGTCAGTGATGAAAAGGTCTTAATATCAAGAACATCTACACCAGAAAAGTATCAGTGATTTGACAATGGTCAAGTGACCGAAAGGTGCCTCATCACACAAGGTAAAATCATTGCACTTAATGGTGGATAAAATTACTTACAATAGTAATATATTAACTTCATAAAGTCAGTGCAACGGAAAGACAATGGATAACGTAAAATATCAAGAATATATATATACAGTGGGTATCGTATATAACAACATCGCTTAATACGACGTATCGGCTGTAACGACGAAGATTCCCGGCCCATTGATTCTGTAGTGCCTGTTTAATGCATTTTACATCGCCTATAACGACATCGGGTAAAACGACGGATCGGTTAAAACGACACTCATTTCAGGTCCGTCTAAAAAAAAAATCGAGTATAGCGACGGAACATTATAGAATTCTCCGAAGGGTAATCTCTCGATGTAAACACAGCTTTCTAAGAATCGTGATCCCCATTCCAATCCCGTTCCACTACAAAAATGATCAGTTGGAACTCTTCAGCCGAAAGTGAAACACGTATGTACGTTCGTAAAATGTCAAATAGAAAATCTGTGTCACTGGAAGACAAGTTTCACATTTGTTGCCGCCTGGAAAATGGTGAAACGAATAAACAGTATTTATAGCCGAGATACAAAATTCACGAATAAAAATATTTCAGGTACAATAATTTTTTATTTATAGTTTTCAAAGCTTTTGGCAATAAAAAAGTATAGTTGTGCCTCTGTATCTGCAGTTTCAATTATTGTGGGAAAGTATTGTTCTATTTCACGGGAAAGTGTAAAGGTCACTGCTACAGTGAGTGATAAAACTTTAGTGACATTGGAAAAGGTCTTAAATATCTGGGTAGAAGATACGTATAGATTAAAGATACCTGTTGATGGGAATGTGTTACAACAAAAAGCATTGAGTTTATACAAAGATTTTCTGCAAAAAGATGGTACAGAACAGCAGTGTATTCAGTTTACTGCCAGCCGAGGGTGGTTGCATAGGTTTTGAAACAGATACAATTTAAAAAACATTAAAATTCTAGGAGAAGCTGCATCTGCTGTTGAGGAAGCTGCAGCTGTGTTTCTTACCAGGTTTAAGAAAATTATTAAGGATGGGGAAAACAAACCTAGGCAAGTTTTCATCTGTGATGAGACGGGAGTTTATTGGAAGGAAATGCCCAATAGGACTTACATTCATAAAAAGGCAAAACAAGCTTTCGGATTTAAAGCATGGAAGGATCTACTGACTATGTTACTATGTGGGAATGCAGTTGGAGATATGAACAATGCTGGTGTTATTTACCGAGCAAAAAATCCTCATCCTCTAAATAATTAAAAAAATGTTCCTGTTTTCTGGCAACTTAACCGCAAAGCGTGAATGATGGCAGTATTGTTACTGAATGTTTTGCATATATTTTACCCTGAAAGGGAGAAGTATTTATAGAAGGAAAAGTTACCAATAGTCCGAGTTTTATTAATAATAGACAATGCGATCCTCAGGCCCTCTGCACCAAAATAAAAATGTTCAAGTAGTGTTTATGTCACTTAACACAACTACAATACTACAGCCACATTTAACAGGATGTCAAGGGCTCTCGCACATGCCAAGTGTTTGATATGATTAGGGTAGCCACCGATTCAGACCCCAATCTTGACGTCATGTAATGCTGGTGATTGTTTAATATTGCTAATCCAATAACTTACTTTAAAGCAGCATTGCATGAACTGAAACCAGAAACAGTCAGGGCCTTCTGAAAGAATTTGACGTTGATATGAATAACTTCCCAAGGATCGATGGAGATATTAGAGCGATTATTCAAGCACTAAGAGATATTGGAAGTGCTTGAATCGTTACATATAATCAGGAATTTACAAAATTACATGTAACAGCTGCAACGCATTTTACATAGGAAAAACAACCAGATCATTTATAATAAGATTTGAAGAACATTCAAAAATAAAAATTCAAAAGCATCAAATGTTGCAGCACACCTAATATCACATAAACATGAAATTACAAATTATGAAAATAACCTAACCATACTTGAAATAAATAATAACCCAATATAACTAAACTCTCTAGAAAAATACCATATTTATAAAAACATACACAACAATTTAATAAACCTACAGACAACATATGCAGACGACGTACTATTCAAAAAAATTATACATGTGGCTCAAGAAGAAATATGTATGACGTCAACATCACGGACCGAACATTCACACCAGAAAAATAGAGAAAATTAATTCAGTGATTCGAAAATGGTCAAGTGACCGAAAAGTGCCTCATCACATAAGGTAAAATTATTGCACTTAGTGGTGGAAAAAATTATTTACAAGTAATAATAATAATTTCATAAAGTCAGTGCAACGGAAAAATAATGGACAACATGAAGTAGCACGATATGTATATGTATATATATATATATATATATATATATATATATATATATATAGATTTTGGTTTTTTGGACTAGGAGACTGACAGACTTACCTTGGTAAGAGTCCACACTGTAGTCTTGAAATAGAAACACATAAAAGCACTTAAACAATGATATATTTCAACCACACAGTGGTCTTTATCAATCGAAGAGAAAACACAAAAAGAAATATGAGAGAATGAAATAAAATAAATATATAAATATGATATTTATTTTATTTCATTCTCTCATATTTCTTTTTGTTTTTTGTGTTTTCTCTTCGATTGATAAAGACCACTGTGTGGTTGAAATATATCATTGTTTAAGTGCTTTTATGTGTTTCTATTTCAAGACTACAGTGTGGACTCTTACCAAGGTAAGTCTGTCAGTCTCCTAGTCCAAAAAATCTAAATAATCTTTACCAACCAAAACTAACCTATATATATATATTTGTCACATTGTTCAATGTGAAGATGAAGCCATGGCTAAGTGTTGAAGTTCTATTTTGTTTCAATAAATTCTGTATCCGTAGCAAAGAATGAAGTTTGTATCATAACCAAAGAGAGGCTTCAGAGTTTCCACACCAAACTAATAGTTGAATAATTAGTTTAAATCTTTAATAGAGATAGAGACATCTTTTCCATTGTAGGGATCCAGACCTTTAATCACTGGCTCAACTGTTTGTATTTCTCATTTTTTTCACAGCTGCTATTTTATAGTTTAAATACCTACAAATTTTAACAGAATTTTTTTTTTCTATATAATATTTTCTAATTAATATAAAAATGTTATGCATCTCAGTTTATTTTGTGAGTGTTTTATACATATCTAAATCATTTGTGACATAAATATATATGTACATATATATTTATATATATTGATACGTATTTCTTCACCCACTGAAAGATATTATGAACAGTTATATTCATAGTACATCAGTTTTTTTTGTAGTGCTTAAAAACACAGCTCCGTTTTGCCAGAATGCCATCTACCATTAATGAGGTTAATGGTTCTGGCAATACGTATATATTAGTTACGTGTTATATTAAGCTTGAAAGGTTTTTAAAAATGATTTTATTTTTACAAACCTTTGTTAATTACGAAACATTTAATTTTGAAATGATTACAATAATTTTGCTTAATAAAAACAAATAAAATTGATGTACATTCAATCGGAGTGAGAACGTCTGCATGATATAGAGGTGACTTACACACTGCCGGGGCTCTGTTCTCACCACCTATATAATACAAAATCTGTGTAAGCAGGAAATTTCCTAGCACGCATTTTATTATGAAAGGTTCACATAACTCCTCCATCCCTAAAGAAAACTTCGGGGGTTGGCGAAGTTTCGGCATCGGTTGAAGTCCTCTTCATCACTTGGATGAGGGCGAGGTATATAAAGCTGCTGAATAGGCCTCCGTAAAGGGCAATTTTCGGCATGGGTTGAAGTCCTCTTTCACTGGAGAAGGTCGCCAGGCGAAGGTTGATCTCCAAGATCCAGTTTAATGGGTTGTGTCTGCGATTTCCTACGCAGTATCCTCGTAGTTTGTAGGCGTTATTGTTTTTGATGATGGGCATTTTACAGTCTAATTTTCTGTTCATTATAATTCAACTGAGCAAAAGAATTTGGAATTGATTAATACAATTTATAATGAGTCCTTTCTATCATAGGATAGATACAACATATTTATAACATATACAATTGTTATCAGAATCTAATTTATAATTAACTCTAATCGTGTTTTCTAATTCAACAAAGTCATCTTCATTATAATTCACTTCTTTTTTTTTAATTCTACAAAATTTACATTGATTACAACAAAAGTTTTATATAATTTTTCATAATTTTTACCATCATTTACATTCAAATTGCCTGTTATAGATTTGATAAAGGATCCTAGTCCGTTTATAAGAATTATTTTTTTGTTATCTCTTAAGAATATAGTTTCCAATTTTCTTCAATTACACTTTTTTTTTGTGATTAACATATTTCAAATAGTTAACAATATTTGTTACCATAATTAGTTACATATCGTTTAATTAATTACAAAAGTTTGTAACACATACAATTAATAAAAACAATGTTGTTTAAAGTTTAATAAAGTTTCTTGCATAGAATTAGTGGACAAAGGTATGGTAGGGATTTTAATTTGGTTGTGTTGAATATGAACAAGAAGGATTTTGGTCATTAATTACATTTTTTATCTTCTTAGGCCTTTTAATTTTCAACAAATGTATTTTGTCTTTTGTGTTATGATGTCTAGGCTTTATTTTTCCAGTTTTTCTTTCTTTATTTATTGAAGCTATTTCTTCCTTGCTATATCTATTTTTCGTTTTGCTTTGCTTCTGAACTGTTTACATAAACTTCTGGTGGTATTTTTGGAAGTGGTTCCTTGTTTATGTTTCTTTTTTCTAAAACTTTTTCTTTAATTTTTTTGATTACTATTCCTAATGTTTTCATAGAGTATTTTTGTTTTTTCTTTATGGTTTAAAACATAGTCATTTACAATCTGTTTTTCTAAATCCATATCTAATAAAGTGTTTGAATTTACGTGTCCAAATAAGACTTGGCATGGCGTTAATTTCGTGACTGAATGTATGCTAATGTTATAAGCTATTATAGCATATTTAACCTTCTTAATTATACTGTCTTTTTTAAATTCAATTTGATTATTTAACAGCCTTATGTGTTCTATTAAAGTGGAATGAAATCTTTCACATAATCCGTTTGATTGGGGGTTTTGTGTGCTTATAAAATGAATTTTGATTTTATGCAGGTCTAATATCTCTTACAACTCTATTAAACTCCGTTCCATTGTCCGAGATAATAACTGTTGGTAAGCAGAAATGTGTGAAGTAATCTAATAACTTGTCTGCGATCTCTGTAGCTTGACAGCTTCCTAAGCGATAAGCTTGACCGTATCGTGAGAAAGCGTCAACTATGCTGATAAAGGAATTCTTCTCTAAAGAGATTGTGTCGACGTGAATTATTTGAAATGGTCTGGCAGCTGTAGGTGTCAAATTCATTTCTAGCTGTAAAGGAATTCTGTCGTATTTAGTTCTTTGACATGTCACACTGATTTATGAAATTTTGAATTAGTGATTTTAAATTAGGCCAATAATATCTTCGCTTAATTTGTTCGTATGTTTCCTGTATCCCACGGTGATTAGTTTTGCTAACATGATAATTACTTATCGTTTCTAAGATATCTTCTTCCAAAGTTAGGTCTAACAGTTTGTTATTACACTTAACTAAATTTAATTCAGTTTGTTTGAAATTTTTGGCTCTGCATGATGCAAATTTCTCATAAAAGTCGTCTTCAAAATATAGATTATATTTTATTTTAGGTACCAAATATGATTTTACAAAGTTAACTATGTCTTCCTTAAAATTATTCTCTGATATTTCGACTATTAAACGAATTTTTGAAGTTCCAAATAGTTTTATAATTTTTACTTTCTTTGGCTCATATTTCACCAAAGATAAAAATATTTGGTTTTTTCCAAAGTTTACAGGCTCGTCGGAAATTGGTATTTCAATTTGGGTGTTTCCTTCAAAATTGGAGTGGATGGTTTGGGCACTATCACTTTCGTCATTGTCCTCTAGGTTGGCGTTATCTGTTGCGTCGAGTTGTACGACCATAGATTCGTTATCGTCCAGTTCTGGGAAATAACGTTGTAGTAAGTCAGCTGCAGATAAGTCAAGGTCCGGTTCTACAGTGTGTTGGGTGTTCGTTGACCTTTTATCAGTGACGTTTAATTGTATTCTGGACAATGCATCTGTATTTTGGTTTAGTTTGCCTTTTTTGTATCTTATGTCATAATCATTTTCTTCCAATTTTAACCTCCATCTTAAAAGTTTGGAATTTGGTTCCTTAACTGAAAATAACCATTGTAAAGGTTTATGGTCTGTATAAATTTTAAATTTTCTCCCAAATAAATAAAGCCTGAAATGTTTTGTTGCCCATACGATTGCTAATAGCTCTTTTTCAATCGCAGAGTAATTAGTTTCGCTGTCGTTTAAAGTTCTGCTGGCATACGCTATAGGAAGGTCTTTTCCATTTTTGTCCTGGCTTAAAATTGCTCCTAGTACATAATTACTAGCATCTGTCGTTAGAGTAAATTCCTTTTCGAAATCTGGGTATTGTAGAAGTGGCTCATTAGTCAATATATTTTTACATGCTTCGAAGCATTCTATGAAGTCGGGATTTTCGATATTTATTTTCACATTCTTCTTCAAACAATTAGTAAATGGTTTTGTTATTTTAGCAAAGTTTTTAATAAATTTTCGGTAGTAGCCTAATAGTCCTAAAAATCCTTTAATTAGTTTGGTGGTTTTAGGTATTGGGTAGTCCTTGATTGCTAAAATCTTTGCTGGATTGGGTTTTACGCCATTCGGTGTTACAACATGTCCCAAATATGCTACTTCTTTAGTCCAAAGGGCATTCTTAAAAATTCGTAGTGTCCTGTTTCCGTTGAAAACGCTGTTTTTTCTATGCTATTTTTATCCATCTCTACTTGGTGAAATCCTGAGGCTAGATCTAAAGTTGTAAAATACTGGGATCGTCCTAATTTATCTAATATGTCTGTAATGTTCGGCAAGGGAAATTTATCGTCAATTGTTTTTTTGTTTAATCCTCTAAAATCTATTACTAATCGAAATTTTTTTTTGCCAGAAGCGTCCTGTTTTTGGGTACAATCCAGACAGGAGAGTTCCATGGAGAATTCGAAGGTCTAATAATTCCTTGTTTAAGCATGTCCTCAGTTTGTTTATTAATTTCGTTCTTGTAAATCTCTGGATATCTATAATTTCTAGAATATATGGGAATTTCATCAATAGTCCTAATAACATGTTTTATTTGGTTGGTAAAAGTTAAATCGTTTCCCTCAATATGAAATAAATCTGCATAATCTTCTATTAAACTTGTTATAGCGGATTTTTCTTCTAAGTTCATATGTTCCATCCTAAATTTTGATAAATCTAAATTTTTTCTTCTCGATTTTTTTTGTTTATAATCTAATAAATTGATATTAGTGTTCGTTTGCATTGCATCAGGTTCAAGAATATTCTATTCTTCTAAAGATTTCATTTCTAATGGTTCATTCATGTTAATTTTACATTTTCTTCTGTGTTGTTTATAATAGGGCAATAGGCTTCTCCCTTGTGTACTGAGACTATACACTGCGGAATTTCTAATCCATTTAAGTGTCTGTTTGGTAAGAGTCCTTTTCCATCTTGAATATTTTGTATTCTAAATTTAATCGTTTGGCTAGTGCGGGCTTGTATAACATAACTTGTTCCTTTTTTAGCGTTCTGTTCCTGACATTCGCCTTTATTATTATTATTATTACTATTATTTTGTCCTTCTGTGTTAAAATATTTAATCAGGATTTGTTTATTGCGAAATATTAATTTATTATTCACAAAATTTAAGTTAATTTTTAATTCTTTTATGTTATCTAATCCAAGGAGTAAGTATAAATCTTTATGGAAATCAAATAAATAGAATTTGGTTGTTTCTTTTCCTAAAAGTGGTAGTGTACAACTGTATTTTTTTTTTGATACTCCATGAGCTGTACTCACTTCAAATGGTTCTTGTTTTAGGGTGTTTTTGAAAAATTGGAAAGCTATTGATTTTTTAATAAATGATCTCGTGCTTCCAGTGTCAATCAGCATCTTTAGGTTGGTCTTGGGATCGTGGATGTACGGTAGTTCGTTTGTGTCGTCTTCGATATGCATTATGGAAAATGTCTTTTTATTGTGGTTAGTCCTAAAAAATGATTTTGGGTGTGATCGTCCTCTTGAGTGAATCCACATGCGTTTTCCTCTTACGTTGAATTATCAAAGTCAATGTAGCTGTCAGGGTCCTCTTGCGGTTCATAATCTGTTTGTTCGGTCAGATAAGAGTCAGTCAATCGGTTCATAGTTTGATCGTAATTCTCTTCTTTTATTGGTTTCCCTGTCATCTGATAAAGTCTATTTTGTCTAATTGAGTTCCCTGTTTGACGTGTGGAAATGCTCATTGGTTCTGGTTCAAATTTTTGGTGAACTTTTAGTGGTGTGTAATTATTGGATTGTTTCGGCTGTTGATTTTGTTGTACGTATGAGTTAGGTTTAGTAAATTGGTTAGGGTTATTTTGGTAGTTGGACCTATAATTTTGGAAGGTTTGTTTATTAGGAATGGGTTTGCGAGTAGGCGGGTATTGTGGGGCCCTAGGTGGCAACATTAAAATGTTCTGTTTAATATTTTGAAATAATTTGTTATTTTTAAATTGAAAATCATTAGTAAGCATGTTAAGTGCTTCGCTAAGAGAATCTGGATTTTTTTGTGCGCATTAGCGACCCTACGGGTTCATGTAAACCCTTAAGGAGAACTCTTAACCCTAATTTCTGCACATATTCTATTAAAAGATCTTTGGCAAATTGTCTTTGAGGCTCTTTATTAACAAAAAATGAGATTTGTAAATTTAATAATTTTTGAATTCTTTCGTAAAACTTAAAAGGTGATTCATTATTTTCTTGTTTTAATTCGGCCATTACTAAATTTAAAGTAAAGCAATCTCTTTTGTCTGAATAGCTGGTTAACAATACTTTTTTAATCTCATACCAATTATACGAATTTGAATTTACTACCATTTCTAATGCTTGGTCTTTTAACTTAGCTAGTATAGAAAATAGGTATTCGTTCTGAAAGTCTTCTGGATTTTCAGATACATAAAACTTACTGACTATTTTATCACATACTGATATAAATCTATTGAGCATAGTGGGCTTTCGATTATACTCAGGAATCATGTCAAGATATTCGTCTTTAATGTTGGCGTTGCCATTTTAAATTATTATTTTCTTTAAAATAATAAAAACTAAAATCAATGATATAAAATTAAAAAGTATTTACTCTACTTTTCTTAATTCTATTTCTTATGATCTACTTACAAGTTGATCCAAAATACTTTGCTCATTGAACAAATTTTCACTTTTTACTTTTCACTTACACGATATTCACTCGTGCTCTTAATAGATATGCGCTCTATTAAGTTGTTGTAGATATTCACTCTACTAAAGTTTTCTTGATGTCGTTACAGATATGCGCTCTGTAATGAATCGAGTTTTTGCAGTATCTCGGTTAACGATTGAAATCGATAAAAATTATGTTCATTAATTCTCCCGAGATGTCCTACCGACTGCGCCAGTTACGTGTTATATTAAGCTTGAAAGGTTTTTAAAAATGATTTTATTTTTACAAACCATTGTTAATTACAAAACATTTAATTTTGAAATGATTACAATAATTTTGCTTAATAAAAACAAATACAATTGATATACATTCAATCGGAGTGAGAACGTCTGTATGATACAGAGGCGACTTCACACTGCCGGGGCTCTGTTCTCACCACCTATATAATACAAAAGCTGCGTAAGCAGGAAATTTCCTAGCACGCATTTTATTATGAAAGGTTCACATAACTTATATATATATTCTTGATATTTTACGTTATCCATTGTTTTTCCGTTGCACTGACATTATGAAGTTAATATATTACTATTCTAAGTAATTTTATCCACCATTAAGTGCAATAATTTTACCTTGAGTGATGAGGCACCTTTCGGTCACTTGACCATTGTCGAATCACTGATATTTTTCTGGTGTAGATGTTCGGTTCGTGATATTGGTATTTGTTGACGTTACACGCACTTTCTCTTGATCTGTGTGTATGATGTTTTTATATAGTATGTCTTCTGTATATGTTGTTTGTAGATTCATTAAATTGTTGTGTATGTTTTTATAAATGTGGTATTTTTCTAGTGAGTTTAGTTCTATTGGGTTATTATTTATTTCAAGTATGGTTAGGTTATTTTCGTAATTTGTTATTTCATGTTTATGTGATATTAGGTGTGCACACTAATAATTTTTTGTTTTGTTTTATGGCAGAAATACACTAATCGTTGGAGTCTACGATTTCCAAGATTTGTAAGCTTTGCTCAATTAAACTAATTCCTTCTGTAAAGTTTCTAACCGTGATTTCTTCTTTTACGTAAACTGGGTCTAATGAATCTGCGTTTTTAAGGTCTTGCTCTTGCTCACGCATTTATATGAGCTCATCAATAAATTTTCAGCTCCTGGTTGTGTAAATCCAGTAGTTCTTGAACATCATCACTATCCACCTCTAAATTTAGTTGTCTGGCAAAACCGACAACTTCTTCAATCACATCAGTAATTTCATCTGATTCTGCTTAAGTTTCAGTGGCAAAAAAAATAGACACACCTTTTTTCAAATATCATTCAAAGTTTTTTGTGAAATTTCATTCCAAATTGTCCAATGATTCTCAGAGCATCTAAACCAATTGTTTCAAAAATTCTTCAACAGAGAGCTCGTTCTGTCTCATAGCTCCATGCAGATGCACAAATGATCTTGTATAATAAGCTTTAAAATTTTGATGACTTCCTAATTCATCGGTTGAAGCAAAATATTTGTGTTTAGTGGCAAAAATATCACTTACATGCGTGTGTTGAAATTAGTTAAAGTGCTAGGAGGATGGCCAGGTGCATTGTCAATAAATAGGAATTACTTTAAAAGGAATTTGTTTAAACCGACTACGTTCGTTCTGAAGTATGAAATGATGACCAAATCAATTCTCAAAAAAAAACCTGTTACTAAAGCCTTCAGATTCGATTTCCAAATCACGGGCAAGCTAGCTTTAGAAATATTTTTTAATTCCCTTGGATTTTCTGAGCTATAAACTATGAGAGATTGCAACTTACAGTCAGCAGCTGTATTTGCGCCAAATATTACTGTTAATCGGTCTTTGGTGGCCTTAAAATCTGAAAATAATATCTCTTCATGAGCTATAAAAGTTCTCATAAGCATTTTCTACCAGAACAGGCAAGTTTCTGCATAATTCGGACAGCGTGATTTAAAACCGCGTAACTTGGAAATTGTGTAAGACGGGATAGCATAGGTCAAGGTATTACTGTATATATATATATATATATATATATATATATATATATATATATATATATATATATATATATATATATATATATATATATATATATACAGTAATACCTTATGAGTTCAGTTAATGCTTGACAGTAAAGATACCATTAATCTTCAAAGTTAACTCATAAATACTAAATATATATTAGTAGAGCTTAAAGCTTATTTAGCAATTTTTGGACTAGATAGGAGACTGACAGACTTACGTAATGGCAATAGTCCAAAACTGCAATCTCTTGGAAATAAATAAATAGACACATTTAAAAACTTAACACACTATTGAAACATTTCGATCAAAAATGATCTTCATCAATCAAAAAAGAGAAAAAGAAAAGACTGAAGTCATATATATATATATATATATATATATATATATATATATATATATATATATATATATATATATATGAAGTTAATATTGTAAGTAATTTTATCCACCATTAAGTGCAATGATTTTACCTTGAGTGATGAGGCGCCTTTCGGTCACTTGACCATTGTCGAATCCATGGATTCGACAATGGAAGGTGCCTCATCACTCAAGGTAAAATCATTGCACTTAATGTTGATAACATTACTTACAATAGTAATATATTAACTTCATAAAGTCAGTGCAACGGAAAAACAATGGATAACATAAAATATCAAGAATATATATATATATATATATATATATATATATATATATATATATATATATATATATATATATTTTTTTTTTTTTTTTTTTTTTTTTTAATCCAAATAGCCTTATCTCTTTTCCCCTGACAGACTTATATAAACTATAATCACTCATATGTTCATGGAAACAATATATATATCTTTAATCTGTGCATCTGTGACATCTGATTTCTACTCTACACAATCTGTGATTACAATTATTTTATTTCATTCTCTCATATTTCTTTTTGTGTTTTCTCTTCGATTGACAAAGACCACTGTGTGGTTGAAATATATCATTGTTTAAGTGCTTTTATGTGTTTCTATTTCAAGACTACAGAGTGGACTCTTACCAAGGTAAGTCTGTCAGTCTCCTAGTCCAAAAAATCTATATATATATATATATATATATATATATATATATATATATATATATAAAGAACTAAATCAAAATACAAATACAAGAATTATAATTGAATTGTAAATTCAATTATAATTCTTGTATTTGTATTTTGACTTAGTTCTTTTTTAATACACAAGAGTACATATTGCGATATATATATATATTGTAAAGTTTTTATACAAAGACGCAACAGGGTTTTTACTATTAAATATTTATTTAGATGATGATATCAAATTTCTATTTAAAACAAAAAACTACTCAGGAACAATTCATAATTCTTTATTATAACATTTTTTATTCCAATATTTAAACAATAAACACAAAACAAAAATTTACAACTTAACAAATTTTAACACAATTTACTAAACTCACTTTCTTTGATTTTTAGTTACAAATTTTTATATACCCTAGGCTAATTTTACGATCTCTTACTATCTCGGGGTTTATAGCATGGGCTATATTTTTTTAATTCTTTGGTTAATTAAATAAATTTTGAAAAACAATATTAAATTTTGAAATTAGTTTTAATAAATATTTTCCTGATGGAAAAACTTTAATTTGGAATAAGCAAAAAGGCAAAACTATTTGAACTGGATTATGATCTTATTTCTATTAATCACAAGATATTCTAATGTACAAAATTAAACTTCCCTATTATCCTAAGAGTCCACTAAAGTTTATTTTTTTATAGCGCTATACATACTTAACTTATCAAATACCGAAAATCTGCAGGTCGCTTACGTAAGATTCCGTTCTCTTCAAATTTCACTTTTTACACACTTAAATTCGTTTTAGTTCCTTCAAATTATATTACCACTGTACTTTATCTTTAAATTCTCTTATCCTTATTTAAAATTGCCAAGTTTCTTCACAAAACGGTATAATTTTGACAAATTCCTTCGAATGTAAAATTTTGACTGCTAAGAAAGGTCTGCTTCCTCGGCGTCCCCACGCCAGACTGCCTCTAACTACGCGTCCTTAGATTTTAAACAATTGTTTGTTTTTTTAATAGGGCGGCTTCTCCTTCTTAAAAAAAATCATATGGATTATAATTTAGTTCGATTCCTTCCCACTAGAGTCGACTGCAACTGACCTACTTCTTGCTTTCTACATCTGTTAATGTCAACGAACTATTTTCACCGTTTTAATTTGGTTAACATACTGTTTCAATTTTCCGATCCTTAACAAACCTTCCAGTGTTTATTTAATTACTATTATTAGTGTGTGAAGTGTCTTTGTGTTTTACTTTTGTAATAATTCGAATTGTGTGTGTTTTGAGCCGAATTCATAGAAACATAACCTTTCTAATCTCATTGTTTACAATCGTATTTCACTTTCTCCTTCAACTATGCCCTATGTTACTAATATTTACAATTTTGTTTACACATAACTATTATTAGATTATCTTGTTTTTAATTTTATTTGATACAACAAATTTCCTTATGCATTTACAGTTCAAATACCTTGTTTACAATTCTAGGCTTTTACCTACATTTAGTTTCAATTTAACCTAACCAATCTTTTAATGAATTTCTTTTTTAAATTTTGTGTGAGTTATTTCTAATCTATTTTTCCAATTCTTAAATAACATTATATAGCCCATTCTATAAATGTTACAATATATATATATATATATATATATATATATATATATATATATATGTGTGTGTGTGTGTGTGTGTGTGTGTGTGTGTGTGTGTATATGTGTTTCCAGAGGGTTGGAGGATTTGCAACTGCACCATGACAGGGGCTATGTGAGAATCCCCATGTCTGTAAGGCTTTTGATTCTAACCCTACTAACCACCAATCTCCCACCTCTCTGCCTATATACATTACCTGGTCAGCTCGTCCTTAATTTTTCAGTTTATGTATTCCATTTTTTTGATAAAACAAGTTGTAGGGTTTGGCATATATCTTGTTTCCGTTGTACTGGATCGTCTGGTTATCTGATTGACTTTTTCTTTACTACATGTCCACCAGTCATACTCTTCCATTATCATTTAGTCATCCTCTGGATATTCTCACCAAAACCTACATACCTCTACATTGGATGGAGTGGGTCTGTGTTTACCCAATAGCCTATGATCCTCTTAGTCTAGTTAAGCAGCAAATGATCGCTTAACTTGTCGCTACATGCTATCTACTGACCTTTTGTATTTCCTTTTTTCTTCTACCCTCAGGTCCATTATAACTTCTATAGACAAATCTATTATTGATTTCCATACATCCTCTGATGAATATCATGATTGTCATATCTAGTATCTAGTATGTTTTATAGCCTTCATCATTGTTGCTCAAATATAGGGCATACAAAGGAGACATGGTTTGCATCTCCTGTTCCTGCATATTGCGCATTCCGGTTAGTCTTCATGATTTCACTCGTACAACTACTTTTGGAAGGATCTATATCCTGTTAGCATCTCTGTTAGATGTAAACTAAGATCTCCATGCCTGTTATTGATAGATTGGTTCCACTCTTCCTGCCAAGTTGAAAACTTTTCTACCTCCCTATCATTGACATCATCAATGTCTCCCTGTGCTATACGTCTCTGTTGGTATACTGCCCTCATCTCTTCTGAAATGATTTTGATTGACAACATTTGTAATATCAAATCTGTATTTTTTATTAAATACAGCAAAAACACTTACTATCAGTAGCATCATTTGTCGACATAATAACTTCCAGACCTTTGGGCTTCCTGATAGTTTAATGCATCTGGCCAAACGGCAATACTGTACATTGAAGTATACAGAAGATTGAGTACTAGCGGTGCTCCTCTAGGTGGCATATCTGACCTTTGTTCTCCCACATCTGGTATATGGTGTGATAACATATCTCCAACTGTTGCTGCTATTATATGAGGCCTCTCTATATGTTGTATGAAATGGTGGCGCATATCTAATTTTACTCCCAGATAGCATATACATGGCCAGAACTTAATCTTGTGTTAACCAACCCACAGTTTAAGCACTTCAAGATCATTCAAGTTTGTGATAAATGTATGTTCAATCTTGTGATCTGTTTTTCTTTAATATCATCACATTAATCCTTGATGCAATGCCTGGCGAAGGTGACATTAAAAAGAATTTTAATACTTTCTAGGTAATTTTCTACAGTTATGAGTACGATGTTTGTCAGTGAATGCTGCAGGAGTTCCTGCTCTTAGAATCTTCAATTTAAGTGGGCCATTATATATAATAATCCATATATATTAATATAGACTCCTAATACTTGGGGCCGTCTTCGATATCCTATAACAGAATTCCATCAGTGAATAACTGGAAAACAACTTTTTCCAGTATTTTTAGCATCATTTTCTCTTCAAAGACTTTCATAATTCGGCCCTATCTAGCGGTGTTAAGCAAGTTTTCCAAGCCCAGTATTTAAATAAATTTCTAGATTCAGTTCCACAGAAAACACTTCGGCGTTTTAATTTTTTGCTTCTATCCAAGTTTGCGTGATGGACACTCGTTTCATGATATGCTTTCTTCATTTTTGAAAGCTTATGTTTGTCTAGCAAATTGTTCAAAAATAAACCAGTTTCATCAGCATTGAGTATATTCCTGGGTCTATTTTCTCGCAGAATATTTTTTAACACTGTTTCCTGCCAGATTTTGCAGTGACCTTTTACACTTTTACCAATTACATGCCTGGCTCTAAATTTATCTAGCCAACCTGTTTTTATTGTAAAGTTTTAATACTGACACACTGACATATTCTTGTTTCAAGTTTTGTATAAATCTTGGAATTTCAAAATAATTTAGGAATAACAAGACTGGACCTCTACAAGAATTCAAAATGTTTACTCGACCCAACTGCCATGGCAAAGGGATTAATGACTAGAGCAATGCCCTTTCAGTAGAGATTACCTTGATTTTACCTCTGTCTTATTGTTAATACCTAAATAGCTTTTCACACAAAAAAAATTGTTTAAATATTTCTAATGATTATTTCATATAAATTTTTAGTTAGTTAATTAGAATGATATTTTGTTAAATAGGCTAAAAAATAGTGCAGTAAATTACTCACGGATCAAAATCCAGATATAAATTTTGTAAAACATGTTCTTAAAGAGGAGTCTGACTTATGCTGTTGGTTTTAGGTATTTGGGAATGTAACATTATTTCTCAGTTTTTGTGCGTAATTTTTCTAACCATATCATTTGACAATATATTTGTTTATTATATTCATAGTTTAACACATTCGCTCCAGAACACTAAAATAAAACATTCTCTAGGAGCTGAGATATGATATTTTAACTTATCAATTTGATTATATATCCATTCAGGAAACTGGAAGGGTCTTCCATGTATTTTAAATATTTAAATGATGTCATACATGTTGAGTCCCCTGATGGGTAAGAGGGCTGTCAACTCCCTGCAAATGTACAGATCTAGCATGTGAACTAGTTCAACAGTCATTCAGCTGTTTATAATATCCATATTAACACTATTTCTACACAAATATCAGTATAAACTTTATAATTTAGTTATAGAATAGTAAATATTTTTTGTTATTGATATTCGTCATTAACCTTGTGAATCACAAGAAAGTGGTCATCTTTTTATGCTCATTCTACTGTATATAATATCAAACAAATACACGTTTAATATATTTAAACGCACACATTGTTATAAAACAAAATATATTATTATTCTATACAATTTTGTGTACATTGCAGATATAGTAATATGAATAACATTGTTCTACACTAAAGATAAATTGAATTAACTCATACGCTTGCAAGACAATTATTAATCACAGCTTGAAATTAACTACAATAGCAATTAAAAACTAATGATGATAATATCATGAAAGTGCATTATGTGTAAGCAGGTTGAAAACTCCCATTCGTTAATAAAATACTTTTTTATTCATCAACTCAAAAGTTTTTAAACCTGTAGTGCATGACAATTGATGTTAATACAGTTTTTCCAAATAATTAAATTAAAAAATGTTGATGTCTGTAGGTCGAATTCGAACTGGGTAACCAGTTTTTTCCAGCATCTTGGCACTAAGACAACTTTCCCATAGCTAGAAATATCTTACTTAGAGAGGTATATAAAATTTTGTTTTGCCCCTAAGTGATTGCTGTCGAAACTTTCTTTGTAAAACCTCAAATTGTTGCCATGACTACCATACAGTATCGTGAATAATGGTTCAGGATTAGAAATTAATTAAAACAATAAACTAAACAAAGAAACTGGATTAACAGTATCAAACCTTGATTTACAAACAGACAATGTGAAATGAACGTAAACAAAACTATATTACTTGTAATTATAAAATTAAAAACAAAAAAAAATTCATTTGTCCTCACTAGGAATTGACTTTAAAAAAGATGTTTTGCAATGATTTATAGTCAAGACAATATTAAAGGGTTTACAAATATTTTTTTAACAGAATAGAGCAATTAACTGGTTTGTCTTTCAGAGAAAAGCCTTTTTATTTTGATCTTGAAACTATTCATGTTGGCCACTTAAACTTTTTTTTAGCTCTTATTAACTCTGTTTTAGCCACATTGTAAAATGTCATGTACAATATCATAGTAGGCTACTTTGCTATGTAGGTAGTTTAATAATAAAAATGCTTATCTGTGTTAGAAGATTGATTTTGGCAGTTATATCAGATATGTTAAAAAAAAAATATGACTAATGTCAGGAAATATGTATAGTTATATTATTATTTGACTTATGAATGTAATAAAATATATAAATGAAATTATACAGTTAATTTACTAGATTATGTATTAATATTTACACACTACAGCAGTTATAATACTATATTTTTAATAAAATTAAATCATTGAAAACATAATAGAATATAAAAAATAATATTTAATATATTTATTATAAATATATAAACATACACTTTTTGTCGCTTTTCAAGTGTTGTATTCTTTGAGAATTTTGGTTATTGTTTAACCTTTCCTAGTTCCTATTGCTGATAAAAATAATTTCTTGCTCTATGAAAATCCTCAAGCACTCCTTATTAGAAAACGTATCTGCTTCTCCAGACATATTGAACTAGGTAACACAAATGTAGTCATAGTCATCTGACCTATTCTCCCTCACTTTTCACTTTTAATTTTTACCCAGTGGCTTTTAATTGTCTGTGTGATTATTCCATTCGTGTGAAGACAGAAAGTTTAGTGAATGGTTTATGTTCCATTAGTAAACGCATTTTCTCCAAGAGAATTATATCCCCTCTACATGTCAGTTATGAAAATCATTCTTGGCTCTACATTTTCATTTATAACTGATTCTAACATTTGTTATCTCTGTTTTTACTTCTCAAAAAAAAACACTTTATTTTCCGTGTCTACACCACTGATGGTCTAGATTGGGCGTGTCTACACCACTGATGGTCTAGATTGGGCGTGTCTAGACCACCCAATGAAACTTGGTTATTTGCTTGGGATTGTATTTTCCCTTACCAAATGCACACTCTTCAACAGATTTACCTACAGCTCCAATTCCACCCAATTTCTCATTGGTTGTGCAGACCAATCTCCAGATAGTTAAAACAAACAACAAATACAGTATTGTCCCGGCACTTGTGACCTCACTTTTCATATTTTTACCTGCATCTATAGACCAAGTTTCCTTTTTTTTATAATTGATGTTCATGTTGCCTTTACTCTGAACAAAGTCTGTTGACTTTTATCAGCTTCCAGTGCTCTACACTGTTTTTAAGGCTTTCCTTCAGTATGAATATTTTTAATGAATCTATATCATAAAAGTCGAAATTCATGGTGCTACAACAGATTTACTAAGTGATGTCAGATTTATACACAGAATAAATTGTCACAAAAATCTAAAATAGTCAATAAATTAAAACAACCTCTCAGGCTAGATCAGTAAGTCAGATTCCCAATGGCTGGCTCCTTTATGTTTTTACAAATCCTTCTGAAAAGCCAATCTCATTTTAAAAAAATATGTAAAAATATATTAGTATATGACTAAAATTATATATGAAACGTGCAAAATAATCACAGTGCAGTGATTGAAATAGATTTTTCTGGGTTCTGATAGGTAGGAGGGTGGGTTAGTATTTATTAATATCTTGAATTTTGTAGTCCATTACGTTTGGTGAATCTTAATTAATCACTTTAACAATAGTTTATGACTGTCCAAACTTTAAATTTTGTAAATTTGTTAAAACTTACTGAGACAGAACGTTTTGATCGCTTGTTGGTAATCTGTCGGGTCAAGCAGTGATGGTTTTAAAGGCAGGTTTTCGATAGTATCAAAACACCAAGATACTCACAAACAATACACATGCACACAAAATCATTTACTGGCACAGATACGCCGATGATATAACACTATGCAGAGGCAACACCCGACAATGCGAAAAACTCCTTACATACACTAATAAAATACACCAAAAACTCCACTTCACCTGAGAGATTGAAACCAACCGATACCTAAACTTCCTCGACCTAACCATAATAAAAAGCCAAACACAAAAACACAGCTTCAACATTACAGAAAAAAAATGAATGGCACACTTATCCACAACACCTCAAACCACCCTATCCAACACAAACAAGCTGACTTTAGCTCCATGCTCCATAGACTTAAAGAAGTTCAAATGGCTACAGAAAACATAAACAAAGAACTAGACACAATTAAATATTTAGCATACACAAATGGATACAACACCACAATAATTGACAAACTATGGTACAAAATACAAAAAAAAACAGTAAAATTTAAACTACAGACAGGGTAAACAAATACATCACATTACCATACATAAACAAAACAACAAATAAAATAGACCGCAAATTTCAAAAAACAGGATACAAAATAGCATATAAAACTATTAACAAGTTACAATACAAAATACAACACGACACCAACAACAAAGATAAACTACAAGCACCAGGAGTATACAAACTAAACTGCGACAAATGTAACAAATTCTACATTGGACAAACAGGCCAATTTGTGTCGAGGAACACAAACAGAACACCAACTCAACATTTTACAATTACATAAAAGAAACAGGACACAAAACACAGACATTTACCATAACCTAGAAACCTTGCACATCAACAAAAAAAAAGGGACCACATCTCAACACACTAGAACGATATGAAATTTACAGACACACAAAAACACGAAGTACAAACATATTAAACAAACAAACACAATACAAATCAAACATACTCTTTGATACTATAGAAAACCTGCCTTTATAACCGTCACCGCTTGACCCGACATCTCCAAGCAGAAGACACTGATGAAGATCACCAACTAGCGATCGAAAATGTTCTGTTTCAATAAGTTTTAACAAATTTACAAAATTTAAAGTTCGGATAGTCATAAACTATTATTAAAGTGATTAATATTAATATCATTCGGGGATAGACAATTCTGCCAGAAACATAGATCTTATCCTATAAAGAGGTGCATCTTCATTGTGTTTATATGGTTTTATTTTAAGATATAAATGTTCAGAAGTCTGTTTTGATCTTTACCTGATATAAAAACAATTCCAGAAATGGAATTGGGCATAAAAAATTGTAACATCTTTTTGTTTGTTATTGTATCAATATCTGTTTTATATATCATTAGAATTTAATTGCCGAGTATGTAAATAATTTGCAGTGTTTTAACTGTGTAATATAACGTCTCAGGAATGTAATTTTTCTATTTTATGTATTACAGAGTATTCTACAAACTAATTTTAGATATTTGAATGTCTTTCATTATGTTAATTTTACAAAGCCATAAAAAATTAAACTGAAATCATTTATGAATTTAAGTTGTAATACTGTATATAACCTCTGTGTGGTGCTTTGTGCATTTTAGCTTGTAAAGGCCTAAAATGCATGTAAGGCAGCAATAAAGTTAACACCAAACTAACTTCTAATAAATTTCTTGTGTTTTCAAATTGGTTATATTTTTGGTAGCATTGGCTTGGTTAATGATTTACTATCAAACTTTAGTAGGAAAAAGACTTTGTAAAGGCAGGCTTAAATACATACTTGTTATCACTTGGCAAAAACTATTACTGATATTTTTAAGCAGACATGTTTCATATTAGATCAGTGCATTGTTCAGTGTTGTTAGTTTTGTCTGTCAGCCATTTATTATAAATTTTACAGGCATTATATTTACTTTGATAATTAAAATAGGAGTTCAAAAAAATTATGTTTAAAATTTGTTATTCTGTTTTCATGTCAGTATTTTTATTTTAATAACAAAATTGAAATTATTTGATTCCGTCTTCAACTTAAACTACTGGTGACAATTGACTAAAGTAGAAATGACTGTTTGTTTGTCAGATGTGCCCCACTGTCAACTCAAACCATTATTTATAAAACAAAATTTTCTGATAAACCAATCAAAAATTGATAAATTACCCCAATTGTAAACATTTTATTCTGTGCCATCTCACTGCTAGAAGTACAAATTCACATGTGCATTAATATTTACAACAATTATAAATTAAAACACGATTAATTCTAATGCTTAATGTGGACTAGACTATATTCAAAATAAGATAAGAAAACTTGTGTTTCTAGCAGTCAGATTAGTTACTTTTAAGCAATTATTCACAGAGAGACTCTTTTAAGTCTAATATTGAAAATTTTGTAGTACCTGAGTAAAGTAAATTCACTTTTTTGATAAAATTTTAAAAAATAATTATTTATTTTAATTGATTCCGTTTTAATGTGACCTACTAGTTTTTAACTAAAAGCGCTTGTATATATCGTGGTATGTTACACTGGCCTATAGTAACACTTACTTTTATGATTGTTGAAATGGCTGTCCTCAACAATCATAAAAGTAACTAAAAATACTTGTAAATTGTTGCACTTGGCTTTAGCATCACTTGCTTTATATTGTTGAGGACGGCCGTTTTGGGAGATGTGTTCCATTGTTAACTCTGACCATAACTGATCTAAAGGTTTTTGTAGGTTGGGGGGGGGGATATTTGAGTGGGGATGTGGGTGTATTTCGGTGAGTATTAGGAGTTATGATGTCGAAAAGTGTATGTGAGTTTTAATGTAGTATGTGTGTAGGGTGTAGTTTAAAATGATTGTATATTTCATATTGCTTAGTGTTATTTTTGGTTATTTTTGTTTTCTCTGTGAATAATTTATAGGTTAGATGTTATGTTTGTGTAGTTATGGTTTGTGGAAAAGAGATGTTTAGCTTTAGTTTGTTAACACCAGCGTAGTTGTTTATGTTTTTGGGTTTAAATTGTTTGTTGAGAGTGTTGTGTGTAGAGTAGGCTATTCTGTTGTTGTATTTTCAAAGTGTGTTGGTTAGTTTGTGGGTTTTGGTGATCTGTATGGTACTGTTAGGTATTTTATGGGTTTGTAGTCTTGTGTATTTTTAGTAGGGTTATTGAGTTTGTTTTTTAGGCAGTTGAATAATTTGTCAATCATTGTTGTGTTGTATCCATTTGATTGTGCTATATGTGTTATGGTGTTTAATTCTTGGTAGTGTTCTTCTTTGTTTAGTGGTGTTTTAAACCGGCAATATATCATGGTGTTGTAAGCTGCTAGTTATGAGTAGTAAGCTTATGAATTGTAAGCTGCTAGTTATGAGTAGTAAGCTTATGAATTGTAAGCTGCTAGTATTGGTGTTGGTGGGTTTTCGGTATACGTTGAAACTATGTGATTGTTTGTCTGTACGTTTAATTGTTAGATCTAAGAAATTAAGAGAGTTGTTTTGTTCTGTTTCAAGGGTGTATCTTAGATTTGGGTGTATGGAATTAATATGTCTTACAAATATGTGTGCTTTCCTAGAATGGGGAAACCATTTACATCTCGAAAACATGCTTATAGACACAAATACACTACAAACACACTTTGACAAAATCATCCACATAATCAAATTAATCACATCTCAAAATTACTTTACCTACAATGACACTTTCTACACCCAAAAAGATGGCCTGGCTATGGGATCCCCCATAGCTCACATCTTGGCAGAAATATTCATACACCATATTTAACAAAACCACATTTTACATAACAATAAATACTTAGATAACATCATTTACGACGACATTATGTCATTATGTACTATGTAATGTATGTCTACGACATTATAATATTACACAAAGGGAATAAACGCAGAGTAGACATATTTTTAAAACATATTAATTCCATACACCCAAATCTAACATACACCATCAAAACAGAACAAAACAACTCTCTTTTCTTAGATCTAACAATTAAACATACAGACAAACAATCACATAAATTTAACATATAGTGAAAACCCACCAACACCAATACTACCATTCACAACTATTCAAATCACCCACAGCAACATAAACTAGGCGCTTACAACACTATGATATATCGCCTGCTTAAAACACCGTTAGACAAAGAAGAACACTACCAAGAATTAAACACCATAACACATATAGCACAATCAAATGGATAAAACACAACAATGATTGACAAATTACACAACTGACTAAAAAACAACCCAATAACCCTACTAAAAATATGTAAATCGACAAACCCATAAAATACTTAACAGTACCATACAGATCACCAAAACCCACAAACTAACCGACACACTTTGAAATTACAATAGCAGAATAGTCTAATTCACACACAACACTCTCAACAAACAATTTAAACCCAACAACATATACGACTCCGCTGGTGTTTACAAACCAACTTCCTGTTTGTGCTCCAGTTTTTACATAGACCAGTCAGGGAGGTAATTTTATACACACTACCAAGAACACATAAAGCATTAACAAAACAAAAAAAACACCCGTCAAACTTCGCCAAACTTATCTTATCCACAAACCATAACTACATAAACATAACATCTAGACTAAAAATTCTTCACAAAGAAAATACAAATAACCAACAACACACTACCAAACAATATGAAATATTTCAAACTATAACCTACACACTTATTGAAAACGCAATTACATTATAGCTTGCATACACTTTTTGATATCATAACTCCTAATATTCACCAAAATACACCCACATCCCCACTCTAAGATCCCACCTAACCTACAAAAGTCTTGAGATCAGTTGCGGTCTGAGTTGATAGTGGGACACATCTCCTGAAGCGGCCGTATTCAACAATATAAAGTGTCCTCAACAATTTACTTAATTTTAATACTAATCCCTCATGAGAAAATGGAATCAACAAATATCATAAAAGTAATTGCTACAAGTGTAACATACCAACATATGTACAAGTATTTTTAGTTAAGAATTCTTTCATTGTTTAGTTTAAGTAGTTAAATAATAATAGTTTTAATCATTAGAAAAATATTCAATTTATCAATTATGGCTGACAGGTTAAGAAAATTACAATTACAGACCCACACCTACAACTTTAAAATCATTTACAGGACATCTATGCAAATTTTGTTTATACATATAAAATCTTCAATCAAGATGGTGTTCATTTGTAACCTGTGGTTATCTGTGTTAGAAATATGATCATAAAGCTTTTATAACTGTTTTTAAATTTGTTGCTAATGGTTTGTAATATCTTAATTATAATGTATGCTCCTGTATTGTATATTTGCTTTTATATTTTAAGAAAAGATAGCCAACTGGTTTCATGAAAATAACTTTCCAAAACATTTTACATAATTTTGAATTTTTTATGAATGAAATAATAAGAGAAATATGAATTTTTGAATTATCATGTGCAGAGTATTAATTTTTTTCATATAAGTTTATTCATTCATCAATAAGCTACTAGTTTTTAACTAAAAACACTCGTAAATATGTTATACTTGCCCATAGTAGCACTTAAGGCTGAAAGTGGTTCTTTAGGCAAGTGTAACATATTTACAAGTTTTTTTAATTAATTTTTTTTGTAATTTAAAAAAAACATTTAGCTCAACACTTTCAAAGCAAAATTTTCATTGTTTTTAGAAAACAATTTTTTGTATCTGGGTACAGTTGTCTGTTTCAGGGAAAAAATTTACGTTAAAAGGTACGATATTGGAATATTTTGTTCAACTCCTTTTTTAAGTGTATATGAATGTTCAAGCATACTTGTCATCTAATGAGCCAGATTACACTGTAGTGCACTAGTAAAGCCAAGAATCATAATTAACAATAATTTTATATCAGATTAGTTATAAATTAAACATCTGAATTCCAGATGTAAGAAAAAAATTGTGTTAACTCTACAGATAAGTTTTAGAGTTTCTGATTCCTCTTTAATTTTATGCCTTTTTCTCTTCTAAATTGCTATGGCTTTTTCACATATTTTTTCTAGGTGTATTTGCCAGAGCAATCTCATGTATTGCTTTTATTATTTTCATACAAACTAATCGAAAGTACAAGAATAACCATTATTTTTACATTAAAAAAAAAAAAAATAGCTGCAATCTCGTCCACAATTTATTGTTTGAGGGCTTGATTGGTGTTGGGTGGATTGACTTTTGTCTTAGGTATCCCTACAAAAAGAAGCCAGAAGCAGTTAAATTGCACCAGAAAGGTGGCCAAAGGGTTTTCCTGTTACAAGAAATGGCACTACTCCAGAACAGCATTTATGTGGCTAATGGTCCCATATTGTTGAAAAAGGTATCAGACCATTCACTGGAAAACTGACAGTTTGTGTTGTTAGAAAGTTGTTAATTATTTCAATGTAATGATAATTTATAATTACTAACATGTTTTCATTAATAAGACCGAGATTAATCACTTTTACATTAGTTTATGACTATCCGAACTTTAAATTTCGTAAATTTATAAAAACTTACCGAGACAGAACTTTTTCAATTGCTCTGTAGCGATCTTCGTCAGTGGCATCTTCTGCTTGGAGTTGTTAGATTAAGCGATGACGGTTTTAAAGGCAGGTTTTTGATAGTATCAAAGAGTATGTGTGATTTGTGATGGGTTTGTTCGTTTAATATGTTTGTATTTTGTGTGTTTGTAAATTTCATATTGTTCTAGTGTGTTGAGATGTGGAGCAATATGAAATTTACAAACATATTAAATGAACAAATCCAATATAAATCACACATACTCTTTGATACTATCGAAAACCTGCCTCTAAAACTGTTACCGCTTAACCCAACAAATCCAAACAAAAGACACTGACGAAGATCACCACGGAGTAATCTAAAACGTTCTGTCACAGTGAGTTTTTATAAATTTACAAATTATAAAGTTCGTTTAGTCATAAACTAATGTAAAATTAGATTAATTAAGTTTCACCGAACGTAATGGACTACAAAATTCAAGAAAACCTGAGAGGTGGAAATACACTTGTCACTCATCCACGTGTTGTTCATTTGGGTATTATTCTATTTAAAGATACGGTGAATTTTTTGCAAAATTTAATTCTTTATTGCTAATCATCTGGATTAAGAGAATGCACGATATGAAGATTGAAAGGGTGGAAAGTAAGTTCTTTATGGAGAATCCTTTTGACAGATAAGTCACTTATTCCACTATGAAGGGCTTGTGGTTTGGCTAATCGGCTTGAACTTCAAATAATAACCTCTTAAACAGCTACAATATTTTCAGGTGTTTAAACACTTTTTACATTCCCACTTCTGTTTTTAAAAGTAGATCCCATTCCCTCGAGGTTGTCTATCCATGTATGAATCACATTATTGATGAACAGGTTGGTTACATGCTATCTTAAAATGTCATAAAAAACACATTTCATAAACACGTTGCTAGTTTGATAATACACTTTCACTAAGTACCATGGTAACTAAATGGTAAACTGTGCAAGAAGTGACGTACAAGGAACTACCTCCCCAACTTTGTCTCAAAGCCATCTACATTGGTTGACAGTGTATTAAATAAATTAGCACTGTGTTACAAAAAACTATTCTATACAGGAAAAGAGTTTTAAAGATGCAACAGTTTTGTATTCCTAGACGTGTAATGCCTTCTCTCTGCGCCATCTTTTTGTTACCTTGAGTCCCTCCCGAAGAAGCAGAATTTCAAGAAACTCGTCTATCTCGTAGGGAGCTGAACCACGTGTCATCTGCCATGTTGTTCCCACTAGTAGCTGGGGCTTATAATAGCAGCTTGCAGGCAGGTGGTTAACTAGAATCGCTGGTTTCTTTTTCTTATTTTACTTGATTAGATTTGATATTGCGAGATAAAAGCATGCGTTTTGAAATGTACATCACATGTAAAATTTGAATTGTTATAGTAAAATTATTTTTAAATGTGATTTTGGTTTTTATTGCTGCACAAGTAACATTAGGTTCAGATAATTGGGGAAGGGAGTAGAATATATTGGAATAAAAAGGACTGATAATCAATTTTGTCGATTAACCAAGCCAAAAATATAGAGCAACATAGAAGTTAGACGATCTTTCTTTTAATTTATTATAGATTTTAAGATTATATTTGTAAATAAATATTTGTTGTAAATAAATATTGTATTGAGAAATTTCTGAAGTAAGAGAAATGTAAGAGTTGAATTGTAGCATACCAATTTCTAAGTTCTTATAAGATATTGTGACATCTTTGTTTATAAATTCTTCAGATTTTATTTCTCATTATGTTAATGTAAAAAAAATTAATCTCTCATTACATAATGTAATGTAATCTCTCAGGAATGTAATTTTATATTCTGGTCAAGTGAGAGTGAAGATACCTAAGATCATATGTAAAATTAAAACCACATTGTGTCCCACAAATGGGGAAAAGCTCGTCATTACTCTTCATTTGATGATTATGGTTGAAATCTTTTGGTAAGCATGTGCAGCAATAGGCAGAAGGAATGTTAGGGTACCAATATGTGATATTACAAAATTATTTGTTGCCTTTCATGAACAGTACTGATTGTACTATAAAGAGTGTGGATATTTAATCAATGTAGTATGAAGATTACTAAAACTTAATTTCTGTGGCAAGCTTATAAAGCAAGCAAATAGTTTGTGTCCAAACAGGAGGGGAAGTAGTCAATTGCCCCACCCCCAATAATGGTTACAAGTA
Organism: Prosapia bicincta; assembly: GCA_036971475.1. Classification (NCBI taxonomy): domain Eukaryota; kingdom Metazoa; phylum Arthropoda; class Insecta; order Hemiptera; family Cercopidae; genus Prosapia; species Prosapia bicincta. The sequence goes on from JBAIZL010000001.1 coordinate 349,000,124, forward strand.
AAAACTGAAAAACTTGTTTTTTATTATATGCTCTCTTATTTATTATTTTGTTGTTATATAAAGTATAAGATAAAGTTCACTCTCGCATATAACTTTATATATTATTATATCCAGGCGAGTATCCAGCGACTTGCTTTGGGGAGGGGGCGATCGTTACATTATATATATATATATATAGTATGTGTGTGTATGCACGTGCACGCGTGCGTGTATGTAAAAACATAGAACAGAAAAAGTTCTTTCTACGCTTGCGTTAGAAATCGGTAACGTGATAAAGATTCGTAGCAAATTAGACTTTTTAATAAATAATTATCCCAGTTTCGATAACACTTATGGCTAGAGAATATTATTAATTTCATAAAAATCTATTATTATAAAAATGGTTTATTAATTAATATAAGTAGTTATTCTTCCAATACGAACAATTCCGGAGTCAACTGCGAATATTACGCTTGCAAAATTACGTATTGAATATCATATGTTCGAGACTAAGCTTCACTAGCGCTATCTGTTGTTAAAACGTTTAGACGTTTACGAGGGTATGCTGAGAAAACGCGTCACATTTTCAAATTAAAATTTAATTTTTTATTTACAATAAAAGACGAATTAACTTAAGTAAAAGTCTAATTTAATAGAAAGTCCTAATTTAATAATATATTGTCGATTTTTAACCCAAAGTTCTTGAGGGTTGGGGGGGCGATCGCCCCATCGCCCCCCCCTTGGATACGCGCCTGTTATATCAAATTTTTGTGCGAGGAGTGAGAAACTAAAAAACACCAAAAATATCCCTCCAAAACATTTTGCAGTCATGGTCATGTATTTAGACATATCGAAATTACAGCTAAACATATGTCCGCAATCAAGTCCTCTATATGTATTGATTAGATCTCTTAGTATTTCTAAGAACCTACATTTTTGTTGCACTTTATGCTCAAGGGTTATTATTAATTAGTTTTACTTCGTTTCCTCCAAGTATAAGTTAACAATTTAACAACCTTTAGTTAACAAAAAGTCTGGAATAGCAAAAGTGTAATAAGTAATTAACAACCAGCTTGTCACGAACAGCAACAAGATTTCGATAATTAGTTTTAAGTAATTCAGAGTATGTATAGTTAGTGAAAATGTTTGGAATGTTGTGCTAAAAACTTATGGCACAGTTTTATAAAAGTAAATAGTTTACAGTATATTAAAAGTACAGTTTACATACAGAATAGCTTATAATTAGAGTACTAAGAGAAAAGCGATACTTTTTATTTTTCTTTGACAAATATCCAGTTTTTACTAAAAATCTTCATTCTCACTTGACTAGGCTATTATATTCTGTTATTTAATTTTAAGATACTCTACAAACTAGTTGAAATAATTCATATCTGTAAATTTTTACTGTATATCTTCCATTATAACTTTTCTGAGTAATAAAGGACTAAACTGGAAGTATTAAAATGTGTAAATTGCAATAAGTAATCTCTCTGTGATACAATCAGTTTTTGATTTCTATGCTTTCAGGAGTACATTATTATTAAATGACCATGAATCAAAACCTAATCTCTAGTAATTTCATTGTTTTTTATTAAACCATCAATAACATAAACCTCTTTAAAGAATCGTAATGGATTTTCTTCAACAGAAGCTGTTTCTTATAAATCAAACTTTTAAGAATTAGTTACAAACTTTTAAAAAATTAATAAAATTACATAAAATAGGGAAATAGTCTATTCAACGTTTTGAAAGAAGTTTATGTGTTATTTCTTTGTGAGCCAATGCTAAATTTTTTTGTTTTAATAAACCATAATTTGATACTGTAAAATTACTTTATATATTAGTTGGATATTTGAAGTTAATAAAGAAAAATGAACATTAACTTCATAGTTTTTAATCTTTTTTCTTAGTAAGCAAGGCTATTCATGTGTTGTTCAAGCCATTATGTCACTTTCTTCAACTTGAATGCCTTTTGGAGAAAATGACCAGAGTTCCTGACATGGGAATTGATCTTCTGAACCAGTGGTTGCATAACTATTGATTTGTTATGATTTGGCAACATGGTGGCATAGAACTTGATAAGTTCTTTACATACCTTAACTCTCGCCACTCCAGGAAATTTTCCATTCTGCAACTAGAGAGTGATGGCTGCTTGCCGTTTCTGGATGTCTTGGTTAGGAAGGTTCAGAATGGTTAGGTTTACCATTCGGTCTACAGAAAACCGGATCACTCCTATAGATATCTTAATGCTGAGTCAGACCACCAGTCATCGCAGATCCAAGCAATTGCTGACATGGTCTTCTCTCAATCTCGCAAGTTAACCGACATCCATTCTAGGATCCATGAGAGAGGTAATCTCTAGAAGCAATGGATATAAGAATGATGCCATTGATAAAGCATTGCACCGCCAAATTGTCCTTTTGGTTGACGTGGACGACAAGGGGACTGAGAAAAATGGTCTGTTTTTCTGCCTCTTATTAGAGGGACCACTGATAGGATTGGCAGATTCTTTAGGAGGTATGGTATACATTTTGTCTACAAACCTAACATCACCATCGACAAGGTTCTTGGTAAAGCCAAAGATAAGATCTCTAGAAAACCGTGGAATTTACATCGTTTCTTGTTGAGTTTGTAAGAAATCGTACATTGGCCAAATGAATAGACGTCTCGGTTAGGATTAAGAAGCACAGACTTAGCCTTGAAAACAAACAAAACATTTCCTCTGTACAAGCACCACAGCAATACGGGCTATACTATTGATTTCCTGCCATGCCGACTGATTGCTCAAGTGAAATACTACAGGACTAGAATTATATTACATGAGGCTGTCAATTTGTGATACTGTAAATTTACTGCAGTGTGGAAATGTGTCATTGATAGATTTATCGGCAGAAAGGTAAAGGAAAGGAATGTGAATAATGGTTTGGGTCAGGTGTGTGTGGATTGACGTCAATGCCAAATATATATATTGTTCTTTCCTCTATATATAGCACACTTGCTGCGCTTTTCAACAGTTGTTGGGTTCATTCAAAAATGCTAGATGAAATCTAGGAAAATGTTGGAAATATGATTGTATGCCCTACAAAATGAAGGGATGTACTCCCGATATAAACTATATATCTTATACCTCAAACCACCCTATCCAACACAAACACGCTGCCTTTAGATCCATGCTCCATAGGGTTAAAGAAGTTCCAATGACCACAGAAAACATAAACAAGGAATTAGACACTATAAATATTTAGCATACACAAATGGATAGAACACAACAATAATAGACAAACTATGGCTCAATATACAGAAATTAACACTACAGGGAAAGAAAACAAATATATCTATATACCATACATAAACAACAGAACATCAAATAAATTAGCCCATAAATTTCAAAAAAACAGGATACAGAATAGCATACACAACTAATTACAATTTACAATACAACAATGATAAACTACCAGCATCAGGCATATACAAATTAAACTACACAAACTACAGCAAATTCTACATTGGACAAACAGGTTGCAGCTTCAAACAAAGAGTCAAGGAAAAAATCACATAAAACAATCACATAAAAAAAAACAGACATTTACCATAACCTAGAAATCTTACACATCAACAAAAAAGGACCACATCTCAACACTCTAAAACAGTATGAAATTTACAAAAAAATAGAAAATACAAACATATTAAACGAACAAACCCAATACAAATCACACATACTCTTTGATACTATCGAAAACAAGTCTTCAAAACCGTCACTGCTAACCTAACAAATCCATGCCAAAAATTTAGTCATTGATGAAGATCGCCACGGAGCGATCAAAAACTTGCTCTCTCATTAAGGTTTTACAAAATTAAGTTCTGTTAATCATAAACTAATGTAAAAGTGATTAATTAAGTTTCACCGAACATAATGGAATACAAAATTCAACAGTATATATATTGTTTGGTAACAATACTTTCGGAGGACCAATAATTATTACAATTATATAAATTAATAGTTTGTACTTACGTGCACCGTGGAATACACACTTATCACACTCGCATATTAAATAAGCGATTTCTGGCCAGAAAACTTGTTCGTATTCCACGCACTGGTCACATTCAGTATAAAAATTAATAAAATAGTTACATTCACGTATTCTAGTACCTAAGGTACGGAGATTGGAAAGTATAATAGTACACTAGAAAGTAGGGGTATCTGTCTACACTCCCGAAAGGTCTAACCTGCTCTGCCGGTCCAAACTACAGAAGAAACCTTATCACGGGTGAGCTTTGTCTGACTTTGGCGGCGGGTTTAATTAACGGAAATGAGTCTATATTAATTTTAAATACGTAACATACCTTAACATCCTTCTAGGTTTCAAAGAGAACTAACACAAATATAATATCTTTAGAGTTTATAAAAATAAAAAGTTCATAAAGGAAAATAAAAATATCTTTTTTACAAAAATTGAGCGCACTATGGCGCAAGTTCATTATGAGTGTAGAGGTAGAGGGAAAACCTTGTGAGCAGGTCTTGTCAAGGTTCCCTGCTTTGTCTTCAAATGAACCACTCTTACTACACCATCCTTTCCTGGAGAAACACTACTTATCCTAGCCAGAGGCCATGCGAGAGGTGGTGCAGGTTGATGCACTAACACGAGGTCGCCGACGCGCAGGTTGACAGTTGGCACGTTCCACTTCCCCCGTTGCTGAAGAGTATGGATATATTCTAGATGCCATCTCTTCCAAATACGCTGGTGAAAGGCCTTGATTAGCTGCCAGTGCTTGAGTCGGTTGGCAGGAACGTTGAAAAGTTCCTCTTCTGGAACTGAAACCAATGAAGATCCTATTAAGAAGTGACCCGGGGTGAGTGCATTGAGGTCTGAGGCGTCGTTTGACAGAGGTGTGAGAGGTCTCGAATTCAAAATAGCCTCTACTTGAGTTGTGAGAGTGGAAAATTCACATAGAGTTAAAATATGTTCACCGATGACACGTCGGAGGTGATGCTTTGCACTCTTGATTGCTGCTTCTCAAAGACCACCTTGATGAGGAGCTGCAGGCGGGTTGAAATTGTGATGTGATGAGAATTTAGCAAGAGGGGTTCGGCCTGAAGAGATGATGAGATTTTGTAAAGCATTATTCGCTCCAACGAAATTCGTTCCACAGTCAGAATAAATATTTGTGCAAAGACCACGTCTAGACACAAATCGGGTGAGAGTGGCAATAAACCCATCTGTCGACAGGTCCGATACTACTTCAATGTGTACAGCCTTTGTCACAAGGCAAACAAAGATACAAATATATGCTTTGGTCAAGCGAATCGAGCGCAAATTGTGCATTTTGATGTTAAAAGGACCTCCGTAGTCAATTCCGGTGTTGAGAAACGGACGAGAAGGAGTTAATCTTGCTTTTGGTAAATCACCCATGAGCGGAGATTTATTGTGAGGCTTGTGTCGAAAACATACAACACATTGAAAAATGCGAGAGCGTATTACACTTCAAGAGTATCCACACATCCTGTGCAAGAAGTGATTGAGTCAATTGAGCGCCCGAGTGTAAGTATTTTCGATGATAAAAATCAATAAGAAGGTTGACGACATGATGTCGCTTGGGCAAAATCACAGGATGTTGCACATCCGTAGGAAGTTTTAAAGCGTTGAGATGTCCTCCCACTCGTAGGATATCATCCTTGTCGAGAAAGGGAGAGAGTCGGCGGAGTTGTGACGGAGCAGGTGTAGTTGGATCCTTCTTCATGGCAACGATGTATTCTCTGAACGCTGATTCTTGAACCATCTTGAAAATTGCCAGTCTTGACGCTCTCATTTCCGGAGTGTTGAGAGGACCATCGAGCTTTCTTGAATGACGAGCGTTATGAGTAAATCGCAAAATATAAGCCATCACACGCTGGAGTCGGCTAAAGTGAGAAAACTGAGTGAGGAGCTCCCATTCATGAGGAGCAGTTGATATGAGAGATATAGGTGAAATGGGTTTCTCTTCTCCTGTGTCAGTAAGTTTTGCAGGCATAAAATGAGATACCGGCCAGTTATCATTAGATTTTTGTAGCCAAAAGGGGTCGTACCACCATAATGAGTGCTGTGGTAAATCTTTAGGAAGTAACCCACGCGACGCGCAATCAGCAGGATTATCTTCACTCGCTACGTGTCTCCAGTAATGAGAAGGCACTAATTCTTGTATCTGGGCTACCCGGTTGGCAACAAACGTCTTCAATCGATGAAGAGGTGTTTGTAACCATGTCAGTGTTACTGTCGAATCACACCATAGAAATACAGAAGAAAATTCCACCCTTTTTTCAAAAAGAGAGATAACATATCCCACTAGTTGGGCGAGTAAATGAGCTGCACTTAGCTCTAATCGAGGTACCGTGAGCCTTTTCAGAGGGGCTACCCGAGTCTTCAATATTACTTGCCGAATTAACACAGAGTCGTCGCTAAGTTGGCATCTCAAATAAACGACGGCGGCATAACCGTTCTCAGAAGCATCTGAGAAACCGTGTAACTCAAAGTTTCTCGAGTGTGTTATTCGTAATGCACGAGGAATTACAATTTCTCGTAGAGCATTAGCCGAGTCTGTAAAGGTTTGCCATAATTTCAATTGTTCAGATGGAAGTGGTTCATCCCAGTTCAATCCTTTGATCCAGAGTAGTTGCATAAAACGCTTGGCCCACATAACAATGGGTGAGAGAAAGCCACAAGGGTCGTAAATCTGGGCAATGATACCGAGAATTTGACGTTTAGTCCTGGAATTGTGAGGAAAATTCAAATTATAGGTAAACGTATCGGTAGAGGGTGACCAGTGAAGACCTAATATAGTGAAATGTGGTTGTTTACTGCCTTGAAGGAATACAGGGGTCTCTAAATGAGCATCAGGAAGATCTTGCAGCAGTTGACTGGAGTTAGATGTCCATTTGCGTAGTTCAAAGCCTCCGCGAGCCAGGAGCGAGATGAGTTGCTTACGGAGGCTCAAAGCCTTTTCTTCAGAGTCAGCTCCAGAGATGATGTCATCTACGAACGTCTGCGTGCGTAGAATATTTGCAGTTTCAGGATAGGAGTCACCTTCGTCTGCAGCGAGCTGATGTAAGGTTCTAATGGCAAGATACGGTGAACAATTCACTCTGTAAGTCACTGTCGTGAGCTTGTAGATTAAAGAGGGCTGATCTGGACTTTCACGCCATAAGATCATCTGATAGCACTGGTCATCAGGGTGCATTTTTACCTGTCTATACATTTGACGAATGTCACAAGAAAAAACAACGTTATGAATCCGAAAATTTAGTAATAAATCACAAATATTCGTTTGCATCTTTTTGCCTGTTAATAAAATATTATTAAGAGAAATACCATTAGAGGTTTCAGAACTAGCATCAAATACAGTACGTAAATGAGTTGTGCTGCTAGACTCCTTTAAAACACCATGGTGAGGAAGGAAGTAATGAGGTGCAGTTAGATCAGTATTATGAGCGTATATCATGTGACCAGAGGCTAAGTAGTCAGCCATAAAATCAGTATATAGGGATTTAAATTGAGGTTGAGCACTAAATTTCTTCTCTAGAGAGTGCAGTCTTTTTTCTGCATTTAAACGAGATTGACCCAGAGGAGGATGTTCAGTCTTGAATTGTAGTCGGACGCAATATCGGCCAAATTGGTCCCGAGTATGAGTGGCGAGAAAGTGATCTTCACATAATGTATCTTCTTGAGAAAGCTTAGACACAGCAGGGGTTCTTCCTGTTGCCAAAACCTTTGTAGTGAGTCGTGAAGGTCAATGTCGTTGACAACTAGAAGTGTAGTTGATAATTGAGAGCTGGAGTTACTATGAAGTTCACTGCCAGATAGACATGGTGCGTTACCCAGTACTAAAAAGCCAAAGTGTGTGCCTATTAGCCTGGGTAAACCAGGTCCGAGGTTATAAGATTCTTGAGTAAGTATGAGTGGAAATAAAGCACCACCAAGAAGAACGTCTATGCCTCCTGGCAAGTGAAACGTAGGGTCTGCCAAAACATAAGGACGAACCTTGGAAAGAACTTCAGAGTCTACTTGTATGCTTGGTAGGTTAACACAAATTTTTTCCAATATTAAAAATCTTTCATTAATTGAAATAACCTTGCCCCCAAGAGTTTCAACAGCAACTGAGGTGAGACCTTTTGAGCGTAAGGGTACCTGAGACAATCCTACCACACTATGAGTGGTCTTAGTACGAGGAGCACACAATAATTGAGCAGCACGCTCGGTGAGAAAACAAGATTGACTGCCAGAGTCAACAAGAGCACGAAATACATGAGTAATACCATTAGACGAGGTAAGCTTAACAAGTAGAGTGCCTAAGAGAACAGTATTAGAGATTTGAGACGTATTCTGCTTTTCTTGACAGGTCATAGTGATTGGAGAAGGGGTTATTTCCTGTTGAAGTGTCGGAGAGTCTTGACGTGAAGTTTGAGGTGTGGTCCGTTGCAGCGTAGAGTAATTTTCAAAATGTAATAATGTATGATGATTTTTGTGGCATTTGTAGCAACTAAACTTTGACCTACAGTCGTTAAGGTGGTGAGTACCTAAGCATGAGGTACAACGCCCCTTTTCCTTTACAATTTTGAGACGGGATTTGGCGTCCTGACTCTTGAAGTCCGGACACGAATATACCTTATGGTCAATTTTATTGCATATAAAGCATGGATGAGGTTTAACTTTAATGGAGGAGCCTTCTCCATAATTGTAGGACATCAATGATACTTTTTGTTTAAAGTATTTATTTTGGGAACCAGAGGGGGTGCGTGATCCAGACGAGGGGGGTTTCGAGGTGAAAGGAGAATTAAGATTGGCATCTTCAACTTCATTACATTCTTTACTTAAAAACTTAATAATTTCCGCTGCATCAGGTATTGTAGTGGAGTCAACTCTCTCTTGAGTAACACTTGATGAACGGAAGTTTTCAAAACGGTTCCAAAGTTCACTATCCATTTTTCGTAAAAGCATAGCAGATAACAAAGGATTTTTACTAGTGATATCGATGTCAAGGCCTTTAAGAGCTTGTATATTTTCTGAGTATAAATTTACAAAATTTCTCATTTGTTTAGGCGTGTTGTTTACAGAGGGCAAATCTAAAATTTGATTGAGGTGTAAAGTAACTAACCGCCTCGGCGAGTGATATCTTTCTTTTAATAAGTCATAGGCCACTTTATAATTGGCGTCAGAAATAGGGAGAGATTTAATTAAATTTAGCGGTTCTCCAGAGATAATGCTCAATAAATATTGAAGTTTAGAAACTGCTGGTAACGATGCATTTTCATGAATGCTAGCGTTAAATATATTAATGAATGACATCCATTCGAGAAATTCACCATCGAAATGCTTGAGTTCAAGCTTAGGCAGTCGTATATGTAACTGAGGAGTAACTATTTCACATTTAGGCCTTGTTGATGACATCTTACTTTCTATCGAATATACAGTAGAATTAACATAATCGACTAACTCGTTGATGCTGTTAAGAGGAGCATAGTTGGGTTGAAAATTCGGGTTAGCCTGTATTTCTAGTTCATGATAAATGTCTAAAATATCAGAAAATTCTTCACGAAGCCTATTTATAGATTTAGCATGCACCAACAATTTTTGCAGAATTGACTTATCAGATGTTTTTTTTGTTAGATAAAAAATCTCTTGAATTTGACTAAATATATTGTCTTTCTTTGATTTAATAACTGCCAAAGATTTTGCCATGATTAAATGATAGTTTTAAGTAGAAGATGAGATAACTGCTTTAATTTTTAAATTACAAAATGTTTTAAAGAGATTAGGCCTATGAGCGTATATGTTTAACGGAGAAATAAATAAGCCTAAGTAAACAACAAATCGACATAGGCTCAATGAGATAACCTTGTATAAACAACTGAAATCAATTATCATAAGCTTTTACAATTATTTTAAACCAACATATTAATGCACGCCAAAGCCAAACAAAGATGAGATAGGATCAGCTGTTTCATATACTGCCACATGAAACTAGTTTTCCAGTGTTTGCATGCACAGACAAAGTTTGAAAAAACTTGTAGAAATTGTAGAATGAACACATATAATGAATTGTATTTTATTTTATTTTTTATATAGGTCTTAAGGCTCAAGATCCGGCCCGGAGGACCAAATTTGTTTGGTAACAATACTTTCGGAGGACCAATAATTATTATAATTATATAAATTAATAGTTTGTACTTACGTGCACCGTGGAATACACACTTATCACACTCGCATATTAAATAAGCGATTTCTGGCCAGAAAACTTGTTCGTATTCCATGCACTGGTCACATTCGGTATAAAAATTAATAAAATAGTTACATTCACATATTCTAGTACCTAAGGTACGGAGATTGAAAAGTATAATAGTATACTAGAACGTAGGGGATCGATCTACACTCCCGAAAGGTCTAACTTGCTCTGCGGGTTCAAACAGCAGAACCAACCTTATTACGGGTGAGCTTTGTCTGACTTTGGCGGCGGGTTTAAAATAAAGGAAATGAGTCTATATTAATTTTAAATACGTAACATATATATATATTCCGAAATGTAAAATGTTCCTATTTGTACAATGTATGAAGTTTTTTCAAAAAGCCAAATTTTTTCCTTGTTTGATTTACAACTCCCATTTGAATGTTTTATAGACAGTTATTTTCAGAATACAATATTCAAATTTTTTGAAGGGCAAGAATTTCCAATTGCTCATTTTATTCTATTCCCTAGTTAATCCAACATGTAATGTTTGCTGAAATATCAAATCCTGATTGAGATTTCATGTGAAATTTTATGCAGTGAAGATTGTTTCAATACATTAAAAAATCTTTTCAGATTACAAGAATTTATTTGATAACCTTGACAATTTAAGATTTAGTATTTAGAACTAATCCCTATATCATTAAGTAAGGAAAGTACAAAATTTAGAAGCAATATAGAAACTAGTGACTTACTTGCAATAATTACAAGTTACCTCAAAATCTCAATAATCATTTAAATTACTTTACATCAGTTTACCTTTGTACTCTAGCAAGTAAATCCCATTTGTCAATCTTAATATGTATGGTAATGACTTCAAACAATAAACATACTAAAATAATTAACTATAAGCAAAGAATTTTGTTTTTTCAATTACATTTCAACAGGCAGTCAGTATATAATAACTGATATACATACAGGTTTAAAACATGGAAATATATTCTAACACATGAATGCGTTTTAGTGACATCTGTCATAAAATTCTTTTTTCTAAGAATTTTAAATATGTTTTAAGGGAATTGGTTCAAATGACAGAAAAGGGTTTTCAAGTAAAATATTCTGGAATTCCTGTAGATTGTTTTAAAGTTGATTTAATTTTGAAGTGTGTTTTTTTAGGTTTGGTTACCCTGTTCTTATATGCAGGTATGTATTCTTCAATCTACAGAATTCAGCTGGTCATTTAAAAAGTCAAATTAAAGTATTTATAACTTTGGCTAAGTTTTGCCACCTAACTAAAATTTTGCTATTAAAATAATTAATAATTTTTTTAACCCTCAACTGTCAACATGTTTTAACTTACATTATTGATAAAGAAGGCCTATACTCTGCCTAGCATATTATAGCCCTACTTTAAAATGAAAGTTTAAAATAATACATTTTTCTTTAAAGAAAAAGTAGGAAGTTTTAATACCTATAAATTAACTTTTCTAATTGAAAGTATTAGGTTTAGTTCACACATAATTAAACTTATATTATTTTACTTTACTGAAAACTTAAGAGGGCAGTAGGCTCAACAATAATGTGGTTTATCCTATTAATATTAACATAAAACTGCAATCATCCCATATTTCCTCCTCTCATTATCTTTCTTAGAAAAATACTACATTCCAAAAATAAGAGTTGCAAAAAATGGATAATAAAATCATATTAACATTTTAGTTAGTAATTAAAAGAACTCCAGAGTAATTTTGTTTACCAATTTTTATTGTTTAGAAATGTTGTTTATAAATTACAATATTATTGTTTACCTCTGCTAGGTAAATAAAATTCAATATTAGATGTTAACGTTTATATATAGGTTAGACTTGGGATAAAACTACCATTAACTGATATTTTTAGACATGTTTCCTGGGTCTGATTAATGGTGCAAGAGCAGCAATTGAAATCTTCAGTACAATGTTTAATGCTGTGAGTCGTAGACAAGTGTTGAGGTTTTTTTCTATCACTCCCAGTATTGAAAATGCACAGACAATATAAAAAAAACATCTATTGTGAAATATCAGCGTTTAGAATTTTTTTATTAAGTTGAATTGATAAATGAGTGTTTATTTAAAAACCTCAAGATGCACAAGCCAACAATTGCTAGTTAGGTGTTAAGTTGTGTGGGAAAGACAGTACAATAAAATATACCTTTTAAGAGGATAAATTTATTTTAATTTTCTGAATATTTATTAATTTTACAAAAATAAAAACAGTCCTATAAAAATACTGTTTTTAAACATTCAAAAACAACTTTTTTTTGGTATGCATGAAAACATCAGGTTTTCACATAGAAACATTACATTATTCACAGGTTTTTATTGATCTATTTTTCTTGAAAGTTATCATAATCAGAAATATCATTGCCTATAGTAATTTTTAATAATATTTACTGTTTTATTCAATTATCATAGCTTAAAACTATAGGTATTTAATATTCCTAACGAATTGAATTTCAATTTTATTGGTGCTATTTTATTTCGGATAGTTAGAATTTGAACTACAGCTAATATTGACGATTGCTTTGGAACAATAAAAAAACCTTATTCATGTCATTTGTGCTACCTAAAAGTTTAATAACTAATGATACATTGAACTTATTTATTTAAGCACTTTTTATTTGGACATTACTACATTTAATATTCATTAAAGCACTTCTTAAACCTTTTTTTTGTAATGAAACTAGGTTTGAAAAGTCATAATGTATCCCTTGTTTACATTTTTTTGTATTACCTCCAGAAAATTTGTATTGTGATATCCAAATAGAATGTTTTAAAGTCTCTTGTCTCCAATTTTCATCTGACCTATCGTAACGGGAATTTACTCTACCTTCAATCTTGTCAATTATCCATACTTATCTAGCCATGATCATTCCACCTTCTTGGTCACAGGTTCTGAATTAATACTTTCACTCTTCTCCCAAAATGCAATTCTATTCTACCTCTTTACAATCCCTGTAGAGAGTAGAAATAATTTAGAGGAAATAATAATTTAGAAATAATAAATAGTTATTCTGACTACTAGTCATGTCTTTCTGTCATCTTCTAGTACTAAAAGAGGTTCATGTCTCGATCTTAAATAGTCATATTCAATATACACCTTAGAATTTTATTTTGTTTACCTAAATTGTACTCCAATTTCCATAATTGCCCAAGTTACTTTTCACTATCTGGTATACAGTATATAGTACAATATACATGTATTTACTTATTTTCTTCTTTCCAGTACATTATTTTCAGAGTAAGATGTTTAACCTTATGCCAATAGCACTGATTTTGGAACATGAGCCAGTACGCATTGGGGTGTATAAAAAATATGAAATAACACTCATATTGTTTTAACAAATAGATTTTACTGCCACAGTGTGTTATATATTTGTTAGAGTTGGAAAAAAAGTTAAATTAATAAAATATAATAATATTGTCATAAAGAGAGAATATTATTTTATTATAAAAATAAATTAAATTATATTGAAGTTTTTTTTTAACTATAGGAAGGGTAGGATTGTCAATAATTGGTATTAATTATATAAGTATTATTCCAAGGGTGTAAAGAATACCCTCTTTTGGTGACACTGCATAGAAACAAAAACTAAACCATAAACCATCTTCAGGAGAGATAACCTCATCATTCTACCTTGAATAATATTTCTAATTAATCACTTTAACATTAGTTTATGACTATCCGAACTCTAAATTTTGTAAATTTGTAAAAACTTACAGAGACAGAACGTTTTTGATCACTATGTGGCGATTTTCATTAGTGTCTTCTGCTTGGAAGTTGTTAGGTTAAGCAGTGACAGTTTTAGAGACAGGTTTTTGATAGTATCAAAGAGTGGTAATTTGATACAAATTATTAATACAAACAGCCTAAATGACAAAACTAATGAATACATAATACATCATAATATAATACAACAACATACAGATCCAACTGAGAAATACCACAGAACCATCAAAAAACTAATTCATGCATCCAAATACATTATCAGCAAAAACAAAAATACCACCTAAAACAAATCCACCCTTAAAGCACCTACTCTTCCTAAAATTCACAAACCCAATGTCTCCATTCGAGCCATCATCAACTACCAAAATGCCCCTGCACAAAAACTAGCAATATACATGGACAAAATAATAAGTCATTCTATTAACTTGAACACAGAAACACACATAAAAACAGAAATCTCATAAATAAAATAAAAGACATAAACATACCCCACAATCCAACACTACTATTACTCGACATAATAAATATGTACACCAACATACCTGTATCCGAAACCCTCAACATCCTAGAGAGCCAATTAATACAGAACAACATATCAAAAACCCTCGCCACCAAAATTCTAAACATCCTCCAAACCATCAGCAAACAAAACTATTTCACCCACAACTCAAACTTCTATTCACAATCAGAGGGCCTACCCATGGGAAGTCCATCAGCAGTGTCCTAAGCAAAATTTTCTACACCTCTTAGAAAACATCAAGATACTCACAAACAATACACATGCACACAAAATCATTTACTGGCACAGATATTTTGATGATATAACACTAAACAGGGGCAACTGCCGATAATGCGAAAAACTCCTTATCTACACTAATAAATTACACCCAAAACTTCAGTTCACCTCAGAGATTGAAAAGCCTCAACATTTATAGGAAACCTACAACAACAGACACTTATCCGCAACACCTCAAACCGCCCTCAAACTTGCTGCCTTCAAATCCATGCTTCATAGGCTTAAAGAAGTTCCAATGACCACAGAAAACATAAACAAAGAATTAGACACCATAAATATTTAGCATACACAAATGGATAGAACACCACAATAATAGACAAACTATGGCACAATATAAAAAAAAACACTAAAATTAACACTACAGAGAGGGGAAACAAATACAACACAATACCATACATAAACAAAACATCAAATAAAATAGCCCACAAATTTCAAAAAGCAGGATACAAAATAGCATACAAAACTAATAACAATTTACAATACTAAATTCAACACAAAACCAACAACGAAAATAAACTACAAGCATCAGGCATATACATATTGAACTGCACAAACTACAATAAATTCTACATTGGGTAAACAGGTCGCAGCAATAAACAAAGAGTCGAGGAACACAAACAGAACGCCAACTCAACATTATACAATGAAATAAAAGAAATAGGACACAGATACACATACATTTACCATAACCTATAAATCTTACCCATCAACAAAAAAGGAACACATCTCAACACACTAGAACAATATGAAATTTACAAAAACACAAAGTACAAACATATTAAACAAACAAACAGAATACAAATTACACATACTGTTTGATACTAACGAAAACCTGCCTTTAAAACCGTCAACGCTTATCCTAACAACTCCTAGCAGAAGACACTGATGAATTTTGCCACATAGCGTTCGAAAACATTCTGTCTCTGAGAATGTAAATTTTTACAATTTACAAAATTTAAAGTTCTGGTAGTCATAAACTAATGTTAAAGTGATTAATTAAGTTTCACCAAACGCAATGGACTACTAAATTCAAGATTCCTAACAATGCTCTCATCCCTTGTATTATTGTTTCTCTCGCATCTCTTTTCCTTTTAAAATTATTTTCAAAGCAAGAATCCAATTATTAGCATTCCCTTATAATATTTAATATAACTTCTGTAAAACAAGCTCCAAACTTTAATTAAAACCATAGCACCTTTAGTTAATTCTACACAGTTAAAGCGCTACACAGTTACTTCTATTTTTCAAATATTTATAGCCTGATTTCTTGGATGGTTTGATTTTACATCAAATTATATATTAAACATCATCATCACTAATTGTGTTCATAAGAGGCAGATTTCAGTATAAGGACCATTTATATGAACATATTTTATCTTTATATTTGTTGATTCCATCTTCACGTGAGCTACTAGTTTTCACTAAACACTTGTAAATATTTAATAAACTTGCCTATATTATCTTTTATCTATTGAATACTCCTGTTCATTCTGCTCAGTAATTTTGTTATCTTCTGAACTATCTATGTTAGTATTTTTTTAATCATTTTGAAACAGGTGTCCAATGAACAAACTGGAAGGTCAGTTTCTAGTCTCTTTTCTTATCTTTCTACACTCTGTAAAAGTCTTTGTACCCTGCTTTCATCCGTTTGTTAAAATATATACACTATTTTCAGCATCATAAAAAATATAAACTACAGTTACACAATATATTAAAGTAATAGTTTGCATGTAAGATCTACATTAAGGATAGTTCCATGTTTCAAAGAACATGATAAAGTGCACATGGAAAAAATCTCCAGGTTTCTAGAAACAAAGTAGAGCACAAATAGAAGCTACCTCCAGCCTGTTGCAAAAGTTGGTTTGACACTGAAATTACTAATAGTATAAATGATGATAGTTGTGACGAGTGGTTCATAGGAACAGGTACCTCAAGTATACTAATGAATGAGACTGTTGAATTCATGTTCGTTTTTTCAAACAAAATAAGCATGGCGCAGAGGTACCCTTCATGATGTGCCTGATGGAAGGCAGAGACATTGTTTTAGCAAGCAAAGGCTTACATCCTTTGTTCATTAATTTTCTGTGCGTTACCACCTTTTTCTATATCCTTGTAATTATTCCCTCACCTGTGAGTTTATCTAGTTGCCTAGTAGAGAACAAATAGTCTATCTGCTTTAAATTCCATGTACATGGATTGTACTTATTCCTATAAGCAGTAGGAATAAGCGTTGAAGAAAAGAATAAGTAGCACGGGAAAATATTTCTGTCAGTTTTCTTCAATAATTTGCAATATTTTATCAGCTTATATGTAAACATTATTAGCTCAAACAAGCAAACATCATCTGCTTTTATTTATTTCACCAGTCCTTTTTGCTAAGTTCTTATTTGCTACAGTTATTTTCGAGTCCCTGTATCATTCAGTTTTCTTATATTCTACAGGATTTTGTGTAATTAGGTAATTTAGTTAGTTATTTTACCTAGAATTTGTTATCTCCAATATACAGTATTTCAGAAATGTGGGAAAACTATGTTTTCTATATCGCTGTAAGTTATTAACAGCTATAATCACTTACCTAGAATTTATCTTCAATATATAGTAGGGGAGAAAAGTGGGAAAACTGTGTTTTCTATATCACCGTAAGTTACTAACAGTTATAATCACAGGTATGGATGGGGTAAGAAGTGTTTCCGAGTACCTAAAAAACGTATTCTTGCTAGAACATCGCCTTACCGATTGCTACAATATGGGTTGCAATAAAGCAGATAACACTAGTTAAATCATGGCAAAAACTATTGGATCATAAAACCAACTATGAGGGGATTGTAAACATATTGAAAAAAAAACTTTGTTAGTTAAACAATTGAAGAAATTGTTGATCTTCTCCTAGACATTTATGGTTGTAAGGACATGAACAGTGTTGGGGTAAATGAATGGAGGAAAGAGGATGAAATTTCATGAGTTTCTACTAGTGATATTGTAGACTCAATGACCACTCAGCTAATGCCTGCCCAAGATGACAAAAGAAAACAAACCAGGATGGTTAGTGAAGCTTTCCAGGTATTTGACCAGCTGATGAAGTATGTCGAACAACAAAACGAAACGAATAGCCGTCTACTCTTTCGAAGTTGGAGGTATATTTCATGAAAGAAACATTTTCATGTAAACTGCCATTACATCTTTTTTTTTACCAAATCTGTACAGAATTAAGAAACTATACATTTAGGCATGTAACTAAATTATACATATAGTTCTATATTGCTATTAAAATATAATTACAAACTTCAGTAAGTGTAACTTATTTACTTAGAAAAATCATACATCTACTTAGAAATGGAATGATTGTGATTATGTAAGAACAGAAGTACATCATTACATAAACCCTTCCATATCCAGATTTTTTGTTGTCTGGATCAGGCTTTGCCACATTGATCTGGATGAGTTCTAACTGTATAACTACCTTAATAAGCAATGAAAATTAAATGAGTTTTCAAAGCTAAAAATTCTAGTATCTGAAGTTGCTTATATTATATCCTTACAGATAATATGGCACTGCTTTTTTTCTAACCCCCTTTTCAGGATCTTATCTACTTAAAAAAAATCAACAGTGAATTGTCAGAGACTCTAAGCTAAAGTTATTTTTATTTATTTTTCTTGTACTTAGAGGTCTTAGATTTTATTTCACTCTGATATCTTAATACTACTAGCACTGAATCGCTATACCCATAGTCTCACCTACCTCAGACCTTTATCTGCTCATGTTACGTCCATCTCTACCTATTGTCTACTTTATTTATAAAAAGTTTTTCTACTACTCTTATTAGAATCACCATATCCCCAGAATTTACTACATCCTCTTTGATAACTAACTTACTCATATAACTAAAATTGTGTCTCATACTGTTTTTGTCATTTAATGTTCCTTTTTTTCACTTAAGAACAAACCTTCAAACACTAAACTTCTACAAATTACACTTTTGCTATTACTTGCGACCAGACATTTGTTAACTAAAAGTTGTTAATTGTTAACTTACACTTGGAGGAAACGTTTTCGTCTTACGACTTCTTCAGCCTCATATTTTTGCCGCTAGGAATGCTGCTGTTGTGCTTCCTCGGTACCATTGTTTTGAAAGTTAGAAGTAATGTGATTGAAAAGTATGTGTGATCTGCGCCGTGTTTGTTCATTAAGGATGTCATTTTTATGTGTGTTGCTATGTCTGTATTTTTCAAACTGTTCTAGTGTATTTAATTTATGACCTTTGTTGCATGTGTGGAGGATGCTCATGTTATTTTCCATACTTTTGCATGAGTGTTTAGTGTCCATGAGGTGATTTGCGAAGGTGGATTCAATAGACATAAGACAATGCCAACAACTCCAAACACATATAAACAAAATACACAAAAATATCCAGTTCACTGCAGAATTTGAAAACAACAAAACATTGAATTTCTTAGACATCACCATAACAAAAAATCAAAACAAACATGAATTCAACATATACCGCAAGCCAACCACGAGAGACACATTGATACACAATTCATCGAACCACCCAATACAACATAAACACGCAGCATTCAAAAATTTACTACACAGGCTAAATAAAATACCTATGTCCACAACCAACTACTCAGAGGAACTAAACACAATCAAATATTTAGCTCACAAAAATGGATATGACAATTATTTAATAGAACAACTACACAGAAAAATACTCAACAAAAACAGTAACAACAAAAAAACGAACACAAACAAATTCATCACCCTCACATATATAAACAAACTCACAAAAAAGATAGCGCACCAATTCAAAAAAGCAGAATACAATGTAGCTTACAGAACAACAAATAAAAGCCAAATGGCTATCAGACACAGCATTAAAAACAATACCAACACATACAATAACCCAGGAGTATACAAACTAAAATGCAACAACTGCAATAAGTTCTATATTGGACAAACAGGCAGATCTTTCGCCGAAAGATATAAAGAACACAAAAGGGCACTGCACACTACTATTGAATCCACCTTCACCTCATGGACACTAAACACTCATGCAAAAGTATGGAAAATAACATGAGCATTCTCCACACATGAAACAAAGGCCATAAATTAAACACACTAGAACAGTTTGAAATATATAGACATAGCAACACACATAAAAATGACATCCTTAATGAACAAACACGGCGCAGATCACACATACTTTTCGATTACATCCCTTCTAACTTTAAAAAAAATGGTACCGAGGAAGCACAACATCAACATTCCTAGCGGCAAAAATACGAGGCTGAAGAAGTCGTAAGACGAAAACGTTTCCTCCAAGTGTAAGTTAACAATTAACAACTTTTAGTTGATAAATGTCTGGTCGCAAGTAATAGCAAAAGTGTAATTTGTAATTTACAACCAGCTCGTCATGAACAGCAACAAGATTTCGATACTAATCTTCTTGTACTGGAATTATACCAAAAGGTTTTCTTCCTCTTCTTTTTATTGCTTGTTCTTCCATATACTCTTTTTCCCTATTTTAATGATCTTTTAAACTCTTTTTATTTTTGTCCATTTTTTTTTACATTTAGACATATTATTTACTATTCTCTCATATTCTTTGTATACTTCAACTTTCATGTTTTTAACTGTATAAATCAACTGTGGCATAATGTTTAATTTAAATAAATGAAACCTTTATACCACAGGCAGGGGCGGCTCGTCCATAGGTTCACTGGTTCAGTGAACCCCCAAGAATAATATTAAATTCCGTGAAAATAATAAACTTTGACAAAAAACTAAAGTAGTATACAATAGAAATAGTGAATTTCGGCGCTAATTTAGATCGAAGCGGCCTGAACAACTTGGCTGGTTCACTTCTCGATGTGAACCCCATTCTGTTGGCGTGCGAGTAGGGTTATGTGGTGGGGGGGCCTGTTAATTTAAATGAGAAAGGAGCTAAGGACTAGAGCTAGCGCGTAGCCGAGCTCTGGCGAAGTTACCCGATGGAAGCCGAAAGCGGCAGCTGAAGCAACTCCCACTTCCTTTAGCGTTGGCACACCGCACACACGTTGGCGGTTGGTCAAGCATTGTGCTATCTGGTCCTTGAGTGTCGAGTTACGTTGTTGTGAATTGTGGTGCAGTGGCGATAAATATTTAAGATAAAATGAACAAAGTTCAGTTCTTATTAATTAACAACTTTTCATCGTTAACAATAGAAGAAAAATGCTCAATAAAAGAGCTTGGAAGACCAAAGCCAGTACTAAATTTATCACAAAAACAAAAAGTCAAAGGACGTGAGTATTGCCGGTCATTTAACGATAAGTTGTACGAAAGGAATTCTTGGATTTGTGGTTGTGATAGTTTGAACAAGTTTTTTTGTTTTCCTTGTCTTTTGTTTGCGAAAGATAAAGACAATAGCTGGACGAAAACTGGAGTTGCTGATGTGGGACATTTGTCTCAAAAAATTAAAAAACACAAACAATCTATTTCTCACGGTAATGCATGTCTTGATCTTTCCATATTAGGACGAACAGAAATCAGGCAACAACTAAGCGAGGCTTTCAGAGAAAACATTGAAAAGCAAAATGGTCAAGTTAGAAAAAATAGGTATGTCTTGTCAAAAGTAATGGATTGTATTAGATTTTATGGTGAATTTGAACTAGCACTGCGTGATTATGATAAGAAGTTAGACTCTGAAAACCCTGGAATTTTCAAGGGTTTAGTAAATTTTTCTGCTAGCCTTGATAACATTCAACAGCATGGTATTTTATAGGAAATTGTGAAGAACAGGCTTCCTTCGGGTTCATCTACTAGATGGAATTATAATTCCAGATTAGTTCTTACTGTTCACGAAAATTTGGAAAGCTTAATTTTGTGCTTTGAAAAAATTGAAGAAACCAGTGTTCAAGTTGCCACAATTAATCAAGCACAAGGTTTGAGGTTAAAGCTGTTGCAACCACAGTTTGTGTTTTGGCACAATTTTTTCGCTAAAGTTATGCCTGACGTCCAGATTCTGTATGATTCATTTCAAGAAAGAAATATAGATCCCGTTTGGGCAAAAGAAGCCATACGGGATCTTTGTTTAAAGAAATAGAAAAATTAAGAAATAGTGTAGATGAAATCCAAGTAGAACAAGCAGCAGAAACCACACCTAAAAGAGCTCGTTTATATGAAAATCCACGTATGACAAGAAATATAGCAGCTAAAGAAGTATGTGACGCCATCGTCATACAAACAAAAGAGAGGTTTGAATTTACAGGACACCTTGTAGCAGCAAACCTGTTTGACAATGCAAATATCGCCACATTTAAAAATAAGTTTCCAGAAAAACTATTAGAAACTGCCATAGAGTCATTTCCGTTTATTGAGAAGGACAAATTAAAAACAGAACTTCAAATTATCTACGAAAGGGAAGATTTTAAAACTGTAAAGAAAGTTACTCACTTACTTGGATTTCTCCTTGAAAACAACTTAGCTGAGTGTTTTGGTGAAACTGTAAAATTATTAAAAGTTTTAATTACAATTCCAATGACTACAGCAGAAGCGGAACGCTGCTTTTCCTGCCTAAAAATGGTAAAAATCTTTTTAAGAGTACTATGTACGGAGACCGGCTATCAGCATTGGCAATGCTGACATTAGAAAAAGAAATGACAAGAAGAATAGCAGACTTCAATGAACGAGTAATTGAAAGATTTGCAACAAAGAAGGAAAGAAGAATGGACTTTTTGTACAAAAATGTGACAACTGCAGGAGTAGGCGATTTGGGAGTATAAATTATATTTGGCTCAGCTACTTGTCTGAATTGTAACTAATGTTTAACTTAACTTGAATTAAACTGTTGTGCCTAAAGCATGTTTCTGGGTTTTATTAATTTGTAGTGCCAAAATAGCTTAAAAAAAATAACTTAATGTTAAATATTTTAATTTTTTCCGGGGAGGTCCGAGGGCCCCCGTTTTGTTTGAAACATGGAATATTCCCAAACCCCCGGTAATTGTGAACCCCCAGAACTTTTACTCACGAGCCGCCACTGACCACAGGTAACTTTTTTCTTTATTTAAAACCTTATGTACATTTCAATTGCATTGTAAATTTCCTCTGAGGATGATTGATATGCAATTGAAATGTATATAAGGTTTTGAATAAATAAAAAAGTTATTTGTGGTATAAAGGTTTCATTTATTTAAATTTCATGTTTTAATATGTTTTCTTGTTTTCCAATGTTACTTTAATTAGATCTTTTGGTTATCTCCCTGTGATTAATACACATTGTTTTATTGTCCAATATTTAATAGTTCTGTATTATATTGTGTAATTAACCTTTTTATTTCACTTAGAGTTATAAGTGTCAAAATATTAAAGGATGACTTCAAGATTCTTCAAACTTCTACCCACACCAAAGATCTTTTCTCAAATGTACCACATGTTTAGTTCAGACAACCTTTTAATTTAAAAAAAAAAAATATTTTAGTACATCCAAAATTACCAGATCCAAGTACTGAAAAACCGCCTAAACTTCTTCATGACTCCTTTCCGTGCAATAGACCTAGATGCAAGACATGTCCAATACACAACCCAACAAATAGTTTCCATAGCCTAGCAACCAATATGGACTTCAAGATTCAGGGTCATCATACTTGTACATCAAAAAATGTAATATACCAGTTGCAATGTAAATTTTGCCCGGCACAGTACATAGGCCTTACCACAGATGGTCTGAGTATCAGAATGAATGGCCACAGACATGATGTTGGAACCATGAACATAGACAGGCCAACCGCTCAACACGCTGCTATTCACAACATCATATCTTTCAATGATTGTTATACCACTAAAATAATTAAGGCCCTCCCCCCTGATTGCAACCCTTCAGAATTGAGAAGATGGGAGTTATCATACCAGTGGTACACCAAATCTAGAGAGCCTCCTAACCTAAAAATCAGATAAAACTCCTCTTACCTTCCCTCCTAACTTCTATCATTTTTAACAACTCCATTTACCTTCCTTCTGACAGACTATTAATATCTAGTTTCAAATAATTAATATTTATACAAATCACATAAAGCACTATATCATAAACTATAAATCTGTGACATTTGGATATTTATACACATCTGTGGTTCACTTCAGTCTTTTCTTTTTTTCTTTTTTGATTGACAAAGAACATTGTTTGATCGAAATATTTCAATAGTGTGATAAGTTTTTACATGTGTCTATTTATTTATTTCCAAGAGATTGTAGTTTTGGACTATTGCCATTAGGTAAGTCTGTCAGTCTCTCTAGTCCAAAAATTCCTTAATAAGCTTTAAGCTCTACTAGAACTAACCTAAATATATATATATATATATATATATATATATATATATATATATATATATATATATATTTATTTATTTATATATAAATTACTTGAGAAAATTATCGCTGACATTGTTTAAGATCTAATTTTTAAAAGTTTTTATTTTTACAAAACTTGACCATTGATTTACCCAAATTTGGCATCAAATTTTAAGTTAATAAAAATATATTTAAAATATAAATTTAAAAAATGTTAAAATACACCACATAAAATATTTTGTAAATATATTTTTAATATATAATTTTCCTTATAGTTTAGGCTATAATAATTTTTGAATTATGAACAAATTGGAAAGGTTGAGTGACTATGTTAGGTATTACTAATATTGGTATCACTTGGCAATAAACCACTACTTCCTGATATTTTTCAGCAGACGCGTTTCAGACTAGATCAGTGCATTGTTCAATACTGTGAGTGACTTACCAGACTGTAAGGTATTACGTTTATTAAAACACTTAAACATGTATTGATATGTTACACCTGCCTATAGTAGCACCTAATTTTTTGTTTACTGAAGATGGCTGTTTCAGGAGTTTACAATAGGATACATCTCCTGTCCTCAGTTAACAAAAAATAAGTGCTACTAAAGGCAAGTGTAACTTATCAACATATGTTCCAGGGGTTTAGTGTAAACCTAGTGCACAAGTTGAAGATAGACTCAAACAGTATTACATTCATCTGAGTCATTTTATTTATTTTTTGTTATTGAAATCAGGAAGAAAATTTAGGTTTACAAAATAAACTATGACAAAATTAAACATAGATTACAAGAAAAAATTCTGTAATAGTAATTAGGTTAAAAAAAAAAAAAAAAACAGGTGTTGATAATTGTATTGCTGGGCTATTTTTATTTCTGTAGTTTAGATGGGACAGAGATTTCATAGTTATGAAAGTTTTATTTAATTTTTTAAAAAAATCAATGCTATTTCTTATAATGATGGCATGATTGAAAGTAGTATTTTCTGTAAATGTAATTTTTCAAGTAACATTAATGTTTACTGTAGAAATGATGATCTATTAGTACAAATATAAAGAACAAATATTAAACTATACAAAGTTTTATACATTTTAGGTTGCTAATAGTTCTTAACAGGAACACCTAACTGAAATAATAATAATATGTTAGAAGAAAGGCTTCACCAGTGATGTGCCTATTTCTTGACATCACTAGTCAAATGGGCATTATTTTAATTTACTGTTATCATTGATATGAAATACCAATATATATTCTGATATTTTAAAATTGGTTGCTATTTAAATAGTTTCCTTAATAATTTCAAACAAAGTGAATGTTGTGTTTTAGCAAGAAACAATATTAAATAATTAAAGTCAATATTATTTTAAGAACCTGACAATTTATTTTCAATTTCGTAGGACACACTTTGGTATTCATTAATACCTTAATGTTTTGATTTGGGTTTATTATTAAAGATAAGTTATTTTTTTATTATTTTATAAGGATTTGAGCTAATAAATAATTAATGACATATTTTTAAAAGACATGCTTTTCACCTAGCACCTACTTAATTGAAATTGTGTTAATTGGTTACAAAGTTATAAATAATGTAATTTTTGTGAACATAATTTTGGGATTAAGGAAAATTGTGTTTTACTTAAAGTTTTCTTTAAGGTGAAAGTATTATTGTAAAAATATGTTTTTTAGAGAAAATAAAGAATTTTTTTAAAATGATAATATAAAAATAGCTTATATGAAATAAAACCACTAAAGGCTAGAATGCTTTAGAAAGGAATAGCATGTTGTTGTTTTATTTAAAAGAAAAATAAATGAAAATTAAAAAATTGTTTTAAAAACACGTTTTACATTAACTAAAGTAATATTATTTATCATATACTTGAATTGTTATTATTTTCATTTATGAATACATCAGGCTGTTTTATTATGTTACTAACTTATAGACTTGAATTTTCAAGTTGTAATAAGCTGTGAGTGTTTTCGCTTGGTAATTTGGATAACTCCTCATAGTTTGTTTGAACTTCATATGAGATTTGTAAAATTCCATAATATAATATTGATATTATCAGTGTGTAAAATGCCATGCATAATATAAAACAGTAAATCTCTTCCATTATGAGACAATAGACTACAAATTTATAAAATATATATGAATGAATGTATTTGTCAAGTTGTTATGTCATGATGAAATCACAGTTTTGTTCTATAGTTGTACTAGATACATAGTACTATTAATTTGTTGTCATGGTTATGACAAAATATTTTTGAAATAATTGTTGGAAAATTTCTAAGCTCTATATTGAAATTGTAATACAGAATAACGAACATAGAAAAACAAACTTGTATTAATGTGAACTTGTTTTACGATTACAAGATTAGTTTTACCTTGTTTCATTAAAAACTTGCTGAGTTTATAGTTTTCACAAAAAAATGGGTTTACTGATGAAATAAATCCCATGAAAACAGATTATCCCAGTCTGCCACTGCAAAGTGCTATTTCTTCATATAGAAGTTATCTATATAATACTATATTAATTCTCTCTCCTCTGAAAGGAATTCTGAGAGATAGGTCTCTAGTGTTTTAGTACATACAAATAAAAAAATACTAGTATAATAATAATAAGATACATCTAGGAATAATATATTAAAATTATTAATATAAAAGACACCCATCAACAACAAAAAACCAAAATGAAAATACCCTTTCGCTCCCAAAAAAATATTTCTTCATTTTTCTTAGTAACAAATTTTGTAGAAATTTCCTTGATTTTGTTCTTGAGCATCCCTAATTGTTGTACTGCCTTTTTATAATTAATTGACATGTTTTACTCATTTATCATCTTCACGAGTAAATAGTTATAAGATATCATCATCAACTTCTTGTTGTTAAAAAATAAGAAGTGAGCCACGATCTTTGTCAAAAACCTCAATCACTAAGGATAACAGATTTTATATATTTTATTTTAAAAAATTGTACATTTGAAATCTACTCCATAAGAGTAGTTTTTTCAAATAATTTCATTCATTTTGATTGAAAGTTCATCAATGACAAGACTAAGTTAACAAATACAATCATAATCATGAACATTGGTTCAGCCTTGACTTATTTTTTGTAAGGTATCTTGAACAAGTTACAAACCTACTGATGTGTTTAAATTGGTTTGTAAATTTTTACCAGAAAACATAATTACTAAACGTACTTCACAATCTACGATTTTCTATTCCAGCACTTATTTGTGTACTATGGACAA
This sequence comes from Prosapia bicincta, assembly GCA_036971475.1. Classification (NCBI taxonomy): domain Eukaryota; kingdom Metazoa; phylum Arthropoda; class Insecta; order Hemiptera; family Cercopidae; genus Prosapia; species Prosapia bicincta. The sequence goes on from JBAIZL010000001.1 coordinate 349,027,430, forward strand.
AGTAGGAAAGACCATATGCAAACACTTAAGCCAGATTTCTTCCTTAATTAAAAAAAAAACTTTTTGAAACTAATACTTTGTTCTGCTATCATTACCTCTGCTAATGCTTCATTTGCTACTTGAGTTATTTTTAAAACTCTTAAAAAATAAATTGTACAAAATTGCATAAATTGTCAGAGAAACTACATAGAGCTGATGAGGGAATACTATTCAGTCTGAATCTGTATAATGTACAAGCAGATTTATGCTGCTAGAAAAATTAATATTTATACAGTAAACCTACTTTATTGTTTTAAAGAAAAACATATTTTACAAAAGTAACCTTTTAAATTATTTATAGAAAAGTCAAGAGCGTATTTTTCCCAGAGGCCAATCCCCCTCTAGTAGGCCTATGTATTAACCTTCCAAACCATGTAAATACAGGCTAAAAATAGTTATGCTATGTGAGGTAAAATAAAGTATCTAATTGACACACAATATCAAGAGCACAGTGGCACAATATATTACAATGAAAATATTGGAAAAAATCCAATACCACAAAAATAACAAAAAATATAAAAAAAAACAAGTTACTTAAGATTAAACCCTTATGTACATTTCAATGACCATGTCATCATCATCAGAGGATGTTATTACAAAATTACAATCTAGCAAAGAAGAAGTTACAAACTAGAGTGATCATCACTACTACTTATTATTATTACTTTTTGTTAATAATTTACATTTTACTTATTTATTTTTACTCTTTAAGTTTTAATTTCTAGACTACCTTTCCAGATGCTGTAATTTACAAGTAAAATATGATACCTCGTTTATCATTCTTGAAATGTCTTGTGATCGTAAATTTGTACAATTTAAAAATCTCAGCTGTTTAAAACTCATCTAATTGGGAATAATATTCTACAGTGGGAGATATTTTTTCGTTAAGGGATATGTTGTTTTGCATGTTGGCAGTAGTAGCTGTCTAAAGTGCATGCTAGAGCGCAGTAGTCGGTGGTCGAGTGAACCGTTGGGTAGTGTTGGCTCGGGCCGGGTTTATTTATTATGTATTTTATGAAATTTAAGTGAAAAGTGTCATGATCACAGTTTCACACGATATTAATAAATTTAAATAACCTTTTCTATAATTCAGCTCGTTGTCAATTCAGTGTTAGTGACGTGTTAGAATTGAAAGTGGTTGTGGAATTTTGCAGACCTATTGTTGATTTCATGATTGTATGTTTTATCTCGAGGATTTACTCAAAATAAGGTATTTTATACATTTGACTCATTAAGCAATAATAGATTTTTATCTTTAGAAATTATATCTGTTTAAATAATAGTATAATGTATTTAAAGCAAATATAATAGTCTATACTTATATTAATATTAACATAGAGCTTTATATTTAGAACAGGTGTATTATAAAGTACATAAAGCTGTAATTAATACAGCTTTGTTATTTAAGTTTTGTATTTCAGGTGTTTTTATCTTTTAGTTTTGATCATAATTTTATATGAACAAGAAACAACATGCTATGGCAAAGGTTATAGGCCTACTTGTTTTAATGACAGGATAGCTCTAAATATAGGTTACTATTGGTTTTCTAGCTATAAATATTATTTGTGTTAAAAAATGAGAGTTAATAGCAGGTATGCGATATTAAAAGTGACCAATACTAATTTGAAGCGTACTAAGTTAATGCTAAACAGAAAACATCACACCCGTATTTTTTATACATTTTATAATTGATCCTTCCACCTTTCTATTTTTCCAATATAGATTGTCAGTCTTTCTCTGGAATTACAATCTTCGGGGTGTCCAAAATTTAAGGCGATTTGTAGAACATGAAAAAATCTTTTCTTAAAAAAATTGTAGATAGTTACTTTAGATAGTAAAGTTAATTACAAGTAGTAAATTAATGTAAAGTAGCTATGAAAAAATTAAATTCTGGGTTCTAATAGGCTTGCTCCGTTTACCGGTGCTGTGTAAAATGAAAGGGGGTGGAGTTGTACATGTAAGGCAATGCACAAGTTTGGTATTGATTATGGTGAACGTAAATACGTTCCAACGATTCATTGTCACAAACGAAATTGTATTTTGATTTGTGCATTTGTTAAGATTTGATACGATATTAATTTGGTTTTCGGTTATTGGTTACTTTATGTTATGATTAACTATGATTTTAGATTTATGTATATTTGTAAGCGGGGGCATGTCCACCGACCCATTTTGGAGTACTTTGATGCAGTACTTGTAATTAGTATATTGTATACATTTGTGTTTCTAAGGTCCACAACTTTTGTCTAGAAAACAAAGTAACACGTGTTCTATTTTTACCGGTTGTAAAGATTTACTTACAGTAACTATTGTATATTTACAGAAAAGTTTGAACAAGATGCCTAATAATGGAGCAAGTTTACCTCTTTGAAGTTCCCTAAATCTTTTCGTGTAATGAACATCCTGAGTTTATCATGAGAATAACCATTGTGAGAAAAAGATGTTTTGTTCTTGCCTAAAACAGAAATTAATATTGCTTTGCCCTTCGGCCATAAAGAAGTCTGAGAGGTCTGAAATGTATATTTTCTATAAATTGATAATTTATACTTCTATATTTTAACATAATATATTAGTCTAATATGTAAAAGAGTTGCGAATAGTAGCAGGTCCGTTTTGCTTAAATGAGGACGGTCGTTTCGAAAAATTGTTTCATTGTCAACTTGGACATAACTCAGTATAGACAACAAACACATCTCCCGAAACGGTCGTCCTTATTCAAACTAAAAGTAAGCGCTACTATAAGTAAGTGTTTTACATATTAATATTTGTTAAAGTGTGTATAAGTGTAAACTAATAACTCAAGTTGAAGATAAAATGAAATAAAAACGGTACTTATTAAAGAAGAAATCTAATAATCATTTTCTTTTTTCGCGTCTCATCATTCTACTTTCATGTTGAGTTGAATATTTCTTCCCCTCCGAACCCTTCCGTCGCGACAGAGTTTCTAGGCAGTATGTGCATCTCAGGGTTGGTATGGAAGAGATTGACATTAACTAGAAGAGAGAGTGGTGTGTTGTGTTGGTGGTATGCTAGTATGTTCTTAAAAAAATTCTCCAATAAATGAAATGAGCTTAGTATTCCTAACAGTATGTCTCGTACTCGTGTAAAGGAGTTCCGGCAATTTCGGACAGTTTCTTAATAGAGTCCTACTACAAGGCTTAAAAGTTCTCCACTTTAGATTTTAATCTTCTATTTATTGACCAGTGCTCTAAATGGAGATTGATGTTCAGCTGTCGTACTACATATTATGGGCCGCGTAGTTTTCGCCACTGCCATACTATTTAAACACTTTAATTGAACATCGCCAAAGAAATTTAACGAAAAATAACTGATTAGATTAAAATAACAAGCGTTATAATTAAACTCTACAAAAATAAACTCAAGGATATAGGTTTTATAGGTGTAATTTAGTTATATGAGCTCATAGGCGAGATAAGACAAAAAGCCAAGTTTAACGGTAAGGTAAGATAAATTAGATTCCGAAAGTAAGGACTCAAAGTAATATTCAATCAATATATTTCATTTTAGGTCTGTTTCATATAGGAAGACTTTAAAATTTTATGTTTAACTCTGAGTGAAGGTTTTTGTTTCAAGCGAAAATCTAGGCCATGTACTAGGTACAAAGTCTAGCGATAGGCTATAGCATTGTGTATAGATATTCGTGGTAAATTCGTTTGTGGTTATTTAGGCTTACATGCTAGAGTTTTAAGTCGAACAATACAAGGCTATGAACGCTTGCAAGAGGCGTGGAAAAGATAGTGAATTATGGGTAGGATTAAAAGATTAGGGTCATGAAATTCGTCAGGTAGGATATTGAGAGTGAATCACAGCTCCATATTTGTCGTCACATCTCTAGAGTATATCGTGGCTATGGGTGTGCTAAAAAGCTAAACTCCGAGTAGGGTTAGGAATAGTTAGTGATGGTTGGAACATATGTAAGATTAAAGGTAAGAAATAAAGCTGCTATAATACTAAGAGTGAGGATAAATCATGCTAAATCACTTGCCTACAGGTTTTCCTTCTATCTTTCTGCTAATAGAGTGCTTCTGATAATGGCATTTATATGGTTTTAGCACGTTCGCAGTTTTTCGGAAACGAAAGCACGAGTAGGATTTATTTTTTTCTCGCCTTCTTAATCCCACTATGAGAAAAACAAAACTTCACTCTCATTATTTTACCAATATAAAAAGTTTCAGCCGGATTAAAAATTACGAAAACACTATTTCTAAGATATGGCATCAATAGCCTTGAAATGTACGAATACTTCTAAGTGTACAATAAAGGCGGACAAAATGACAGATATTAAGACAAAGACGGAGTAAAAGATAAAAAGATTGTGTTTATACGTTCGAATACGAATCGAAGACTTAAATTAGAACTATTAAGGCAGAAGTCAGATTTGACTCAAACCTCTTGTGAACTTGTTTACACAGGAGGTGCGGACAGGCCGCACCTACTGAGAGGAGTTTGGGTCGCGGTATCTCAGTAAAACAACACTCACAACACCTACATTCGGCCGCAACACTACTACGATCACTTGCAAACAACTCTTCTTGATCCTGGTAGGGAGCAAGTAAAATGACCCCGCATAGTCATCCCCCCTAGACCCCCCTGTATAATACATCATATACATAGTACCAGAAGAGAATTTTGTCTCTTTCTTGTTCCTATCGGTAATACGTGAAAAAACTGCGCCAAATACGATTTGTTTCCCTTCGCATATGTTATTAAAGAATACATTATAAGTAAGAATATTTTGATTTCAAGTTCGTAATTCATATTTAGTAGTTCAAATATGAAAACAAAATCAAACACAAGATCAATGTACCAACACACACAAAACTGTACCGAGTAAAATGTTTTTTTTTTAAACATCATTATTTTACACTAGTATAAAGAATAACTATTTTACCACATAACTAATAATTGTATTAATGATAAAATGGTTGAATATCGGGTCAGTATTGTTGTTCTCTCAGCATTGTTACTGTTTTTATTTTTTAGATGAATTTACGACTTGAAAGTTACAATTAGTTACAATTTACTTTGGTGGGTTGTTTACAATTTTGGATAAAATGTCATTGCGTTGCTTATAGTTTTAATTTATTATAGTGAGAGTACTTGTATATTAAATGGGTATTTATAAACAATGAAATATTGTTTTCAGGATTGAAAAGGGCAACAAACTAGTTGCCGAAACGTTACACTAATTAAATAAACTTGACTCGATATTCAACAGTTTTATCATTTGTTCAATAGGCTACTTATCTCGAATGCTAAAATAAACATGAATCACATGCCTACGTAGTTAGGATAGGTTAGTTGTGAAAATACAAGTTTACTACCGTAACACTGCCAAAAACGGTTAAACTTGGCGTAACCAATATACTTTGAAGCACATACTCGGATGCTGCTGAAATAAGAGTCGAATACTTAAACCGAAACTAATAAGAGATATTGCATATTTACTTAGACCTCTGGTGCTCGTTTTTTTTTTTTCAGGAAGTGCTTACTAACAGAAACTAGTGAAAAAGGTTACGTTTATTGTAGCAGTTGAGCACCGAAGGGAGGGGCCGGGAGACCTGGGCCCCCCTTGGCCATCCTTATAAAGAAAAAGAAATTATGCGTCTCGTCCTTCATTGGAAAATGTATAGGGCGTATGTGGGAATATATAACAACCGAGATTTACCGATACATAAGTGTTATAAATACAGTTTTTAGTTTTATTTGTGCCTGAAGCATTAGACTAAAATGTTATTAATATTTAAATGCATAAATAATAAAAAGCGTCAGTAATATCCCTTAAAAATACACAGTTGTTCAGTTTGCGCCTTAAAGTAAAACAAAGTATTCATTGGAGTAACTTGGACTGATTTGGGAGAATATCACAACCGAGTTGATGCCCCCTGTTGTTATGTCCTTGGCCCCCTCCTTATAGAAATTCTGGGTGCATCGTTGTATTGTAGTACCCCAGAAAAACACAACACTTATATCAACACATCAGTTCATTCATATATACACTTGTGGAAGGGTAGTGGGTAGACAACTGGCCGATCCCGTTGGAAAACAAATAAAGCAAATAAAAAAGGTTTAACATTCCTGTTACACTAATTTTTCCCATACTTCATAGAAAACCAAATTTCTGAGCGAAGTCAATTAAATTGATTAGAACAGAAAGGGGTTAAGTGACAAAATTATCATTAAAAAAAAAAAAATATTAACAAACTGTCACTAAAACACAAGGTTTGGGCAGTTTTTGAACTGTTTTCTAAAACTGATACACCAACTCAAACTAAGTTATTTTTTCTTTTTTTTAAATATTTTTGTACATTTAAAAAATAATACACACACGACTCTTTTTTGCTCTAAGTTACCTAATCATTCATGTGCTTGAAGAAGTATAAATACATTTGTGTTTGTGTTAAAACAAGTTTTTTCCAATGAAGTAAGTTTGTTGCTAAGATATACAACAATATTAGAAACAAGTGTTATAAAATTATTTTATAAAAGTCATTTCCTACTGACGTCTAACAAATCAATTTTATTGCAGTTACTTTATAATTTATAACTACAATAATATAAATATGTATACACATATGACAGAATCTCAATATTAGGTGGAAAAATAGAAAGTGAATTTCCATGCAATTTTCTATTTCCCTCTATATACAGTATATTGAATATTGTGTTGGACTATTATTTTTATTTGTTACTATTTATTCGGTTTCTTTTTTTTTAGTTTCTAATTTATGAAGCTGATGGCGATCTATAATTTCTCATTTTATTCATCTCTTTTAATGCTTCATTATTGCAAGGAGCATTTCTTTTATAATTTCATATACATCTTTAACTAACTGATTTCTAGTTATGAGATAGTTGGCTTATTGTCAAAGTGCTGGATTTCAAACATGGAGTCATTCAGTTCGAATCCAACGAAGTCATACATATTTTTAAATTTAATTTATGAATAAATATTTGAAAACACTGTATTAACATCAATTGTCGTCCACTAAAGGTTAAAAATATCTATTTGAACATGATTGGGTGAATAAAAACGTATTTTATTAACGATTGAAAATTTGTACTATATATATATATATATATATATATATATATATATATATATATATATATATATATATATATATAAGGAGAATATGAGCTAATTAAAGTATAAGTAATTGAAAATCTGCTTTTTTACACAATAAAAACCGCCACTAAGCATTATTTTTCAGGTGTCTAAGATTTTTACAAAGAAAAACGTTCACTATGCTTATTATAAAATTACAATGTACAATACTACTAAAATTATTTAACACTGTTAAAATTTATAAATATATTAGTCCGTTCTATTCATCCTCATAAAGATTGTCTGCAGCATTTTCGGCGTAGTAGTGGACCGCTTTATCAGATTCGAGTATTATTGTAAAACTCTTTGTAACCAGCTACGGAAGGTTCTTTATTTTCTTTTATATTATCATTCCACTGGATTTCTTAAAAAATATTAAATAAAATAAAGCTTTAAAAATATATTGTGAGTTCGTAATTAGACATTTGATTACTTTGAATTACGTGTTTAAATTTATAATAAATCGGGAAGAAAATTCTAAAACGGCGAAATATACTCCTAACTTTAACAATTTGTTTTAAATATACTCATCTTCATTTCTGTTAGAAATAATTGTATAGATTTAAGTATATTTTCTGCCTTTCCCAAAATTAAACTATTTTTCTTTATTATGAAAGCCAGAAAACGTACTTAAATATAAGCAAATTATTTGTAAATTACAAAAAAGGATTAAACTGCAAAGTAAATGGAATTACTTTCTCGGTTAGTTTCCCTGAATGTAGCTCTAACTGTTTCGCGTTGCTATTAGATTGATGCATGTTAATCCTTCATTGTCACTGCACACGACGACTTGCTTATTAAATTGAAATGCAATGTGCTTATCTCTACAATGCATCTGGACGAGAAACTGTACAGAGCTTTACAAATGAAGAGACTAGTTCTTGGAGACGAGAGATAAAAGTTTTCTGGAAAGTAGGTTCGCAGACACGCGTCAAACAGGACATATTATATACGTTTACACAGTAATTACCTAATGAATGCGAGTGTTTTTCCCAGAAAATATACTTATTGCATTGTTACATTGCATACATTATGTTTACAGGTTAAATAAACGATATTTCTTATGTTACAATGCAATAACGTTGTTCTTGTGAAGGATTCATTGTATTCATCATTCTAATTAGATCTGCGCCAGAAGTAACTGTAAAGAAAAAGTAAAAATCTCTTTCCATATGTTTGGGATTTATATCTTTTTCGTAACCCTGGTACTAATCTCTTCGTCGTATTTTTACTGTACTTCAATCAGTAACCCATAGGAATAAATATTGTTATAAAAATAACCAAAATAGCCTATCAAGTCAATGTTTTGAATTAAAAAAGCTAAGTTAGTAGAACTAACAGAGTTGTAACTTAAATAATTATATATATATATATATATATATATGAATGTAAAAGATTGATTGTTATCTCTTATTGGGCTAAGTGGGTTCGTACCTGCTTTAGTCATTCCAATAAGTAACGTATTTCTCCCACGCAGTAGTGTATAACAGATGATCGCTTTATAGGCCTATACCGGGATATAATATTTACTTTGAAAAATGACTTTACTGCGATAAGTAGGAAAACGTGATTTGAAGTCAAGGAACTGCCGAAAATATTTTAACTTTAGATAATTTGCTTCATAAAACAAAATCATGTAATTTATCAATAAGTCGATCTAAACATAATTATTAATCACTTAAACAATAGTTTATGACTATCCGAACTTTGAATTGTGTAAATTTGTTAAAACTCACTGAGACAGAACGTTTTCGATCGCTATGTGCCGATCTTCATCGGTGTCTTCTGCTTGGAGATGTTGGGTCAAGCGGTGACGGTTTTAAAGGTAGGTTTTCGATAGTATCGAAGAGTATGTGTGATTTGTATTGTGTTTGTTCGTTTAATATGTTTGTACTTTGTGTTTTTGTGTGTCTGTAAATTTCATATTGTTCTAGTGTGTTGAGATGTGGTCCTTTTTTGTTAATGTGTAGGATTTCTAGGTAATGGTAAATGTCTGTGTATATGTGTCCTGTATCTTTTATGTGGTTGTAAAATGTTGAGTTGGTGTCCTGTTTGTGTTCTTCGACTCTTTGTTTAAAGCTGCGACCTGTTTGTCCAATGTAGAACTTGTTACATTCGTCGCAGTTCAGTTTGTATACGCCTGGTGCTTGTATAGTTTATCCTTGTTGTTGGCGTTGTATTGTATTATGTATTGTAACTTGTTATTAGTGTTGTATGCTATTTTGTATCCTATTTTTTGAAATTTGAGGGCTATTTTGTTTGTTGTTTTATTTATGAATGGTTTTGTGATGTATTTTTGTTTTCCCTGTCTGTAGTGTTAATTTTAGTGTTTTTTTGTATTTTGTACCATAGTTTGTCTATTATTGTGTTGTTGTATCCATTTGCGTACGCTAAATATTTAATTGTATCTAGTTCTTTGTTTATGTTTTCTGTGGTCCTTGGGACTTCTTTAAGTCTATGGAGCATGGATCTGAAGGCGGCGTGTTTGTGTTGGATAGGATGGAAATGATAAAATTCACCGAACATAATGGACTATAAAATTCAAGAACTAAACATAATCTTATTAAAGTCTAATGACAGAACACAGACCAATTCCAGCTACTACAAATACATTCTACGTTTCGATTTTCTATCCGAATATTCTCATCAAGAGTTAATAGTTTATCAATCTAATATTAAACCATAATTTACAGTTTTTAACAGTCATAAACAATACTTGTAACATAATTAAAATAAAATATTTTATTTTTCTTATTAAATATTAACATTTACAAGTCAATTTACACTACTAGACCGGTCAAGTTTTGATCAAAATTAATGTAAACAAATCACGTATAAATATACAAACTTTTACATCCTTATTAATAACAGAGGCACCTTCAAATATTATAGAAATACAATCATTGTAATACATAGGATACCTAGGTAGATCCAAAAATGTATAAAAAAATGGAAAATTTCACTTATATTTTAACTGATATCACTGAAAATATATATCCTTATGCAACACATAAGTTAGTGTGTTTAGTGTGTTATTCTGTGTGTAATGACAGTAATTTTGTTGTGGGTCGGTGTGTGTGGAAGTGTTTGGTTGTCTCCTGAGGGATCACCCCTCCATGCCCAGCTAGTGCTCACCCCTTGTGGTTATAAGATTAATGGACAGCCGGATTTAGGGAAAGGGGATTTGTATGATTCTATTTATCGAATACAGCGCCACAGCCAGAAATTCCTTCTGGGGGGAGTTTTGACATTACAGAAGGGCCGGGAGCTAATTTATACCTCAAGGAGAAAAATGTTGAAAATTCAATGTTATTTTGCGCTATTACAATGCTTAACATGTATGTTGACAAAATTAGTTAATTTAAATGCCCCCCATGTAATGATTACTCAAGTATTATATTTAAGTTCATGTAACAAACATGGTGGCATCTATTTAGGAAATCAGGTTTAAGGCTTTCAAGGAATAACAAGGTCTTAAAAGTAAACTTTAAAATTTCCTTATCACAAACTACAATTCTATAAAAAATGTTGAGTCCATGAAACTCCTTTGATAGTTTAAAAACATCATCGTCTGTTACAACGAGGGTATGAAAAATAGTCCATTTAGGCGCTCCCTGGAAGTAATCTCATATATGGGGCCAGCGTCAAACGAAGTTAGCTCAATGACGTTTTTACTGACGTTATATTCACATGTTTATAAACAACTTTACGTCTGTCATTTCGTTATATATAAAGATTATCTTGAAGTTGTAACGTTTGAACGTCCTTATGAGAGTTTGAAATTAATACAAAAAATTGTTAAAAATCCTATTTGAAGTATTTACCGTTGATAAATTTAAAGTATATTTGTTTTAAAACCAGAAACAAAAAAGAAACTTTATTACCTTAAACTTTAAACCTGGACGGTTTAACTCCAAAAACACCGCTGCGGCGCCTCTGTCCGAGCTCAGTGACGTTTTTACTGAAGTTATATTCACATATTTATAAACAACTTTACGTCTGTCATTTCGTTATTTATAAAGATTATTTTGAAGTTGTAACGTTTGAACGTCCTTATGAGAGTTTGAAATTAATACAAAAAATTGTTAAAAATCCTATTTGAAGTATTTACCGTTGATAAATTTAAAGTATATTTGTTTTAAAACCAGAAACAAAAAAGAAACTTTATTACCTTAAACTTTAAACCTGGACGGTTTAACTCCAAAAACACCGCTGCGGCGCCTCTGTCCGAATATCTAACAACAGTCGAAACACTCCGACATTAGTATCTATTAATATATCTAATTATATATATATTCTCTTATTATATTACGGTTGTGTGGAAAAGAAAACTAGAAAATATGATAAATTGCAGCATTGTGCTTTATATTCAATGTAACAGCTTATTTTTCTGCTATTTGGATTCGAATCAGAACGTCCAAATTAACGGATCACTAAAACCAGTGTTTTGCCTTTATATTTTGGTTTACTTTTTGTATTTTTCGGATTGGTTGTATTTTGCTATACAAAATATAGAGCGCAGTATTCGAGTTATAATAAGTTGCAAGAGTTTAGTAACCTTCTGATGATGCTAATAGTGTTAATGTAGTAAACATAAATGTTTATAATTGTTTTTATTTTGTTTGTAGTCAAGGAACTTATTTGTTTATATTGCCTTTTTTATATTACATCCATTATAGTGGTTTTTAATATATAATAACTACAGATTTTTGTGGCTATTTTTTACCGAAAGAATTGAAAATGCTACAAAAACTTTGAATTTTCTATTGTTACCTTACGCAGAGGAAAATCACATTCATCTGGATTTTCCTAATATCTTTTAATAAACAAAATTGCTTGATGTTCAAACAGTTTCAATAGTGATTAAATAGCTTTTTTAAACAAAGCCAGTGTTTAAAAGTTACGTTCAGTTTTCTTATTCAATTGTTGGTAAATAATAGTTTCAAAGGGTCCGACTGCACCTTTTTAAGAATTGAAACGCAACGCTTAAAGAATACGTCTTTCAACTAACTGATGCGGCTGAAGTGCGAGACCTTTTACGTAAGTTATAGCGGCATTTCCACAAACCTATTTCAATAAATCGATTAACACCGGTCCCATCAGAGCAAACTATATAATATGCCAGACTGACGACTCTATTAACATTTTTTGTGCACTTTTAGTTCAATCAATAATGGCGAGAGACATGCAAGCCGACGTTCCTGGAGAAGAACAAATCTAACAACAGCAATTTGTTTTAAGCCAGGGCACTCGAGCACAATCTAAAGCCGTGCCCGCCAGCAATTTGCCTCAACCGTCTCAAGTCACGAGATGTTTGATTTATCTGCTCTTTAGTTGCCAGGAAATTGATTCCGGATAACCCAGGGAAGTGGTCAAGTTGAGGATATAGTCTTAAAGCTAGGCTTTAAAAGCAGTGGGTGAAAATTCAATTAAGAAGATATGGTTAAAAGGTTTTCGAATTAAAACTTCATAGAAAAAAAGCTACAAATCAGTACGCAGTTATAATTCCATTTTGGGGGGGTTGAACTGATATTCCGTAGAAACTGGGAAATAATTCTTATCGCCAATGCAAAATGTTGAAAATTAAAAGTCTTTGTAAGATATACCGTTTAAAATTAGACAAAAATTGTCCAAATGAGGAAATTAAATGTTTTCTGAGTTTAAACATATTACAGATTTAAAGGGTAAAGAGTGTTATTTATTTATATTAGGTTAATTGCTGCAAGAAATAACAGTGTCTTTAAATAAACTTAAAATTTGTATTTTCATAAACTACAATTCTATAAAGACGTATTTAGTCTACTAGAGTTCGTTGAACGCTCGTTAACAGATTCTTCTTCTGTTACAGCGATTTTCTCATGGATAGAAGTCCATTTAGACAATTCTTAGATGGTTATTTCTTAAATATTCGGCAATTACCAAACGACCTTAAGCACTTTGAAGTCTTTATGGATATTGTTATTAACATTTCATATTTACTATACTTCTCATTTTGCTATCAACTTGTTTAATATGAAAAATATCTTGAATTTATAGTATTTGAATTCCTGGAGAGTTTCAAATTAATAAGAATTTGTTACCAAGGTAGGCAATTTAAAAAGAATTTTTAACGGATAAAAAATTTAAAACGCTCTATAATCGTTTCCCGCATCCCTGAAACAAATGCTTCAATTATAAAAACATGTCGCCTCTATTTCTGAAGCCACTATTTAATATTAAATTCGCCACAGAAGCTTACTTCATTATATTATTGTTCAGATAGCTGAGTTGATAAAATAACTTAGTGTGTTTCAGTAACTTACTTTTATTATTTCGGATTATAAACTGAAAATGAAACCAACGGGCGGAACTGGCGAAGATACAATTTTCTTTTACTTTCAACTCGAATCAAATTATTTGTGTGCTATTTGTGTTACCAGAACATTTAAATAAGTTTAACATTATCTTCAAACATGCTTCATATGTTTGTATTAAATATTATAGAAATAATTACAATTTGGTTGACCAATGACTTTAAACTTGACATTTTGAGTTTATCACGGATAATAATCTATACTACAAGCTCGAACGAGAAGAAATGTGCATCAACGTTCCGTCCAGTATAACACTTGAGTATGACAAGTGAACATAATAAATAGATTTTGACTTAACTAATTTTATTTTTTATAAAAGGATTTAAAGCGAACAAAACAGAATCCGAAAGAGAAATGTTATAGTTTTTTCGTAACAGTGTTTATAGACTTTGGCATGTATTGCTGCTCACACATAAGCTGGCGCGTGACCTCGAAGGGCGAGCATAAGCGGGGGGAAGGATAGAGGAGGCAAAAGACCGTTCGTTCTACAGACATTGTAATATGAGATATAGTATTATCAGTTTTCTAAACGACCGCGCAGTTTTCAATTTTTTAGTGATGGCCTTTGATGCAACGCTCACTACAAAAATTAACGTTTCTGAATAGGGCTTGCTTTTTGTTTTCTATCCATCGATCGCGCGCCAGCTTACGAGTGAACACCTATAATTGAGGTTGACAACTGGAAATAAACGTGTTCAGGTTTTTTATTATTAAAATATGTAGAGGTGTAGCGGAGAGAAATATTCATATTTCAGCGTGAACCTGATAATTAGCGATACTGATGATAATTACCGTACAAGTTGATCGCCTGAATAAACAAGTAAAGTAGTATAAAAAAGTAAATTCCTACTAGGTCAACGAAAAAAATTTCATTTTTCATTAAATAATTACAAATTTTATGAGTATGTAGGCCTATATACTTATAAAAGAACCACAGTACTAAGTGGCAAAATAGAAAGCAAAATTAATTATTATAATTCATTAGTTAAATTTAATTTACGATTAATCAGTTTGACAGTAGTTTATGACTATCCGAACTTTAAATTTTGTAAATTTGTGAAAACTTACTGAGACAGAACGTTTTTGATCGCTATGTGGCGATCTTCATCAGTGTCTTCTGCTTGGAGATGTCTCCAAGCAAAAATGCAAGAATTTAATTTATGATTTAATATTTGAAAAAAACTGTATTTATGTCTAGTGTCATACACAACAGGTTTAAAAAAATTATTTGAACTGGAGTGGATGAATAAAAAGTATTTTATTAGCGATTGAAAATTTGAACAAGACAGATATATATATATATATATATATATATATTTTAAAACAACACAGGTTATTCATATATATATATATATATATATATATATATATATATATATATATATATTTTAAAACAACACAGGTTATTCAAATACAAGAATATTTATTATTTTATATATATATATGTGTGTGTGTGTGTGTGTGTGTGTGTGTGTGTGTGTGTGTGTGTGTGTGTGTTATATATATGCTATATATATATTTATATATATATATATATATATATATATATATATATATATATATATATATATATGTATATATGTATATATGTGTGTGTGTGTGTGTGTGTGTGTTGTAATGGTGTGACATTCCGTGACAAATAGGAAATAAATAATTTCCTGTTTTTAAGTAATAAAGTTGATTTTTAAATTAATCAAGTTTGGAGTTATACTAATAATAAAGAGTGAAAAATTAAATAAAACCTTAAATAGAATAATTAAGCTAAATTAAAAAGTATTAAAGAATAAATTTGTAATAACTAGCTAAATTTGACTATCGGGAGTGAGGCGAAAATTTTCAAAGTGCTTAAAAAAGCTATCTTAAGAACCAAACCACGTAGAACTTTCATCGACATTTTAAAAGAACCAGAATAAGCCAGAATAAACATTAGTGAAAACAAAATTTGAAAAACTTAAAAAACAAAAAAGTTACAGCAGTTTTAATAAAATAGACATTTTTCAGTGTTCCAAAAATGATAATCAAACTCTGCAAGCTAAAACAGATTCGTTGCCCGACTTGCCTGTACAAGGAATAAGTCGAAAGATAGCAAGTATTGCAGGCGGGGTGAGGTAGGTTAAATTCACCGCTATATATACTAGGTCTCTAGGACCTTAGAGACAGTCTGAAATAAATTTTTAATAAGAGGTGCCGCGGAACGC
The DNA here is from genome assembly GCA_036971475.1 of Prosapia bicincta. Lineage (NCBI taxonomy): Eukaryota > Metazoa > Arthropoda > Insecta > Hemiptera > Cercopidae > Prosapia > Prosapia bicincta. The sequence continues at coordinate 349,043,149 of JBAIZL010000001.1, forward strand.
TATGCTGTACCGCGAGTAGAACCGCCATCAGGCCAGATGGACCAAACCTCAACGCTTCCGACGTCTACTAATACCAAGGAATGAAGGCTATAGACTCAGCCTCCAGGACGCGGGAATGGAGAAAAACCACCATGGACGAACCAGGGATGGCGACTTCCGATGTCCAAGGACCAGGGAATTCAGACGAGGGACTCTAGGACCGGCAGGAACATCTTTGGCAAGTCATTTTCTCTATTCAATACCAATTACGTCAAATTTAGTCAGTTAATTTTATTAAATTCAAACAAATATTCAAGCTTAAACAATGACTTCACTCTTTATAAAATTTAAATAAATTTTATGCTTAATAAAATGAATTTATGTGATCGGAATATTTCAAATGATAAATACTAAGCTTACAAAGGATTTTTGGCCATGAGCCATTTATTTTCAAGGAAATAAGAATTTTTTGGATATTATAAATTTAAAAATTAAGTGTCATAAATACGAATTTACCAATTCAATATAGAAGATAAATTTTTATTATGTGTAATTTGGAAAATAATTTTATGTTTATGTAAATATAATTGATATAAATGGAAATTATAAGATTTTAGAGGATGAAAAACAACAAGTTATTTAGTGAATTGTTTTGTTAATATAATTGTGTTGTATTTGAAAGTATACATTTTCTTTTTTATTTAAATAAATAAAATTAAATATGTTATAAAAATCAACAGTATTTGCATTTCATCCTGTGTCGAATAATCGATAAAAACTGTTTAGCTTTTTCCAACTAATATGAAAATGATTATTAAATCAGTAAACAAGTTTAATTAAATTTCATTAAATGATAATAGTTAAAACCTAATGTTTTAAAGAGTTTTTCTCAATTAACTTCAGTGAGCTAGCCTAAAGATTAGTTGGTTTTTGTATAAAAGTCCAGAGATTTATCTATTGGCAGATTGTGTTTAAAAGGACACAGGAGCCTTTTAAAATAGGTAATTTAAACACGATCATATTTTGCACGTTCCCTTGCTGTCTCTGCAGATCATCATCAGGTGGTAAGACTCTGTGAATATTTTGTGTATTATTTTAAATGTGTTTCTTTCCAGCTGACTATTGAAATGACATGTGTGACTATATCTAGACCATACATAATTGATAAACCAATTTTGGGGAGTTTATACTTATTTTAAATAGTAGTCAGCGGGAATAGGCTTGTTTTGGGCATGGCCCTATGAGCGGGAAATATACACGTAACTCAGGGTTTTTAGCACGGTTTAACAAGCGGGGTGTTTGGCAGTTTTTTGGTTTGTTTATAAATAAGTTTTTTAAACATCAAAATTTTGGTATTCTGCGAGAAGGGATATCAATAAAACAACAAAAGGAGGGGAGGGACGTTGCAGTGTGTGTGTGTGTGTGTGTGTGTGTGTGTGTGTGTGTGTGTGTGTGTGTGTGTGTGTGTGTGTGTGTGTGTGTGTGTGTGTGTGTGCGTGCGTGCGTGCGTGCGTGCGTGCGTGCGTGCGTGCGTGCGTGTATACAGAGTGTGAACTAATAGTATGAATCGAAAAAAACAAATGGTATTGATTAAAATTAGTTTTCGATCCAAGTTTCAAAAACCGGGAGTAAAATATTAACTGTTTTATAAAAAAAAATATAGTTCATCAGACTTTTTTCAAACAGTGAATATTGTCTTGTACTGGAGGGAAAAATATTGTTGGGTTTAATAAAAAATTTTGCAAAGGAAATATCGTATCCTCCGGGCAGAACTTTCAAGTAATGTAATTCCTCAAATGAAGAATTCTCATGTTGTACAGTTTATAGTGTTTCCTGCAGTACGTGCTTTATTGATAGAGTCTTAATTTATTTCATGCACTTGTAAAACATATGCTTGCTGAGTTCCACATTAAGCTTTATACAATAAGAAATAACAGCTGTGAATAAAAATACCATCTCGTAAACCTCTTTGGTAAAATCGTAACAATGTTTTATCTTTGTAGCAATTTGACAAAACTGATCAGCGTGTTCACTTCAGATCAAGAACTCCTAAATTCAAATGTTGACGTTTCAACCTAAACCTTGCTTTGAGTAAACATTCTACAGACATCCACAAGAATAAACGCGTCTGTGATTTGTCGAAGGAAAGTTTAAGGCGGTCTTCTCTTTTAATTCGGGTCAAATTAACAGGTTGGTTCTACAACGAACTCTAGTCTCACTGGTAGGTTGTAAAACTGTAGAATAATACATCCGGCCCGTTTCCTTGATCGTTAATTTGATTGTTTTTGCCCGCCATAATAATGTCCGTTCAGTTGTGAAGCGCTGCGTTCGGCGGATGTCCGTTAAAGGTTATCTTTGGCGTTAGTAATTTCTAATTGGTTACGTTGTTTTGTAATATTTTAGTAAACGTCTTTGTTAAATAATAATTTTAATAATGTTTCTCATTGTGGTAACTTATTTTGCAACTTTTAATTCTAGATACAAACAGTTACACAACGCTTTTGTAAATAAATTTTTTTTTTTTAAAATAATACATTGTGTAAATTTATTTTGAATTGTATAAAATTTATTATAGTAGAAATAAAAATTAACTATTAAAAAGCATTTTTGAATGTAGCCTATTTTGTATTTAAAAAAAAAAACGTTAATCGATTGCCTTTAAAACTAATCTCTGTTTATATTGATGTGCGTATTAGGGCGAAGGACTGAAATTACTGCAAATATGATAAAAAACTTTACGAAATCGATAGCTGACAAAAAAGTATAAGTGATGAAATATAGTAAGAGACTTGAGTATCGTAGGAGGGGAGTATGGGCGAATAATAGGTGAAATACTTGTCAGCTGTCTACCACTCCTTCACAATGGTGAGCAAGACACATTGATTGTGGGAGACCGATACGTATAGCAGCGCCGCACTTCCACCACTCTAAATGTCTAGTACACCACTTTGCACCGGCTGGGCAAGTCTTTTGCTATATCTTGCCACTTATACAAGGTGTTAACTAAGAAAAAATATTTGAACAAACACTACTTTTACATAATAAAATTAAACATTATTAAAATATGTTTAAAACAAAATTGATCGACCTTCACTTTGCTGATCCAGTTGGGATATTTGTGAACAAGAATAATACTAGATGAATTATACCAAGAAACAACACTTGTTAGATTAAAAATAAGCTCACATAAAACAAAAAATATATCAAATACTCCTGAAGTATTTATTAAAAGTTGAAGAATAAGAGATTCAGAAAGCAGAAGAGGTTATTTATCGGGAAGAACAAATTAAACTTAATGAAGGATATGCAAAGAAACTGAAGTTTTAAGAAGCCAAGATAGGGCAGATAGCTTATGGTTGATCATCTTCTTAAGGATGAGGACACTTAGGATGTGAAATGTTTGACCTAAATGTATCAACATATAGACTATAGTGTATAATATCGAATGAGGGTTTTCGCAAAATAGGGAGATGTGACGGTCATAATGTAAGATGTAGCGAAGAGGTGGGAAACGCTTACTGTCCAGCTATATAGAACATAACCTCGGAAAGCAGCAAGAGAAAACCACAGGTCCGAAGGAAATCAGAATTCTGGACGTTGACACGTAGATGTAGGAAGCAATTGGTGCAGCCAAAAGGAGAGGCCAGTGTTTAGTATTGGAATGATAGATTCTGATGGTAGATAGTCAGATTGTGTGATTAATAGCATGTTTTGAGTGTCGACCTAATTGGAGTGGCCAAGATCCAACATCTTGAAAACTCAACAAGTGTGAAGATATTAATTAGAAGAAAAAATGATTAATTTCAATATTAATTTATTTTCTCACTACTAAGGCATAGTTTCCATAAGTTATTATAAATTTACAAATTTTAAACTAACCTACTAAAGTACCAGGTGTAACTACTGCACTATGATGGCTGTTATTGAAACGCGTTTGAGAAAATGAATGATTGATTGTGAGTTGCTATTCGTTATTTATTAATTGTTCATAAAACGATAATAGTTTTTATTTCAGAATTTCATTTAAAAATCTAAATTTATTTTATAATGGGGCTTTTTAAACAATCTTGTTTAGTTAAAATTAGTAAACAAAATTAGTTTAGTATTTTCTAAGAAAAATTGTAAGAATGTTTACTCTTTGTTCTATTTATTTTTCATAAATTTTATTAAAATTGTTTCATACTTTAATAGAGAATAGCTTTAAGACATAGACTAGTATCCTTGCTTCTTCGTAAGCGTTCAATTATAATGATCGGTAACAAGACTGACTCGTCTTCATTAGGCTGAGTGTAGAAGACCGAGATGTGAAAGCAAAACTAGGCTAGTGTACAACTTTATTCGTGTTATAGTTTTAAACATAATAATAAAAAAACAGCTGACTGGAGGCCGTACAGGTCACGCGGCCAAACAATTAGCACGACTTTGTGCTGTTACATGTAACTCGGCTGCCTACTTTGCTCATTATAAGGGAATTCCACGTAATGCCATTCTTGTTTCTATTCCTTCTTAAGCGAAATTTTACTTAGGTAGATAAGAGTTTCAATATCCAAGGTTTTTACAGCTTTCATTCACTCAATTACTTTCTCAAGTCTCTTCATCTGCAATTTCTCTTTTTTCCGTTACTTCATTACTTCTTCCCGCCATGATCTTCTTGGTTAAGGCCTTTTTGTTTTTCCTAATTAAGAGATCTATCACTAACAAAATGCTACTAGTAACGTGACGTGTCATTTCTCAGTATTCAGTTCGAAAATAAGTAAAAGAAAACACATTTCCTAAACATTAAGGGTTAATTTACATACTAACATTGTCAAATTTGTTCTTCATCGATGTTATCAACTATAGTTTTCTTCGAAATCAAGAAATCGATTGTTACAACCGCTATAGGGTGTACTATATTCAATTACATACAGCATATATAACATGAAAATCTCTGCAAATGAAAGCAATGTGTTTAAAACGATAACGGAACAGTTTAGACGGAATTTACACAGCGTTGGCGAATCAGACGATTAAACGTTTTTATACTGCAGGCCTAAAGAATTTTAAGGTCGCGAGTAGTTTTGCCTTAATTGTGATGGCATTGTATTTCTTCCTGAACATGTGTCAGGTCGCCGTGGACACACGTCAGACGTTGTAAACAATTCCTTGTTCAATTAGTTCTCAGCGTGTAATTAATTGTGCCAAAGTAGCTTGCGACCACGATCCCGTATGAACAGGTGTTACATTCTCTTGGTAACTTTAATTATTGGGCGGAGGAGTTGGTTTTCTTGTAAACAGTTTTTACATTTCCGTCTCTTTTTTTATTTCTTCCGTGATATTTATTATTTGTTTGAATAAATTTTCAATTCCTTCGTGGGTAACAAATAGTTTACAATCTCATAGTAATAACCAACTGGTTGGTTTGAACATAAGTCCTGTAGTAACGCACTGGCTCTTTGGCAAGACTATCTATCTAAATCCTTGAAACTAATCCAAAGCAATATTATTTCACTTATAATTAAAAAATAATATAAAAGCAATTAAGAAGACAATAATAATTCTTTCATTACTTTCACCATACATTTTCTATACACTTTCAAAGTAATACGTAGACCTATAGGTATATTATTTACTTTTTGTTGTAACTTTAAGGAGACATTCATAATGCCTTCAAGGGACAGGAGAGAATATAGGCGGGATTAAGATAGAGAGATAAAACCCTTAGCAGAAGCTGTAGGGAGGATATGAAGGCATCATGTATACAGGAGCGTGTGCCTAAAGTAGACCTACTCTTTATTGGAGTCGTAAAAAGTTGTTTACCCGTAACATCCACTGTAAAACAAAAAAATAAGGAAGGGTAGATGATATTACGTAGGACAAAGGGATGGACATAATCATCTCCTTGTTTTTAGGAGCAGGTGGGTTATCTGAAATAGCCCTGCTCTCAACCTTACCGGAGACATATATATATATATATATATATATATATATATATATATATATATATATATATATACATATATATAGTTACATACATATACATGAGTTGAGCAAATAAGATGATATAATTTTCTCGTATTATAGGGGGAATATGTCCATTTGGTAGTCCTACCTTAAAGCATCCTTTTTTAATAATTCTTCATATCCTAACATTTTTCATCCTTATTACATTTCTCTTATAGGTACTTATATATATATATATATATATATATATATATATATATATATATATATATATATATATATATATATATATATATATATTCACTACCCGGTGCTCGAGTTGAGCAAATAAGATTATATAATTTTCTCGTATTATAGGGGGAATATATCCATTTGGTAGTCCTACCTTAAAGCATCCTTTTTTAATAATTCTTCATATCCTAACATTTTTCATCCTTATTACATTTCTCTTAAAGGTACTTATATATACATGCTGATACGTATTCCTTCACGGATGGAAAATATGATGAATAGTTATTATCTGGAGTATATCCGTTCATTCTGCATTGCATAAAAGCAGTTCGACGTTTCGCTAGAATCTCATCTACCGATAGTCAACTGTTGTTGGGTTCACCTCGTCAATGCTAGATGAGATTCTAGCGAAACGTCCGAACTGCGATTTTGTGCACTGCAGAATTAATGGATGTACTCCAGATAATAACTATTTATTATATTTTTCCATCCGTGAAGGAATACGTAACAGCATATATATATAAAGAACTAAGTCAAAATACAAATACAAGAATTATAATTCAATTTCTTGTATTTGTATTTTGACTTAGTTCTTTATTAATACACAAGAATACATATTGCGGTATATATATATATATATATATATATATATATATATATATATATATATATATATATATATCCTTCTTTAGTTGCCTACACTCCTGAAACCATATCGCCTTCTTTATCTTATACCGGAAGTTTTCATTTCCTTAGTTTATTAGTATAAAATACTAACAATTCTTCCCTTATACGTTACAGACTGCCATAAGGAACCTGAATGTTCGCCCTAAAACCACAAACAATTTTTTTACTGCAAGTTACCATTTTTCATTCACTAACATCATCGCACAACGTGTATACGTAAGGCTTAGCTATCACGTAGTAATAATGAATGAAGTAACAGAAGCAATATCTCTGAACAATGATTTTTATTTAGAGAGGACCCAACTTTACGAGTTTCTTTATGGGATTGTCATAAAGATAAGTTCCATCCAACAATCTCTCTGCACCTGGTGCCCGACTGTTCTCTGGCAAAAAAGTACATTCGTGTCCAACAATGTGATTTATATGAACATTTATTTATTTCCGGTTGATGGTATTTTTTCAACAATAAGTACAAGAAGCAATTTTTTTCTGTAAATTTCTGTCATGCTATCAACACAGTTGGATTTAAATATAGTATTTAATACAACTTTTTTCAATCTAAAAGTACGTAAAGAGCACACGTAGAAATACTAAAAAAACTATATAACGCTAAAGGTATGCAATTATCTATATTTTCACTGTTGATGTCCATAATTCGTTTTCCACATTTAAGATAAAATTCCCTGAAATAGAACATTCTGCGGTTGTATATTGTTGCTACACCACACGCAATACAGTGTGTGCGTTATTTGTCCCTTTATTTAAAGGTCTCTCACCTTAAATATAAATTCTTCTTTCACTTAATGATTTATTTACTGATGAGAAGAAACGTCCTGCTTTCAATGAAGAAGTAATCCGTGCGAACTGTATGGAATGAAACCATTAATATTTCAAACTGGTCGATGAACTTCAGGTAAACATAAAAGACCACGTTGGGGAGAAAGCTACAAACGTATTACGGACAGAAAAATCGAGCTTTTTCCCTAGTTTAAAGAACACAATTTTATTTTGTGAATTAAAATAAACTTCTCCAACCTATGGTGTGTTACATATCATTGAAAAGGGAATTGAAAATGCTACAAAATGAAACAAGAGCCATATATATAGCTTAATTAGGAGAGCTGATGTGAAAATTTAAACTTATTGGCGTCATGTGATAACTATTCAAATTTATACAATTGTATTTTGAAAACCGTATACGATATTTAAAAATGAAATAACTTCAGACGTGTATGCCACAATAATATACAAATACAAATGTAACTGTAGGCTTTTTACTTTCTTATTACGACAAACCCGGCTGAAGAGGATGGCCATTGGATTGTACAGTTATCCCCCAAGTGTTATTTTAATAACGTTATTATTATTCTTATATTTTTTGTTATAAGATTACAAATGTATTATAAATAAGGTAGTAATTTGATATAATTTAACTTATGAATCATGTTTACACTCACAGAGATTATTGTTTAAATAAAAGTGATTGACTTACGAGTCTGGTACAACTAGTTATTTACACAGGCAACGTTACAATAACGGGTGCGTTATCGACATCAAGCGATAATTAGTAATCCGAAATAGGCCTACATCATATTTATTGTTTTGCTTCATTCTCTTTACAGACTATTAAGTTTCGTTTATGCTTAGCAGAAATTGCATCTAGTAATCCGAAATAGGCCTACATCATATTTATTGTTTTGCTTCATTCTCTTTACAGACTATTAAGTTTCGTTTAGGCTTAGGAGAAATTGCAATTAGTAATCCGAAATAGGCCTACATCATATTTATTGTTTTGCTTCATTCTCTTTACAGACTATTAAGTTTCGTTTATGCTTAGCAGAAATTGCAATTAGTAATCCGAAATAGGCCTACATCACATTTATTGTTTTGCTTCATTCTCTTTACAGACTATTAAGTTTCGTTTAGGCTTAGCAGAAATTGCAATTAGTAATCTGAAATAGGCCTACATCATATTTATTGTTTTGCTTCATTCTCTTTACAGACTATTAAGTTTCGTTTAGGCTTAGCAGAAATTGCAGTTAGTAATCCGAAATAGGCCTACATCACATTTATTGTTTTGCTTCATTCTCTTTACAGACTATTAATTTTCGTTTAGGCTTAGCAGAAATTGCAATTAGTAATCCGAAATAGGCCTACATCACATTTATTGTTTTGCTTCATTCTCTTTACAGACTATTAAGTTTCGTTTAGGCTTAGCAGAAATTGCAATTAGTAATCCGAAATAGGCCTACATCACATTTATTGTTTTGCTTCATTCTCTTTACAGACTATTAAGTTTCGTTTATGCTTAGCAGAAATTGCAATTAGTAATCCGAAATAGGCCTACATCACATTTATTGTTTTGCTTCATTCTCTTTACAGACTATTAAGTTTCGTTTAGGCTTAGCAGAAATTGCAATTAGTAATCCGAAATAGGCCTACATCACATTTATTGTTTTGCTTCATTCTCTTTACAGACTATTAAGTTTCGTTTAGGCTTAGCAGAAATTGCAATTAGTAATCCGAAATAGGCCTACATCACATTTATTGTTTTGCTTCATTCTCTTTACAGGCTATTGAGTTTCGTTTAGGCTTAGCAGAAATTGCAATTAGTAATCCGAAATAGGCCTACATCACATTTATTGTTTTGCTTCATTCTCTTTACAGACTATTAAGTTTCGTTTATGCGTAGCAGAAATTGCAATTAGTAATCCGAAATAGGCCTACATCACATTTATTGTTTTCTTCATTCTCTTTACAGACTATTAAGTTTCGTTTAGGCTTAGCAGAAATTGCAATTAGTAATCCGAAATAGGCCGACATCATATTTATTGTTTTGCTTCATTCTCTTTACAGACTATTAAGTTTCGTTTATGCGTAGCAGAAATTGCAATTAGTAATCCGAAATAGGCCTACATCACATTTATTGTTTTCTTCATTCTCTTTACAGACTATTAAGTTTCGTTTAGGCTTAGCAGAAATTGCAATTAGTAATCCGAAATAGGCCGACATCATATTTATTGTTTTGCTTCATTCTCTTTACAGACTATTAAGTTTCGTTTAGGCTTAACAGAAATTGCAAATAGTAATCCGAAATAGGCCTACATCACATTTATTATTTTGCTTCATTCTCTTTACAGACTATTAAGTTTCGTTTAGGCTTAGCAGAAATGGCAATTAGTAATCCGAAATAAGCCTACATCATATTTATTGTTTTGCTTCATTCTCTTTACAGACTATTAAGTTTCGTTTATGCTTAGCAGAAATTGCAATTAGTAATCCGAAATAGGCCTACATCACATTTATTGTTTTGCTTCATTCTCTTTACAGACTATTAAGTTTCGTTTAGGCTTAGCAGAAATTGCAAATAGCAATCCGAAATAGGCCTACATCACATTTATTGTTTTTTTCTTTGCATAATAGTAACGCAGGCCATCGATTAGATCAATGTTAGCTCTTTAATTAACACGCTTTAATTGTGCTAATGAACTTGACGATAATTACAATTTGTTTTGGATGTCATTTAATTAAAATCGTTTGCGTATAAGGCGCTGTGCACGTGTTTAGAATCTTGATATAACCCACATCGTTGAGCCACCACACCTAGCCTTCCTCAATATATGACATCATTGCGGACGGTTTTTATTATTATTACTTTACTGTGTGTGTAGGCGTTAATTGCCTACTAGGTTGGGCATGGGCTTAGTTCTGGTTTTTGTTTCTGATTAGACGTATGACGCGAGACGGCTCAAGCTAGCTTTCTCACGCTGCGCTGTAGCGTTTCTTAACTGGCTAATGGGCCTTCAATGGGGAAAATGTGCATATATTGTTGCACTGGAATCAACAAATGAATAAAGAAATTGCTGATGTTTGTGTCCTATTAATGAAGTTATTTGAATGGTTGTTTGAGTTCATACAGACCTGCTTACGTTAGGCCTACATGGACTTGTAAAAGGATATTGAATATTGTATTTTTTGTTTAGATTTGGTTGTTTCTAAACCTAATCTGAGCGTGTTTTATTTAAAAAAAAATTGACTTTTCTTTATTAAATAATACTTGAAAACCTCTAACCACAAATATTTTTATTTCAACTTGATCTACATTTCGGTTACCAAGTAATCATCTTCAGAAACATAACCAATACTGGGAACGGTTACTTGGTAATCGATATGCATATCAGATTAAAATAAACATATTTATGGTTAAAGGTTTTTGAGTATTATTTATTATTATTTAACAACAGTATATTTCAGATAAATACTCTTCCTTAATCAATTTCAAATTGATTTTCCGAGTTTCGTTCTGCTCTGTACTAAGGATTAGCAACTCACTCTTGATTGATTCATACCATTTTTTCAAGTAACTTTTTGTGAATTTTATTTAGAAAAGCCTCTTTGTATTGGTGTTGACTTCATTTGCAGAGTAAAGTAGAGTTTTATTGTTGCGAAAAGACGGGAAAGCTACATAATGTGAAACTGTTTCCATCAATCAATGATTTTGCAGTTTCATTGATATTTTTCTTCGCAACAAATTTTTCAGATAATTAGGGTCTGAATAATAATAATATGTCAGTGATGCCATTGGGAGAGCTATTTATAATTAAAAATCTCTTCGGTAGGGGGGAGGGATTTGGTATTGTCCCTCAAGGAAGACGGGGAGATAATTTATACTCAAAACTTAAAATTTTAAAACATATTGTCATTTTACGCCATTCCAACGCTTGGAAGTCTACAACATAAATTAAGTCTTCTAAAATTTAATATATTTAAAATGTATGCAGGATCAATTGGAAAGAAATTTAAGTACGTGTGCAGGGGGGAATTTATTTAGGAATTCCAGTTAATGGCTGAGTTAATAGCGAGGTTTTAGAAGTAAACTTTACATTTTCATAAATTACCACCCTACTGGAGTTATTGAGTGTTCGAGATTGAAAGCTCGTTAAGAAACTTATCGTCTGAGCAACAGCGGTTGCTTCGTAGATATAAGCTAGGGCCTAAATCTTTTGTCCATTTAGCAGCTCTTCAGAAGTTCTGTAATACGAGCTTGTATGCAGTCATCGCCTGTTGAAGTCAGATTTACCTCTGCCTTATACAGACATTGTATTTGTAAACCATATTTATTAACCAATATCAGTTTACTGTTAACTCGTCTTTGTGAAAACTTTCTTGAAATTATGTTCTTATTTCCTTATATTATTTTGGAATTAAAATAAAATTTGTTACAAACGGTCAATTTAAAATATTTTAATTTAAATCTGCAAATTAAATCTTTAAAACACAATGTTTTATAGTCCTTAGGGAGATGGGTTTAGCCCAAAACTCATTTACACTACTTCTCTAGACCTCATTTTTCAATTCAAGCTAACTTTTCAGGTCCAAAATTGAAGTTTCCTACTAAAGATTTTAAGCTAAATAAATTTGTTTTTATTGACTTTTTTTATGAATACTAATTAATCGTTTAACAAGTAAACCATTTAGACTCTATCTAAGTGCAACGTCTATTCCTTAACCCTAGGTGAGAAAGATAAATTAACTGTAATTAAATGTCTGATATGGATAATTGTAATGAGAAAGTGTTTTGCATCGCGGGTTCTCTGCTCTATTCAGTGAGGGGCTAATGACATCTACAAATGTTATTTATGAATGACATAAATGGCGAGCTTATCCCACCTCCCTCTGCTGTCAAAGTTCTAAACTAAAATAACAAGATATGCTTATAAGCCTGTAGCAGTAAGTGAATTATTCTTTAAAGAGGTTCTTCTACGTTTAAATGTGATACACTGAACCTCACTATTTAACGAATAAAGCCTAATTCAATTATTAATGTAACCTTTTTTTTCAATTCCTTCTATTAGTTCACACTCTTCTGATATATATATATATATATATATATATATATATATATATATATATATATATATATATATTGGACAAATTTTCAATTGTTAGTAAAATACGTTTTTATTCATCCAGTCAAGTTCAAATACATTTTTTTAAACCTTTAGTGGTTGCCAATTGATGTTAATACAGTTTTTTCAAATATTTATTCAATAAATGAAAATTTTAAAAATTTGGGGGTCTTAGGTAAGATTCGAACTGAGTACCTTCGTACAACTATTCTTTAAGCTTAGCTTGTGAGGTTATGTTAATACAAATGTTTACGTCTTTTATTTGTGCTGAGTATCTTCGAGTTCGAAGTCTAGCTCTTTGGCATTGAGCCAACTTTTCCATAGCTAAAAAGTTACTTCTCAGAGATGTATACGAATATTTGTTGCTCCATTCTGGTTATCGTCGAAACCTCCATTGCACAACCTTAAATTGTTGCCATGGTTACCAGACATCATTATAACCAATCATTATTAATGATCTAGGAATAAAAATGAATGAAAAGAATAAAGTAAACAAACAAACGGGATTAACGGTATCGAACCTTGCTTCAAAAACGGGCAATGTGAAAGGAAAGTGAAAAGAAACTACAACATAATGCAAGCTACTAAGAAAAAACGTATAAATTGTAACTAGCAGTAATAATAGTCCAACACCATCGACTGAAATAAAAATGAAAAATTGCTTTCTACCTTGCTACTTAATATTGACATTTTGTTATTCTGACGTATGTATATACATATTTTTTGTAATTATAAAACAAAAAGAAATAAAATTTATCTTTCTTGGATTAATTGGGAATTGACTATATTGAATTAATATATATATATTTATATATATATATATATATATATATATATATATATATATATATATATTAGTAACTAGCCATTTATTGTTTCAAGTGATAAAGGTTAATCAGTTTTCGTAGCTTTTGTACACGGAGTTAGAAAATTAATGCTTTTATGGCATTTAGGTGTGAAGTACTAAAAGAATTTATTTATTTTAGTGGTATTTTACAATTTAGGTATAATGGTATTTTTAAAATAATATTTTAAAAAAATATTTCCTAATAAAGCAAAAAATTAAAAAAAATTATTTTTAAAACTATTGTGAAACAAAAAAAAATACATTGAAAACCATATTACTAAAATTTTAGGAATGAATGTTTTTGTAAAAATGTGGGACTTATATAATATAATGAAAGAGTGTATTATTGAAAAGCCCGCTAACGTTCAGAGCTCACGTACGTAATATTAACTATTAACATTGAATGATTTTCTATTTTGTCATACAATAAATCATAATTATTTAAAATATTGTCATAAAATAACAAAAATATTGATTGCACTTTTGTGTGTGTGGATATCGGCTATTAGATTCATCAATGCTAAAAGGCCTGCTCGAGTGGCCGGTGAGTGATCGTGCGAGAGTCAGGTAGCTGACCCTTCGCCTACTAATCTTTAGCGGCTTTCCGTAAAAAACAATATGTAATCTCATGTTGCGTTTTTAGATTTATAATTTATTTAAACATTATTATTTTGCAATTTGATGGAGAAAATAATGTAATGAACAAAAACGTTACATTCCGAATGATACGATTTCATAACCTGAGTCAGAGTTTTATAATAGTTTTCATAGTGATTTTTCACGGGAATCTCAATTTTCTTTGTTTTCAGTTCCCAGCCTTGTGCAATGCTTTATCAGGTATCGTATGTCCAGAACTTTCTGCAAGACGTTTTTCCTCAGAAGAAAGTGTTTTACTTGAATCCGTGCATTATTTAACTCCTTAACTTTTATTAGCTTTATTGTGTTGCTTTTTGACCTCATCCCCATAAACTATTTTACTCAGCCGTTTATTGTCTTCCCCCGTCTCTAAACTACACTTCAAAATAAATACACACGTTTCCCTTCACTTCTTGGCAATATCGTGATACTCTGCAACCCTCTACAAACCACTATATTTCTTACGTTTCTTCACTAGTTTATAGAATAAATTTTTATTTTTAGTATATCCTTTACTGCTTCAGCACGTTCAAGGTATTTTAAACTTTCCATTATTTCTTTTGCCGTCTTTGTCACTTATCTTTGCCCTTTTCCAATGACTGTTTCTTTTCTTTGAATTTATTCCGGGAAGCTAAATAACCTTATAAGTCTCAATAACTTGTTTGTTAACACTTTTCTCCTATCAGCTAACAATGACATATCGGCAAATAATTTGATTCCATGTTTTCATAGTATTCTATTGAAGTATCTGTTATTTTTCTAGTAGTCAAAATAAATAATAAAAATTTTACCTAGTAATTTATAAAAGAAAATAAGAAAAAATAAAAATTGTCACTGACATCAAATTTGATAAAAATTAATGAAAAACCTCCGCCTAGAAACAAACAAAACGTTAAAGGCCCTACACTTAACCTTTCAACATAGAGCATTTTGTTGTAAAAAGTAATAAAGTTTACTGACGCCAGGTAGTCGGGTTGACATATGAGACGACCTTGTTGTACCGTTTGAACTTAAACTCGTCACGTGATCAGGTATTGTACGTGGCTGCATTACTGGCACAATATGGATGCAATTTCACACATCAACCGGTTAGCTTACTAAAGGAAACTCTACTTGTTTCTTTATAAAAAAACCCACCCCAACCGGATACTTTGTAGCTATAGCTTATTATAATATAACTACTTTATTCAATTCCTTCTATTAGTTCACGCTCTGCTGATATATATCTTGTACCCATTTTCAATAGTTATTAAAATACGTTTTTATTCATCCAATCAAGTTCAAATACATTTTTTAAAAACCTATAGTGAATGAAAATTGATGTGAATACAGTTTCTTCAAATAGTTATTCAATAATTAAATAATAAAAGTTTGGGGATTCTGGGTAGGATTCGAACTAAGTATCATCATGTTCGAAGTTTAGCGCTTTGGCATAGAGCCAACATTCCCACCGATAGAAATGTACTTCTCAAATATGTATATGAATTCTACTTTTGCCACCATATAGTTGTCATCGAAAATTTTATTGCACAACCTTAAATTGTTGCCATGGTTACCACACAATATCATAAATAGTGCCCTAGGATTAAAAATGATCGAAAATAAAGAAAGAAACTCAATTAACTGTATTAAATATTGCTTCACAAACGGACAATGGGAAAAGAAAGTGAAAAGAAACAACAACACAATGCAAGCGAAGAAAAAAAAGAAAGCATATAAATACTAACAAACAAAAATAATGTCCAACACCATACATAGAAAGGAAAATGAAAAATTTTAAGGCAATTCACTTTCTTTTTTGCCACTTAATATTGTTATTTTGACATATGTATATACATGTTATTATTTGGATTTATAAAGTACTTAAAAAGAAACTAAAATAAAATATTTTATTGGTTGATTTAAGTAGAAATTGAGTTATTTTTTAAAAAATATTACTTGTTATTTAATATGGTAAAACTTAAAGCTGTAATCTGTTACGTGTACTCGGTGATTGTAGAATGAAATTATTTTGCAAATTTATCAATTTTTTGCTTAGCTGTCAGAGTTAAATTTGTTAATTTGTTTCGAGTTTTTTATAGAGATTTGTGAAGCGCCCGGTAAAATTAGTATTGGCAATATTATTTACGTGAGACTACTATGAATGCCTAATCTATTTCATCTTTACTTATACACTCTTGTGAAGGATTTCTGAAGAAAAATACTGTTGATGAAAGAGTCAATTCTATATTTATTTTAACTACAGCTACGTCATCGCCAAATTATTTGCTAAGACTGAAACAGTTTTCCTATGACAACAAAGCCCTTACATTCGACAAACAAATGTTCAGTGTGAGAAAGAAATGTCATACATCCCATACTTCCCAAAAACTCTCGTTGAACCGTTGCTCTACTAACTTTCCTTTTAGCATTAATTAAATTTGGTTACCATTTTCAAAACTGCCATAAATCGTTTTCCTACCTACCTTTTGAGAGTCTGAGTATATTTATTAATTTGTTTTTCAAATTTAACAGCAAGGAAACTATAGATATTCCGATGTAAACCTACGTGCAATTAGATTACAGCAAACTGGTTGGATTAAGAATGACCTTGTAAATGCAAGGTGGCCTTGTATTTGAAGTGGGTGGAAGTGTAATAAGACATGAAGTGTACAAGACAAAATGCCTGTCTGTCATTAAGACACCGCCTACTTGAGAATCTACCGCCGTTTTATGAGCATAATTTAAATAGAGTGTAAACGCAACACCGAGGGTGTAGTTCACTCTTTTATACGAGCTAATAAGATTACATGAACGCCTAGTCTGTGTCCTTCAAAAGGTCGCGTAAAAATAAGTAAGTTTCTACTATTCATAATATAATTTAGGAATAGTAAAACGAACCTGACGGTATTTTTAGTTGGAAAGAAATTACCGGCATCAGAAAGTATTATTTTTTTGTTTATTTTACACTTTTCATTGGTTTTACGTATGGCTATTAGCGTTTACGAAGAATATGAAAGGACTATTAAATGATAAGGATTGGACTAGGGTTTTAAAGGCTCCTATTAAAGGATATAGAGATGCCTTGTAGCATCAAGTGTTCAGGGTCACTTATTTCAAATAGACCTACTCTCTGTAAGGGTGATAAAGAAGTACCCAATGTACCCTCTTGTAAGAAGAAGGATATATATATATATGCAATGGGAAAATTATCTCCTAGTATTTATTCTGGTAATTTACCTGATATGGACCTATTCTCAACCGGGATGAGTATATTGTCGTGGTGCAGTAGAGCGTCAGTAATCCGGACGTCAAAAATCCGAAGCGTTACAAATCCAGATCGTGGTTTCAGCGTGCACGACACTCTTCTATGTATTAGTAATTCAAGAAATTCTTTTGTATTTTTAAGCCCTCTGACGACTATTTTATAATACTTTCTGGTTTAATTCAATTTTACAGTTTTCTCTAAACATTAAAATCCATTACAATTAATGCAATCTCAATAATACGCAGTAGTCTAAACATCTTTTGAAAATCCGGATAAATCATTAATCGGGATGGGACCGGTCCCAACTGTAGTAGTTTAATTATTAACTAATATATTTATTTAATGTCTGTTAATAACTGTTAATTTTTTTATATAGGCTAATGATAAATCACAGACAAAAAAAAGCAAGATTGTCTGTGATCTGTCATTAGCCTATATAAAAAAAGTTTAATTATTGTAACGGTTAACGGTACCTGAATGTTTAGTAAGTGGATGTAGGTTGTATGGAAATTAATTTATTTTCAATTCATGTTTACACTTGCAGCAATAAAAGGTAATTGAAAAAAAAGGTTGATTTGCGAGTCTAGTGTAGTCTATTATTATTTTATTTCGTTTTTGACGTTTTGGTTTATTTCCATTATCAGGTCTTGTTAAGTTTTCGTTGTAGATCTATATAACTTTTCATATTTCTTCAGCAAATGCATCTTGTAATGTATTTGAAAAAACTAAGCACGTTGATAATGTGCCTAGTTGCACATTATTGTGCAACTGTGATGATTGCAGTTGCTGCAATAATATGAAAAAGTATCTCGATCTACAACGAAAAGTTACCAAGGCTTGATGATGGAAATAAAACCAATTTACGAAACGTCCACAATAAAGTAAAATATACATACGTGACCCGCAAATCAACTGCTTTTTTCATTTATCTTAAACTGACTTTTGTTCGAATTGTTGAAAATAGTGTTATTCTACTATTTGCAGTTTCGCCGTTTATATTAGTCCCACATAACGAAACCTTTTGGCTTTACGTCGTTATTTTAGACCAATTCCTTCGACTTCTGAACAGTTTAATTAAGGTTGTATAGTACTGGTTTCACTATTATTCATATTTTGTTTCGTTTTTTATGTGGCTTTTGATTGTAAATTATGTATTTAGTATATTCATATATTCCTTAAATAGGTGTTTTTGTTAATTTTATATACATTTTTTTGCAGTTTTAAATTACATTTTAAATATCGAAATCTTGTTGCTGTTCATGACGAGCTGGTTGTTAATAACTTATTACACTTTTGCTATTATTTGTGACCAGACATTTTGTTAACCAAAGGTTGTTAAATTGTTAACTTACACTTGGGAGGATACGTTTTCGTCTTATGACTTCTTCAGCCTCGTATTTATGCCGCTAGGAATGCTGCAGTTGTGCTTCCTCGTACCATTTGTTTTTTGGACACTAAACACTCATGCAAAAGTATGGAAGATAACATGAGCATCCTCCACACATGCAACAAAAGCCATAAATTAAACACACTAGAACAAGATCAAACTTATAGAAATAGCAACGCACATAAATATGACATCCTAAATGAACAAACACGGCACAGATCACACATACTCTTCCATCACATCACTTCTAACTTTCAAAAAAATGGTACCGAGGAAGCACAACTGCAGCATTCTTAGCGGCAAAAATACGAGGCTGAAGAAGTCGTAAGACGAAAACGTTTCCTCCAGGTGTAAGTTAACAACTTAACAACCTTTAGTTAACAAAAAGTCTGGTCGCAAGTAACAGCAAAAGTGTAATAAGTTACATTTTGAAGTATATATTTTTGGGAACATTATGTGATCTTTTACCATCTCTAAAGGTACAAAAAAGTCGATTCTTTATAAAATGAAGAGATTTCAGAAAAGTAATTGTGTTAAATAGAAAAAGACATTGAGCGTCAGAACCATAGGTTTTCCAGCTCCTGTTTCAATGAAATGTCTTCTTACTAGATGTAATATGAAAGCATTCCAGTAGATTATTGTAGTTAGAAAATAATGTATTTTGGCCTGTAACAAAGTGAAATTCTTTACTAGGCAAAAATATTTTGTGTCGCTGCTGTACTGTAGTCTACAGATCTATTTGTGAGAAATGAAAGTAGCGTTTCGTGTAAGAGTGACTTCGTGCCGAGAACAAGAACACAGATGCGTGATGACGTCTCGTTACCCCCACCTTCCTCTCAGTTTTAACTGCTTTTCTCTTAAAGAATGGGTAATTGTACTAGGCCTGATTAAGTACTTAACGTATTAGGTAACTGGAAACAGGTCTATTTCGATGAGATTTCAATACTTTCCCGTGGTCAAAGCTGACAACAATGTTTTCTGATTACAACTTTTCTGAAAACATTTTAATATTTCGAAACTGCTTGTTGGAGATTATTTTATACAAGTAACAAAGCAAACTGTCTTATTATACGACGCTATGTTATAAAAAAAAATATTTTAATTTTTGCATAATTAGAGAATAGGCTACTGTTTCTAAAAACGGAATAGATACCATGAGAAGGGGAGGATAAATTTTCTAATACTTCAAGATATATTATTTAACAGAAATATAAATACAAATCAATCAATTGTAGCAACTGCTACAATTGAGGAAATTTAACAATTACTAATGGAAAAAGTCACAACACAACTAATTATTTAATTTAATACAATTTTTTCGTGACCAGTTTAAACTATTTACAGGACCTTCATGGCCATTCCAAGATTAAAACTACTACAATACGGTAACAAAATTTTAAAAACTAATTTTTTTCACAAAAGTAAAAGTCAAAGTAGTGAACTCAAAATCTCACCAAAAATTAGTTTTTAATAAACAAACACACAACAGACTAGTTTTGGCGACGATGTCGCCTTTCTCAGTGCTTGGCTACTACTGAAGGGGCCATCGTCGCCGAAACTAGTCTGTTGTGTGTTTGTTTATTAAAAACTAATTTTTTGTGAGATTTTGAGTTCACTATTTTTACTTTTAGCGTTGTGAATAGTTTTCACTTGTTAAGCTCTAATTAATTAAATAAATAATTTTTTTGTTATTGAAGTAAGTTTTAGTTCGAGAATGAAAGCTGGACACTGTAAGTGTATGGAACCTCGACGGAGATATTCAATTAAACTAGTCAGGCATTGTTCGTTGTTATTTAGTACCTGTGGTCACAAGCGAAACTCGAAAGTGTTGGTAAAAATATGCATATTTTGAAATAGATTTTTGCGCAAATTTAAAGTTTAATATATTAAGTGAAAAGAAATGCCATTTTCACTTAGAAGAAAATAATAAGAAAACTAACAACAGTTTAATTTTAGTAATCTTTTACAAGTGTGCATGCATTGCGTGTAGTCTACTCCGGCGTTGTACTCAACAGAAACTGGTCGGCGACACTCTTCCCTGTATAACCTTGTCTTTGTGTCCTTGTCAACGGAGCAGAGAGCACATCTTGTTTGCCGAATTTGTTGTGGGGGTTTTGTTGGGTTGGGAGCGACTTCAGACACACCTAAAATTTCGTCCCAAATAACTCGCTCGCCTCTTCGGATTTGCGGATTTTGTTGCTCTGCCTTAGAGGTGACTCCATTAAGCTCCAATAGAGAAGCCTTCTAGGGATTCTACAATTAGCATTTGCAATTTATTATAAAAGAATTAAGCCCGATCTTACTCATCATGTCAAGGGAAACTTTGAAAATGTGTAAGTTTAAAATGTGTGATCATGCTGATCGTATATGACGGTTTCTTCTTTAGTGTGATTAAAGACAGTGACTACTTGTTTTTTTAATATTATTTTTTTAATTTTCGTCTATTGCTTTAAATATTATTGGCATTATCTTTCCTTTTGACCTGCCTCTACTGGAATTTTTTTATGCTTCGAAATTATGTTGTGAAGCAGGGTTTCTTTACACCAGACCTACTTTATGTATTATCCCTCACGCTTTATTGAAACCTCTGTACAACTAAAATACGACAATATCGTATAATATGGCTAAAAAAAATTTTTCACAAAACAGACATCTTCTTTTTGAACATCTTTTATTTGCGGCACCTTTCTAAAGAAATTACAAAGCCTTGCAAGTATCGTTTGTAATCAGGCTTGCTGAAGCGAATTCTGTTATGGGTTAGAACGTGTAAATGAGGTATTATTTGTAACCTGTAAGAATGTGAATGAAGGAGGCTAGGAGATAGTTGCAGGGAGTCCCTAAAGTGTGAAGATGCCAATACCGTTAGCCGCCATATTCAGACATCGATCTCACCAAACGTATTTCCGTGCGGGCCCAATAAAGCAGCTCCTCAGGCTTAGCGCACTTCTCTAAATGACTTTCGTTTCAGAATGAGGTCCTTCAAGGTGGGGAAGTGGGTGTAGATGCGCCGGAGCGGGGATTTGTATTACAGTTCTGAATTGCTTCTTATCTTCTTCCGCTGGGAAGACCGATTGAGATTAGGGTAGAAATAGATGTGGGTAAGAATAGAAAATATCCGTTTTCTCTTTTCGTGATTGTTTTAAAGTTATTTATATTAAAGGTAGTGCAGTTATTTTAGCTGAGAACTGCCGTGTTCCCTGAGAATACATACTCTTAGAAATACCTCGTCTGGGTTGAAAATTGGGTGTATTTGAAATTTCACCTAAATATTATAACATTCTATACGTTCTTAAAGTTGTGCTACACGTTTGTAATGTATAAGCTGTGATTTAGGGGTGTCAGCCAGCAGCTACTGAGAGGGGCTTGACATTCCTTCAGGTTGTGCTACATATATGTGATAAATACGCTGTGATGTAAGGTTGTCAACCAGCAATTACTGGGAGGGGTTCGACTTGATTTCAGATTGTGCTACAAATTTGTGATATAGCCTATACGCTGTGATGTAGGGGTGTCAGCCAGCAGCTACTTAGAGGGCTCGACATTCCTTCAGGTTGTGCTACATGTTTGTGATAAATACGCTGTGATGTAGGGTTGTCAGCCAGCAACTACTGAAAGGGGTTCGTCATGATTTCAGGTTGTGCTACACATTTGTGATATATACGACTGATAGGAGTTCGACATACCTTCAGGTTGTGTTACACGTTTGTGATATATACGCAGTGATGTAAGGGGGTCAACCAGCAGCTACTGAGAAGTGTTCGACATTCCTTCAGGTTGTGCTACATGTTTGTGATAAATACGCTGTGATGTAGGGTTGTCAGCCAGCAACTACTGAAAGGGGTTCGACATGATTTCAGGTTGTGCTACAGATTTGTGATATATACGACTGATAGGAGTTCGACATACCTTCAGGTTGTGTTACACGTTTGTGATATATACGCAGTGATGTAAGGGGGTCAACCAGCAGCTACTGAGAAGTGTTCGACATTCCTTCAGGTTGTGCTACATGTTTGTGATAAATACGCTGTGATGTAGGGTTGTCAGCCAGCAACTACTGAAAGGGGTTCGTCATGATTTCAGGTTGTGCTACAGATTTGTGATATATACGACTGATAGGAGTTCGACATACCTTCAGGTTGTGTTACACGTTTGTGATATATACGCAGTGATGTAAGGGGGTCAACCAGCAGCTACTGAGAAGTGTTCGACATTCTTTCAGGATGTGCTACATGTTTGTGATATATACGCAGTGATGTAAGGGGGTCAACCAGCAGCTACTGAGAAGTGTTCGACATTCCTTCAGGTTGTGCTACATGTTTGTGATAAATACGCTGTGATGTAGGGTTGTCAGCCAGCAACTACTGAAAGGGGTTCGTCATGATTTCAGGTTGTGCTACAGATTTGTGATATATACGACTGATAGGAGTTCGACATACCTTCAGGTTGTGTTACACGTTTGTGATATATACGCAGTGATGTAAGGGGGTCAACCAGCAGCTACTGAGAAGTGTTCGACATTCTTTCAGGATGTGCTACATGTTTGTGATATATACGCTTTGATGTATATGGTTAAATAAACCTTTTACTGGAATTAGAAATAATATTTATTGAACTTTAAATGAAAGAAAGTTAATACTTTTTTATATAATGCCGAATATACTTAATTTTGACATAGTATTCATTCTCTTAATTATCTTAGAAGAAGGAAAAAGCTGTTGCTTTTAATTAGAATGTACAAATGATTTTATGATCCCTGTATTTACCATAAGCATGTTTCGTTTACCGAAATTAATTGTAATTCAAATGTTGCGTTATTATTTTTGTAAAATAAGCTAACGATGTATTTCAACTTTTTGTACGCGTTGTCTGTTTTACTTAAACGACATGGACTTATGCTAACTTGATCCTTGTAGATTGCTTAGTATATTTCTTTGTTAATTGGTTTTAGGTTGATTTCCGTATTAGCTTGACCAATTGTAAGCACAAATGTTGCAAGTGATGATACCCCAAAGGGGATAATAGCAACCCTATTGAAACTTGTATGCCATTAAACATGTTAAAAGACTTTGTGAGAATTAAGTCCTGTCTGTTGTAGTAGTTAAATTTAATGTTATAAGTTGACTATCTTACTTTAGCTCGTAATATGACTCACAGTGGTTGCAAACCAGCTTCATTGTAAATCAACATTAGTTATTGTAAATAAACGACAGTTATTGCAAATCAACGAAAGTTATTGCAAATCAACGATAGTTATTGCAAATCAATGAAAGTTATTGCAAATAAACGACAGTTATTGCAAATCAACGACAGTTATTGCAAGTCACCGAAAGTTATTGTAAATCAAAGTCAGCTATTGTAAATGAACGAAAGATATTGTAAATCAACGTCAGTTATTGTAAGTCAACGACAGTTACTGCAAAACAACTAAAGCTATTGTAAGTAAACTTCAGTTATTGTAAATCAACGACACCTTGACAGTTTTTGTTTAGTTTTGCTTATTTAATATATTTTTTTAAAAATATGTAATTAGGATACTAATATAGTTAATTTTTTAGTGAAGTATATTTGTATTAACTTTTGTTACATATTTTTTATTACTTAGTTATTTATTTAATATATCGCGAAATATGTTTTTCAAGCTGAATTTTCTATTAATTGATTATCTTTCGTTAAGTTTATAAACATTAATTTAAATAGAGTTACGGTTGTGGTTCTAAATTACATTAGTGTTTTACTTTGCAGTATAAAATCGAGCCAAGATTTTACTCAGAATAACGTTGCTAGTTTAAATATAAGTACCATTTTCAAAATATTAAAATCTGTTAATACGATAAAATTGCTTTTATTGATTAAAACCAAATTGGAAGTTTTCAATCACTATTTAAAAATGACTACGCATTACACAACAAATAACGGGTTCACTATTATTAGGGTATGATTAAAAAAATTTTATATAAATGTTCGGCCTTGAAATAATCTCCACTGGCGACAGTTTGGTAGCGTTGATAATGTTGTATCACTAAGCAGCTTATAGTTGTGGCCTCTCTTTGTGTACTTTAATCTGCACAGTGCGATAATCGGTGTTGCTCTCTGTCAGATGTTTGAATGGAACTCATTGTGGACAAATACGCCAGTTGTATGACAGTTCAATAGTTGCACATTAGCTTTGTCGGCGAAACAATTGTGCATATTCTAGTAAACTGCTACAAGATCATACCTGCATTGTTACAGCGCTATGTGAACAGGAGGCCAGAGTACGTTTTGTGTCCTTCTAGGTTTATGGAATATAACGTTATACAAAAATAAGAGGTTAATGTATATACACACTATATAGCACAATTACCTGGACAAATAGGAATTTTACTAATTTTGTTTTAGTTCTAAAGGATGAGTTAGAATGTGGATTATAAATATGCGTATGATGATGATATGGATATAAGTATTTACTATAAATGAGATGTTGGGGACCATGACATCACTTGGGCTAGGTCACGTAGACCTACTCTTTGTAGGGGTAACAAATTTGTGTCCACCATTATACCACATTGTAGAAGGAAAGGGGTAGGTAATATCAGGTAGGATTTAGGAGAGCTCACAAAATGATGCCATAATAGTGGGAATAGGCGAGACTAAGGTATAGTGTGGGCAGGATCGCCTATCTAAAATATACTGCTCACAATATGAGTGAAGAGAAGAGATTTGTGTATTAACAGATTTCACACACACACGCACACAAACACACACACACACAAACGCACACAAACACCACACACACACACACACACACACACACACACACACACACACACACACACACGCGCGCGCGCGCGCGCGCGCACACACACACACACACACACAGACACACACACACACACACACACACTGCAAAGGACCGGCCCAACGACTCAACCAATTTTCCAAGCACCGGCGCCAGCCCTTCCATCCGCTGCTAGATGAAAATTTTGAAACGATCTGGTCCGGCCTATGGCCAGAACCCTGTGCAATGCTCACCCAAAATCTGCCAGAGAATCAATCACTGGTTTTTATTTAAAAACGTAACTAGCTGAGATTTAAACCTTTGTGTATTCGTTCCCGGGAAATAAGTTCAATTGAAAGCATATTATGACTAACTGACCATTTTGGTGTGGGAAGAATTTTTTTAAATAAATCAAACCACTATTTTGTTGCAAGTTAAATTTAATTTTTATTACAGCACATATTGTAATTTTTTTTTATCTAAAAAATTCTACTTAATCATCTAACATTTCTTTAACCTTCTGTAAATATAGGTATATACAGAACGATAACTTCTTCCAAACGATAATCAACGTTATACACAAAACAAATTGTTTAAAATCTTGGACTCTATCAGACAATGGCCTGATCGTAGATAGGTTTCCTGATATATGAAAAAAGAATTATTAAGCCAATCTTTCTATTAATTCTAGAGAATGTCACATAATAACGGAGATTCTTAAGTCGATAGCAACATAGCCAAAGGTTTGCCTCTGTAACTTATGGATTGTCATGGTAACTGCTGGGCTAACTGGGAATTGATGTATTTGCATAGTACATCCAAATTGACTTTTGCTTGAGTCCAATGTAATTCTCAG
This sequence comes from Prosapia bicincta, assembly GCA_036971475.1. Lineage (NCBI taxonomy): Eukaryota > Metazoa > Arthropoda > Insecta > Hemiptera > Cercopidae > Prosapia > Prosapia bicincta. The sequence goes on from JBAIZL010000001.1 coordinate 349,069,628, forward strand.
AATACGAACTTTTTAAAAATTTTCGAAAACTTGATGATAACGATTTTTCACAAACTTTTCACTTGGCCCATTGGATTGTTAAGGTTAAAGCTACGCTTCTATACAAATTTTGTTGAAAATTGTTACACATATTTTTCAGAAAAATTTACAAATTCACACACATTATATATATATATATATATATATATATATATATATATATATATATATATATATACAAATTTTTAGTCTTATAAGATTTCTCAGAAAATTTTCATTTAGTTTAATAAAACCCCTAATATACCAATATTAGTCAAAATCTTTAGAGTAGTCTCCCAGACAAAATTTACACATAGGCTTGTATATACTCGTATTTACATATATACAATTATTATTAGTTATATATATATATATATATATATATATATATATATATATATATATATATGTGTGTGTGTGTGTGTGTGTGTGTGTGTGTGTATACAGTGTATATATATATATATATATATATATATATATATATATATATATGTGTAGAATATTCTACATATAACAGGATATATACAGGATTCTTAGAATTGTAATTCCTGAGGATGTTCGTAATGTCAACCAACGAAAAGCTTTGAGTGTATTGTTCAATAAATTATTCCTGTAATTGTGTATATTATTTAATCTTAAATATATATATATATATATATATATATATATATATATATATATATATATATATCTTATCACTTTCACTTATGTACTTAAACAAGAATCTTACTTGGTATTTATGCGAGTACTTTCAAAGATTGGTTAGTGTCTCCATCCTCGGGCATACTCGAGGATGGAGACACTAACCAGTCTTTGAAAGTACTCGCATAAATACCAAGTAAGATTCTTGTTTAAGTATATAAGTGAAAGTGATAAGTGTATACAAGAAAACAGTGTTGCATAATCTACAAATATATATATATATATATATATATATATACATATATATATATATATATATATATATATATATATATATATATATATATATCATTTCCACTCTAATTTACTTAAACAAGAATCTTGCTTTGTATGTATGAGAGTCAACACTCGAGAACTAATAATTACCTGTTCTCATTTTCGAGCTTATTCTGAGAGAGTCTAAAATGAGAACAGGTAATTAATAGTTCTCGAATGTTGACTCGCATATATACCAAGTAAGATTCTTGTTTAAGTACATTAAAGTGTGTTTGTGCGCGCGCGTGCGTGAGTGCGTATGTTTACCCAATTTAATGGTTTGTGTAATTTAATCAATTCGAAAATTAGAAATTGTTTTCAGTATTAAAACAAGTTCACGTAAAGAGGAGGGATATTGTTTCTTTTAGTTACCCCACGCAGAAATGAAGCATGCAAAATAAGGAAAACTATTCCCACTGTTAGGGATTATAGTGAGCGAGATGAAATTAGTAAAGTTGGCATATTTTAATATTTAAGTGTATTGGAAAATGTGTTATTCTATGTCGAGGAACAGAAAAAAGTTTCTTTTGGAGCTTTAAGGCGATCTGCCGCTACAACGATAATAGCCTACGAAAGATGAGAAATTATTGTAGATATAGGTAGGAAATAAGTAGGGACATAAAACCCTTTCGCAGAGGGTTAAAGGGGATCATGATCCTACTCTCTATCAGGGTCATAAAGAGGTATCTACCAAATGAAAAAGGATAGATAAAAATAGGTATGGTTAAAGAAAGGAAATAGGGGAAAACTTTGGCACCGTGTAGGCAGGATAACGTACATTAGGTATAGGCTACTTGTATGTATCGGGGGAAAGGAGGCGAGCCAGTATGGAAGTAGGCATAACGTCTTACTGTGTACGGGTTAGTCTTAGATATGGAAAGTTTATTATTATTGTAAATTATTGGTTTTGCTGGATACAATAGTTATAAGTTGAGGACTATTTACTCATGACATGCGTTATACATCCTTTAATTGCATTAACGTTTTGCCTACATGATTTGGCACTGTAGTGCATGTGTGATTTTGAATTGATTGCAACTTGTGGGGACACAGCCTTGACGTCCTACGTACTATGCAAGGCCGTCAATGGGACGAAGAGGTATGAAATGCGTTACACGCTACTTGACAGTAAAGAGGTGTTTAGTTTATTGGCATGTATACGGGTATTTTACACGGAAATTGTTCTTTGATTCACGAAAACTATAAAATAAAACTATATGGTAGTCTACAATAACTTTTTCCCATCGCATTTTTTCAGATTATAACTGGAGTGCAATTCTATCCTATGTATTTTGAATTAAATAAGAGGCTGAATATACAAAGGTATTTTATAGTTAATTTTATATAAAAACGGCCAACATTCTGATTAAATATTTACTAATATTTAAAAAATTAGTAATAAATAAATATTTAAATAAGATAATTGGTAAAAAATTTTAAAGAACAAGAGTTGTTATAAAAAATTTTTAATTTCTCTTCCCAACTAAAATTTATGTTCATGTAAATTCTACAAAATGACATAAGATCGTAATCACAAGGTGAAAAATGAATAAGTTTGCAGATGCACTCATTTCAGATTTTGTTTAAAATCATTTGTCTGTACAAAATGTAGGCCTACTATAAACTAACAGTATTTAAATAACTCAGTAGTTTTATTATTTTGTTTTTTCTTCTAACTTGGTAAATGATTTTATATTTTAAAATAATCTAACCTTAAGTATAAATAATTCGGCTTCATTATAAGGCAAATCAGATAAGTAAAATCTGCATAACGGTATGCATTGTATTTTCAATCTATGTCTAAGGAAAGATAAGCCTTACAGCATCCACAGAGGAAGGATAGTGGGATCTGCGCTCGATAACGGTTCAGTTGTCATTGAAAGGTCAATAGACGAACACATCATGTCCACGATGCTGTCGGGACAGCCGATATTATAGGGCTCTGTTGACACTATAGCCGATGGTAAACCATTTACAATATTTTTTTTTCAATTTCTCAGCATGTTAAAAGTATTAATCAGAAAATTTCGAATATTTAAAAAAAAATGTCAAATTTTCAAAGGGTTTTAATTTAGTTCTGTTTTGTTAAAATGAACTGATAAAATACAGAATATCGTATTAATATTACTGGTAGAAACATATTTTTTCATGTTTTTTATAAAGTGGAAAGTGATTTTTTTCTCAGTCTATTGACTATTAATTGATACCAACTTTTAATTACATACTTAACATATAAGCTGTGTTGCAACTGACGGAATATTTCTCACTAGCTGACAAATTTTTTAATTAGTATACTGTCACACTACATTAAAACTTTAACTTAGGAAACTAAAAACAATTCTATCCACGCTTTCAACGTGAGCTGAAACTGTATGTACTATTTTTGTTTAACGTTTGCCATAATTTGTATACTTATATAGAGGTTTGTCTAATAAGCTTGTCAATAAAACACTATACCAATCTTCATCAGATGATTTGTCAGATCTACATAAATAACAAATATCATGTAATAGGCCTATCTGGCTTAGTTTATTGTCTGTCGGTTTGGTTTTTATGAAACAATTATATGTCTTCAAATTTAATAATGGTACGAAATTTAAAAATTGCAAAATATTTAGTCTAAATTTAGGACGTGTTGAAAAAAAACGTTTTAGGCATGAATAATTTCAGGTTTCAAAGTTGCGACCTTACTTGCAAATTTTAATAATGTAAAAACGAGGATTTTCTGAAATATTCCCAAGAATAATAAAATATGAGTTAGGCCACATTTGGTTGAACATTTTGAGACTAGGTTTACCTCACCACGACAAATATAACCTTGAGAAATAAAGTCTTAACTGAGCGCTACCCCTTTCTTAAAACACACACTAATTGAGTTATTAATGTTGTTTACCTGTTGGTTGACAATCAGCTGATTATCACGTTATTATTACAATCAGATGATTAATCATTCAGCGTGTTACTATACTCTTCTTTGGTCCGGACTGGTAATCACATACAATATTTTAAATTTAGAATAATGCTGCTTTTAAATTTAATGTTTTGTTAAAATAGATTAAAAGTAAAATTATATTTTAAAATCTTATGATTTAATCTTAAGATGTTATAATCTTATCATATGATTTCATAAAACATCTTATTTTATGCTGAAGGTTATGTGGTAGAACAGCTGTTTTATTGCATAGGTTATGTTACTTTATTTATACTAATTGTTATAATTTAATAAAAGTAACTGAAATAAAATTTTTAAGTTGGTCTAAAATCAATAGTGTTGGACTAAGTACGAATTGTTTTGATTATATTGTTGGTTTTACTATGAAGTTATACTATAAAATTTTCATAGTATTAAAATAAAATATTTCAACAGGGACTATTCTGTTGAAATACGTCTTTACGAAGCGTTGTAATGTATTCATTTGAAACACATTTAAAGTATCAGTAAACATGATTTAATATTCGCAAATGCTGCAGCTGTGTTTGCTTATAGATTAAATATACGTGAAATACTGTTATGTTGCTCATTATAACGGCTGAGTAGTGCGCTCGTCACATAAATAACTAAACACGTTGTTCTCCAAGATAAGTTCGAACAGTGAAAATGAAAACAAAATAAATACTTTAAAAAATAAAAGTAAAAAAGTGAGTATACAAAACGAAAAAAATAAAAGTGAAAAAAACGAATACGAAAGTTTTCGAATTGAAGTTTTCGTGTGAAAAACTGTAAACGGTTGAAAGCTTAGGGGCTTTATTAAAGGTGGAAATAACATCAAAAAAACTTACCATAAGGAAAACAACAATGTCTGTGATTCAAAGAGAAAGAATCATCGAGAGAATCAAAGAGATACCCCTTTAGGTATCCATTGTCTACAAAATATATTAAAGTATATTATGTTAGACGGCATTTCTGTCAAATTGCGGAGTAAAAATCGTCGTCTATGAGAAATGTGCTTTCTTTTGGTTCAGAACAAAGCTCCAAAAAGCGTGGTAAGAATGCCCCTTCTTGTAAAGCAACTTTGAATGTGACAATTTGTTTTTGAAGTACATAAATTTGTACAAAAAATTGGATTCGGGGTAGAGCTGACAGAAGTGAAAACTTATCACCTGCTATAAGTATTGAGGTTTATCAAAATTTTAAGTAATAATTTATTTATTAACATACCAAAACTATTTATTAGTAACCTTTTTCTTTAACAATGTTCAATAAATAATGTAACATAACCTTGATGTTACAGCAGTTGTTCTACAACATAACGTATAACATAAAATCAGCTGATAAATGAAATCACATGTTATCATTTAATTCACTTTGAGGTGATACAGCGTCAGAGCCGTCCTTAAAAAATGCGTTGGCTGGAGCAAAACATTTTTGCAACGCCTTTCTTTAAGAAAGTGGTCGCTCCCAAAAATTTTTAAAATTTTCGCAAAAAGGTATGTTAGGGTTAATTTTGAAGAAGTCATTTTGTCTCAAAACACGCCATCCATGCGCCAATTATTTACGTGATTTCCTTTCATTTGTCAGGGTTGAATGCCGGCTGTTAAACGGTGTCTTGCATTATTTTGGTCGTGATGCCGAAATCTTGTTCGTAGGTTTTGTTATTAATCAATAATTTAACATACTGCACGTATAATCTGACAGATATTTTAGGCACTTATATCAGTACATTATTATATTATTTTCATTCAGTTAAAACGCTTTACTTGTATTTTAGCGTGAGTACGGACGGCTCTACATAGCGTAACCTGATGAAAATTATATTGACGTGAAATTGTATGTTTATGTCCATCCAATACGTTTTTGTAAACGTCGCTATAAGGTTTTCACTTCAAAAAGAACTCAGAAACTCCAAATGTACCTAACCCTTAGACTACATACCCTCAAGATACCTTCCCGACATATAAAGCCATGAAAATTATATGATACAAGAAATTTATGAACTGTATTCCTTAAAATCCATAGATGACATGTAAAATAAAATAGGCATTTGGACTACCAAGGAAAGCAAAGTACATAACTTAACCTGAAACTAAAAGCGAAAATAATCTTAAAAAATTAATGTAAACTTTCTGTATGTTTTAAACAACATTTTTTTACAAAAAAGTAAATTGTTAAAATTGTTTTTGAACTATTTTATATCAGTTTTTCAGAAACCCTATGTTAAAACTAAAAAGATTCACATATAGAAATTTGATAAAAAGAATTTAAAACTTTGTAAACAAAGAAAATAATAATTCAATTAATATAAGATCATACAAAAATCAAAACCTTAAATAAATTTTAATAAAGTTTTAGTTACAAAGAATTTCAAGAATTTATCCCGAAACCGAAAATTTACCTTTACGTAGATGCGGGTTTCTCAAATAATGTCAGGTTAAAATACAAATATCAGTATTTAGTTTTGAACACAAACTATTACTCAAAACGCCCTTGATTTCTAGCAACTTGTTTAAGAAACCGATATAGTAGGCCTACTTACTGCGTTTAATATGTTTCCTGTTTGAAAGATGTGTTCGGAAGAGACGGAGCGGCCTAGAAACCACTAACCAAGCCGTGTGACCGAGTGACGCAACATGCCGACTGGGAAAACGCCGACAATACCCAGCACCGTCTTTACAATAGGTCTCACTAGTGACGCAACTGTTTGTGTGTTTATAATTAATTGCAGTATTTCGGACAACTTGAGGAATGTATCCGCCGATGAATCGAAATCTAGAAGATATAATGGTGCGAATTGCCCCAAATTTGTTTCAATTGTGTGTAGTAATGCATTCAGTAATGCAGAACGGTAAAATCGGGTCGTTTAGTTTTTGTAAATATCTGACGCAATTTCCTAAAGTAATTTTATAATAGTGCGCAATCCATATCAAAGTACACTGGTCTGTAGGAGTTGTAACTGTACAATTGCCACACATTTGGCTATTAATGGGGTATCTTTCTTTAGTATATTGTCATAAGGTCCCACAATTTGAATGTAGAATATAAATGGTATTTAATTTAGAGATTTCGTCACTGAGGTAGGTAAAGAGTTGATAGAAGAATAGGAGTAAAAGTATTATTCATTTATTAGGAAGGTATTCACAATAGAAATTAAATGATCGTATGAAAAATTTAGCTTAAAATAAAAATTTTGATAAAATGTGTGATAATAATCCGTCACTTTGAAAGTGAAAACTATTTTTTAAATATCTTCTAATGATCTTGTTAAATTGAAAAATATTGCGAAACCCTAACGGTGCAATTGGAACTTTTACAAAGTAGAGATTTTAATTCTTTATTATCAGTATACTGGAGAAGGTTTGTTTATTTTTATTAGAATTTAGCGTATTGATATGATATTTAGTTTTACTTTTACGCAAAACTTTAATAAAAACAGAGCTGCTTTAAAAAAAAAGCAAAAACATCTTCACCATATGTAAAATTAGCAAAAACTATAAAAAGTGTTGTACAAATTACACTTTTGCTATTACTTGCGTTCATTACGTCGACGAGGCTGAAGAAGTCGTAAGACGAAAACGTTTCCTCCAAGTGTAAGTTAACAATTAACAACTTTTAGTTAACAAATGTCTGGTCGCAAGTAATAGCAAAAGTGTAATTTGTAATTTACAACCAGCTCGTCATGAACAGCAACAAGATTTCGATATTTAAAGTATTGTATTAGGTCTATAAGAAATTAAAGTGTACTTGCAATTTGAGGTAATTTATAAATGCTTAGTCACCAATTAACATTGTTAAATTACGTTTAAAACATGAATAGCAAAAATTAACGTCTAACACAGACATAGGTCCAATATTTGATCTTCCTCTCTAACTGTATACTGTAAATTAACCACAGTTGGCTGCATGTCAGATTCTATAACAATCTGGAAGGTTTTTGTATGGAATTGTTATAAGTTTTTATATTTCTTTACTAGAAAGTCAAGTTATTAAACGAAGAAATTATTTTAATTAAAATTAATTCGTCAAGTATGATACCTTATGTAATTGTAAATTTATTAGGAATGTACGTTTTACAGAATATCATGCAGTGATGAGCAAAGAACTTGTAATAGGCAAGGAATTTGATTATGAACAAAAACACACCGATTTATGAATAAAAAAATATAAATAATTATTCATCTGCTATCCTATGCAAACTCTATGGTTTTAGTTTCCCGATGTTACGGATTATCATTTGTTTATGCATAATGCACTCCCAAGGAAATATAGATTATTAATAATTACAGAATAAAAATATGGTACAACTCACAAATATAAATTTTTTTATTTCATACGCGTTTCAACGACTAATTTGTCGTCATCCTCAGTAAAGATACACAAACCAATTAACTAAAAATATATATATTAAACATAACCTATAAAGTTTTAACAAAAGTGTTTAAAACTTTATTAAAAGTTAATAGTTAAAACTTTTATTACTATCCACTTTTGTTAAAACTTTATAGGTTATGTTTAATATATATTTTTTTAGTTAATTGGTTTGTGTATCTTCACTGAGGATGACGACAAATTAGTCGTTGAAACGCGTATGAAATAAAAAATTTTATAAAAACATTTGTGAGTTGTACCATATTTTTATTCTTTAATTATAACTTTCACTCACAAGCCAGCTCGAATATTATTTATAGATTATTAAATTTGTTATTATATTTACTAATAGTAAAGGGAACATGATTTGCCTAAATGTCTTCTATGTAAAATAAATTCTAGAAGAAAACGTTTAGAAATATATAACTTTTATTATTAGAAGGATACAACTCCTGGCTTGGAACAGATTTTAAAATGAAATAATTGTTTCAGATAAAATTTAAGAAAAGAGTAAAACAGTTAGACGAGAATTAATACAAAATTTTAACACATAATTAAGGAAAATTTGTCAAGTACTAACGCAGGAAGCTATCTAGATTGAAAACGAATCTTCTATTTGGCCTTATATTGATAGTTTTAATTAATTATCAATTTTATTTCTTTAAATATAAATAGATATGTTTATTAAAACTGTGTAAATAGTCTGAAGATATTTTTACACAAACACGCACAGAAACATACACACGCACGCGCGCGCGCGCGCGCACACACACACACACACACACACACACACACACAATGTAAACTAGAATGTTCAAATTATGCATCTTCTCTTGTCACCTTCTCCCTAAATAATATATTAAATTAGTTTCATCAAAAGATGCTATAAATCAAAAACAAAAGGCAGCGGGAGAGGGTGACAGGTGTACAACCCCCGGCGTGTTACTAATTGTTATAATTACAAGTGCTTTTATAATTAGATTAGTCCTATCTCCAAAGCGATCTCTAACGGCAGGTGTCAAGACAAACCTGTGTCGTGTTTCAATCTTCGGCTTCGGAGCTGTTATAGTTAGTATATTTACAGACTAGCCATAATTAGTGATCGTATCTATTAATTCATGATTAATAAGCTATTTCCCATGATGTCTTTACTCTGTTGGTGGATTAAACTAAAAGTACGACATTAAAGGGGACTTGAAAACTTCTAATTTAGGACAGCTTCTTTCTTTGTTGCTATAATAGTTTGATTTATAGACTTCTTGTAGTGTTTATATTTATTAATGGAGCATTCAGACCAAATAATTCACTTCAGATTATACAAGTATAACTTATGCCTTTAAACATAAATAACAGGTCTTTGTAGTAAGTTTGCAAGCTGTAGTGTAAACCTACATTGCTTGACCTTTCTCATTACAGGACATTAATATTATGCAACACACACACATACGTCTATGTATTATATGTCTCTATTCGATATTTATCTAAGTATGTAATTTTAGATCGTCTTTTGAAGTGGAACATTTTATGATACAGTGTATAAAAAATATTTGCAGGGTAGTGAATAGATATAATGTGACGCCATCACTTAGTAATTTCTTAGAGAATGTCTAACTATCCGGAAATTTGGCGAATAGTCTCGAAGATTTCCAACAGTTCTTAATACAAAGATGTCGCGTTAATACAAACAGATGTTCACGTTTTCATTTAGAGGTTATGTTTTAATCACATTCGAATGATCGTGTATTCGGAGATATGGTATAATTTATTGAATTACGTAATAAAGCATTATTTCATACAACAGCTGTTTTACATGCTCGTAGGTTAGGCTACTTCAGAAGTAAGTTAAAGTGTGTTAAACAATCTTAATAAGTAGAAGGTAATTATAATTATTACTGGGAAGCTAATTATCATTATTAATATTAAGCTATATAACTTATTGTTATATCATTACTAAATATGAGTTGTTATTGATAAGCTATATAATAAGTTCATTTTTAGGGAGTGTTTAATATTATTTAAAAGTAAAAAATTAAAAAAACAATAAATTTATTTGAGATAATTTGTAAACAATAAATTTGTAAAAAAATGTACAGTTATAGCAATATATAACAATAAGGTATGAATTGCATTGGTTTGTATCACCGCCGGAGCCACGCGCCGCTGAGTGTTAATTTCCGAAACTGTCCCAAATAACAAGTCCCCACTTCAATCAGAATTTTGAATAATAACTCTTCCCGGGTCCTGGACGGTGCTTATAGCTATAAGGGGGTAAGTACTTTTATTAATTTGCAAATATTTGATGTAATATAATTACCTGGAGTTGTCAGCTCACCTGTTCGCTGTTACACTTGTTACAACAATGTGAGGTTTCACGTAAAACAATTTTTACATATTTTCTGCAACTATTTATGCATATAATGATTATTAGATATTATTATACCTTGTAGTGATGCTTATAACTTATTACCTTGTATTATAAACTTATAATGTTGCTTTACTCAGCTGGTAACAAAATTCCCATGGTATATATATAATTAGCACTTAAGTACAGAGAAGAGTTTCTTGACTACTTATTTTTAAATAAGTGTTTTAGAATATAGATAGTTAAGTGGTTTGCTCTAAATAGATTGAAGGAATGATATTTGTTGGTTCGTCTTCACAGCGGACACATAGCAATAAAACTCTTAAGGTATGCTCATTGTTTTTCTGTACTATATGTCTACTTTCATTTTAATGAATAGTTGCTTATTATGACCTGAGAACAATATAATTGTGTCTTATAAGAGTGAAATGAAAGCCATATTTAAACCAACCTACTATAAAGCTAGAACCAATTTTGATTTTTCGGCTAAAACAAAGGTGGGTAATATCAAACCCCTACAACGAATACGGCTTACGAGTAAAAGGGGGCTTGATAGATTGGGAAAGAAAATTATTCTCGTAACAAAAGGGAAGAAAACTAGCCTTTAAAACTTAGAAATGACTAAATAAAAGACAGTACAAACAGGTAAAAACAATAATTTTACTTAGAAAAGAAAAGTATTAAATTTCATGAAATAACCTTTTGTCGTAAACAAATAACGTAATCAGTGGTCACAGAATCATCCCCAACCCTTTACCTTCGAACGGTTAGGCTCTTTAATTTTGCTAGAACCATCTGGATGAATGACGATAGATAAAATTCTAGTTCTTCAAACTTGAGGCTAAATATTCGCTGTACCGTTTTGTAAAATGAAAGCTTATAATAATTTCTTTTTGTATGATATGTGTTTATACACATGTGTTTGTACATATATGTTTTTTTATTAAAAAGAAAAAAAACTAGTATACAAATTTACACCGGTCAAAAGTGTACCATTATTGAAAACCTTTTGAATATCTTGATTTATATAATTTATAAGATATTGGTATATGATTATTATAAGTAGTAAATGATCAGTAATAATACTGATATCAATAAGTATGGTATTAAATAAAATAATAATTAAAATTACTAAAATTAATATGATACTTGATTTATTTGAAAAATGTAAAATAACATATTTATAAAAGAAGATATTTAAAATATTTTCCAATTGCTTATGATTTTATTATAGATACAATTTAAAAGTTTATTTTGAGGTAAAATTGACAAATACAGTAAAAATCTTTACAAAACAGTTACATCCTTGAGCGATATGGATGGATTAATTCTTTAATAGTGAAGTTTTGTTTGGGATCCAGAGCATGCAAGACATTGTTATAATGTATTAGCTTTGACTTGAGGTTTCTTCACATTGAGAATCATCACATTTGATTTCATCTTTAGACTTTAGATATTATGTTATTGTGCACTTTGTAAATTGTGTTGGAAGTTATTTTAAAATGTTTGAATGTATGTGCGTTGTTTGAATGGTAAAAGAATAAATATAATTTTAGCTCTTGAAAAATATTCAAGTTTGGAGTTAAAAAATCAAACAGTATATTAAAAACATGATGTTTTTTTCAAAATGCAGGCCTACTCTAATCAACTAGTTTGGAAATCCATTCACACGTCGTTTTTCTAGTTACAAATTTCTGTATCTAAACACCATCTGTTATGATTCGGTTATAATAAAATTACAAAGACGCGACTGAATGTTTAAATGCGAAACAATAATAACTGGATAAATTTATCGCTCTAGAAAAATCAATAAATGGCTAAAGAGCGATAGTACGGGAATAATAAAAGTGAACTATGTTTCATTATCGGTAACCCGTTGCTTGACCTCTGGTTGTCGGGCCGCGCTGTTCGTACGTTACAGTTAATTGTGCGGACAACTTGCCCATTCATTATGACCATAACATTGATCTACTGTCACAAGTTTGATTAATCCATGAACTGGCTTTATTGCACAAGTAACTCGTCCAAAACCCAAACAACGGGAGCAGTTCTGGGCTGTTTAATGGATTCAATTTAGCATTTTTAATCTTGTAATTGTTAGCTTTCAGCCTGTATCAATATTTAAAAAAAAATTAGAATTGTGCATATTATATTTTTTTTATTAAAGTTATTACTTTTGGTGAAATCATTTAAATTTGAAGCTACTAATTGCAAAACGTTCTGTAACTCTGCAATTGAAAATAAAAATATTTAAAATGGAGAATAAGTTATAGTTTAGGTAGGTTAATATAGTTTGCATTTCATTACCAACTTTCAACACATTTTCATTTCTTATTGTTAAAAACCAGATTTAAAATTGAAGCTTTAAAATATATCCTTCACATAATGTCCAACTTAATAACTATCTATCATAGTTAATTTTATGCGGCTTGATACTGTTGTAAACATTTAAAGTTAAATTAGGCAATTAATGTGATGTGATATGAGAAACAGCTTACAGGAATATAATTTATGTGGTTTTATTTTTCAACTTTAGTTTAAAACTTCCAGTTTTTGTGTTGTTCATAATAAGATTTTTTTTAAAAATTATTACTTGTGGTATCACTTGGCAAAAATTAGTTACATTAACGAATTACACAGTTATATAAACTTTACACTGGAAACAGGACAACAGAACAAAATACCCTTCCTAGTTTTCTCCATAAAAAAACAAAACAACAAACACACAATAAAAATATACAGAAAGCCCTCCACCACTGACAGAGTTATACACAACAATTCCAATTACCCCATACAACACAAACATGCTGCCTTCCATTTCGTGACACAGACTAATGAACATATCCATGAACAATGAAAACAAAATAAATGAACTCGACACAATAAAATACATAGCCCATAGAAATGAATACAAATACACCCTGATAGACGACATAATGTGCAAAAACACAACACACATATAACACAACAAAAAACAACAATAACACATAAATACAAAAATACATAACATTAACATATCACGATAACACGTTACAAAATATAGTCTTCTCATTCCGCTACAAAATAGCATTTAAGACATCCAGCACAACTAAAAACACCTACACAGTATAAAAACACACCAGATCAAACACGACAGGGCAGGAGTATACAAATTACATGTAACAACTGCCCCAGCTTTTACATAGGCGAAACAGGGAGAAAGTTTACCACGCGGTAGAAGGAACACATAACCCAAGTCAAATTTCGCCATACACATACAGAACACCCTACAAACATAAGCATACACCAATATAGACACTAATTTAAAATTCCTTCACTACATAAAAAAACAACAAACTAAACACCTCAGAAAACTACGAGATATACAAACACCAGAAAAATAATCCACAACACATTCTAAACGACACACACATACACACACAATAAAATACTATATTTGAACACATAATTAATAACTACTTTATGAACAATAATACACCACAGACTCATACAAATACAACAGAACTGAGCAACAGTCTTGTCCTTGACTCACATCATTGAACAATGGACTGACCTAGGGCGTAACGTGCCAGCTGAAAAATATCTGTAAGTAGTGGTTATTTGGTAAGTGATGCGAAAAAAGTTATCAATTTATTTGTGCGCGCGCACACACACACATACACACACACACGCATACACAAACACACACACACACACACACACACACACATTATAATTTCTGGTTTTCGAAAAAAAATATTTAATCTCACAAATTCAATATTGTTTTAGAGGAATTTTTAAAATACAGTAAAAAAACATTAAAAGTTAGGTGCCGGTGGCTAGTAACGATATGTTCAGAAATTTACAGAAACAAATTGTCTGAAATTGTATTTGAAGAAGTTTTCAATTTGGCATGAAATGTAATTATACACAGATCTTGCCGTCTCACTGTAGCACAATTTACCTACTTTTCGCTTTCACCACATAATGGCAAAGTCCTTGAAAACACAGTTCTGTAAAGTAGTTAATGTATAGGCTATATACGTCATCATCTGTGTAGGATGAGTAGAAGCAGTCAGACTGTGTATTGAATTATTGCACTAGTATTTTGCATTAACTTGTGACGAAATAATTTCAAAAAGAAAGTATATCACCTTTGTTTAAAAATAATATATAAGTGTGTATTTAAAATTATTTTAAACTTTATTTAAAATGGTAATGCAATGGGAAAATTAGCGTTTCATTCTGTTAACAAGTAATCAGACGTCTGATTCTGCTATACTAGACTAATTGCATATTCTAAATTAAAAAAAATCAAGAATTATTGTATCTTTTTAAATTCCTAAAATTTAGGAACTTAAATTTCACTGTCGCAATAGTTCTGTTGTCAATATAAAATATTGACATAACAAATCATAACTGAAACAAATTAATCTTATTAAAAGCAGACGACTGCTATCTATGAGGTTATTTTATAACTATCGACGTGTTTCACTTTTCCTTGAAAATATAATTTATGAGCTGCTCTATACCATCACTAACTCGAAATTTATAAATTTTTATTTCGGTTGACTTTCCTCTGTACACTTCATAGCCTATATGAGACAGAAATATGAACTGCCTTGTGATTCGAAGACTGAACAAATGTATGCCAAGGAATTAATGATAATTGTACGAGTTAATATATTAATAATAACAATAATATTACTATTATTATAATTATAATAATTGTTGTAATATTAATATGTGAAAAATCTCATTTTATAATGACTCTTGCGAAATAGTTTCGAGGTGGTAGCAATGTTATATGGTAAGGCTACGGAGCAATATCTTGAGGATTGGACTATTTACAAAGAACGAGAGAAACTGTGTTGAAGAATATTTGGTCCTGTGGAAGATAGACAGACAGACAGGCAGGCAAACAGACAGAGATACATACATACATACATACATACATACATACATACATACATACATACATACATACATACATACATACATACATACATACATACATACATACATACATACATACATACATACATACATACATACATACATACATACATACATACATACATACATACATACATACACACACACACACTCACACATACATACATGAATACATAAATACATACATACAGACAGACATGCAGACAGACAAACATAGAGAGAGAGGGAGAGAGAGAGAGAGAGAGAGAGAGAGAGAGAGAAAGGTTGGATAAATTGAAAACTTTCAAGATGAACAATTAATAATGAGATTCAGTCGAGAACATAACCGTTAAGGGTATTACATAAAAAAAGATTCCATTTAACATTAAAAGTCATGAAGGACAGATTTAAAGGAATTTTAAGGTTATAAATTATTTTAGTGCTGTTTTTAGGTGTATTATAGTGCATTAAAACTTTACCAATTAAAACGATTCTTGGGAAATAATAAAAAAAACTATTGTTTTCTGTCTGCAATAATGTTTTATAGTAATTTTAGGCCTATTACCCTCAATAGACATATCCATGACCGATTTAGCAGCGCGCCAAGAAAGTTTGTTCTACGAGTTTCTGGAGATGTACTGGATTCTGCCTCGTTGCAACACAGTGCGTTTCGGCAGACAAGACGTTGACAAGCAGTTTGGGCGGTAGAACACGTGGCCTCACTAACAAAAGAATCCATTTTGTGTTTATTGACTTTAAGTGTTGTAACACAACCTTGGACTGGATCTTCATTAAATCCCTATATCTTGTACAGTTTGCGACCGTTAAGCATCTAGATAACTTTCGATAAAAATAATTCGGGTTATTGGGAAAACATTTTGAATGTAAACCTCATATTCCTTTTTTAGATGTCTTGCGCTCTCCTGGATCTTAGACAGAAATGTAAAAAATAGTAATAAAAAAATAAATTAAAGTTTTATTAAATTAAATTTTATTATTAATTAAGAAATTACATTTGTCTTATAGTTTTATTGTTAGTAGAACACATGTATTATGTATCTTAAATAACGTTTAAAATCAGTTGTTTGTACTTTGTAAAAATAGCCTTATTTATGACTGACTTTACAATAATTAATTTTAATATTATAATTTTGCGTACCATAATATTTATAATTTTTACTTAAAAAGTAATTTAATACTTTTAAAAAAGTTTAAAATTAATAGTTATTTTATAGCAACAATATATTTCTAAAGTTAAAAAAGTTTAAAACTGATAAAAATATTATACTGTAAATTTGAACCCACTAATAAATTGTACAGAAAGAAAAATAAACTAAGAGAAATGAAAATAGCTGATGTACGATGCCATACGGCACTACATAATTTTATCAAATAATATCATACTTTTCGAAACATGGGGATTTTCAATTGACAATGTTTAAGCATAACCTCTTTGTGAAGACTAAAGCAACTGTTAGTGTTGACATTCATAATGTACGAATCACGGAAATCATCGGTACAATTGTTGATGATTGTATTTATTACGCATTAGATTTGGTCAGTCTTACTCGCATAAACACCTACGTACCTCTATATATTTTCGGTGTAATGCGTGAATGAAAGAGTATGTGGTTGTTAAACATGGAGGACAATTAGCCTACATGTTAGGCTTGGAGACCTTTCCTGGGCCCAGTCGCTAATTGCACACTAGTGAATCCGAACGTTTTAATGACACGTCGGGGGCTGATGTAACACCTGAGCCTTGATATACTTTCAGTTCGTATTATTTGTACGTTATCCTTGGCATTTTAACGTGCACACGTTTCGACAATTAGTGACAAAAGATGTTCACATCTGTAGAAGAAAAACGAGTTTAAATGAAATTAAATAACTACAAATTCTTAAATAGCCGTCATTTAAATGTGTATTTAAATTTTGTGCGCTCTCTTTAAGCATATTTACCACACATGTTTAATAGGAAGAGCTCACGCGAAGTGTAGGGCCTACAAAGCCCAAAAAGAAACTCTTTCAAGGACAGCTTGACCATTACTTCTCGATAAGTGATACTGTTGTATAAACGAGGTCCGTGGATTCCAAACTAAAAAACTCTTTTAGTCTATTGTGTAAGAAATACGTGGATAGTGGGTAAAAAAGAACTTTACAAAATGCATTTGAAAGTGATTTACAAAGCTGTGATTTTTTAAATTTAAATCGGTTTTGAAGATGGCTTACAATATGAGGTAAGTAATTAACAATGCTAATCTGTTGTGCCTTGTGCAATGACTGAGGAAGAAAAGGACTATAAGGCGAACATTAGTTGGGTGTATTCCAGAAGTCTCTTGAAAAAGACGTAAAACAGAATATTTAACAGTTATTTCAGAACGTTGATTTTAAAAATTTACTACTTTATTGTATATATGTTTATAGTTTTACGACGATCCATACAGTATGACTACCGCACACGAAAAATAGGAAGCATTGTGTTTATAGACAGGAGTAAGGCAGTGAATAAACCTCTCTGCTAGAGGATATTGGGAGTTGCTGTCACATATACAGGGTCGCAATTGAAGTAGAATCCTTACTATTAGAATCATAAAAAGGTGTCTAACTTATACACCCCCTTGTAAAGAAAATAATGAGAAAGGTTAGATTGAATTAGCCAGATGTTAGAAAAAAAAGCAAAAACATTCCTTGGTAGTGGGAACATTGGACAATTATGATATACCGTTGGCGGGATAGCTTACTTGATATAGACCTTAACCGGACTAAAGAGAAGTGTATATCCACCATTCGATTTTCGATTACTTTTAAAACCTAGATATATAAATTATTCTGTCAGGAAGATTCAAGAGAGGGGGAGAGCTCTTTCTCATGTCTCAGTGTTTAGACAAACCCACTAATTCATGTTCTAGTAATTCCATCTGTTTACCATCTTATTTTTCTCCAGTAGATTGAGGTAAATCTGCTCTTCTGCATGAAGTCCGCGGTGTTGAATGTTAATTCTAGTACCATAAGTTTGTAAGACACTCCAAAAAAACAATTTAAAAAATATTTGTTCCAAAAAGTTATGTTTGAGAAATTACAGAGGATGTTACTGCCACTGCACAGGTAAAAAAGCTGCACTGTATAACTATTAACTCCCAGGGTGAGGAGAGGAGCACTCAATGTATTAAGAATAGGTTTGTGGTGATTATTTTCTTGTACGTTTACCAGTCTCTTCTAGCAACCCCAGCATCATTACATGCTCAAAGGCACCTAGTTGATCGGGCGTAACTTGTAAGATTGTTTTATACTTTGATTTAAAGTAGAATAGGAATAAGCCTGTGCCAGGTTAGGGATGGGATGTTGTCAGTTCGAACGTATTGAAGTCAACCCGCCACTACCAGCGACTGAAATTGCAAAATGAAGCAAGCTACACCACTAGTAAATCACTCCACCACAGCCACAATGACACTGAGCGACGAACGGAAGTTTAACGTCGAACTGGCAACAAGGCTCACCCACGCAGCAAGATGTGAATTTCCTACTAACTCAGACGGCTGTAATCCCCACTCCCTCTTGTTGATTTCACCTACGCAGAATCCTATTCTGTTTTAAATCAAACTATAACACTTCTCACTGATACTGATCTTTGTACGGTGTGCAAGAAGAAAAACTCACGGTAACGGATTCGCACCTCTTTATCACTCTTTATCTACTTCAGGTAAACGGCACTGTCTATGCGATAAGACAGTATATCTACTCTATATACGCGACTCTGCATACCTGTTCCCTGACCCCTTCATATCCGCTACGAGGGAGTTCCCAATATACTCCTACTATCTATATTCATGAACCTTTAATATCTTTCGTAAAAGCCGCCATAAAACTACAAAAAGCACACAAAAATAGTGAGGAATATAACTCTGATTTGTGACTACTGATATTTACGGACAATTTAATTAAAACCTAGTTTTAACAAATAATGAAGTTAAAAATAGGTACCTCAATCGAGTATGAGGTGGAAAGGAAAAATAAGTAAATTAACACATTTGAATAAACATTAAGAACAAGTTATATAGGAAAAAAGTCAATTCCTACTGAGATCAACAAACAAAAGTTTTATTTTAGTTACTTTTTATTTTATATTTACAATTAATATAAATATGTATATACACATGACAGAATCACAATATTAAGTGACAAAATATAAAGCGAATTTCCTTTGATTTTTTTATTTTCCTCTCTATACAGTAGATGGTGTGGGACTATAAATTTTGTATGTTACTATTTATTCGCTTTCTTTTTTAAGTTTCTAATTTGTGAAGCCGATGGCGGTCTATAATATCTCATTCTATCCACCTCTTGTAGCGCTTAATTATTGCAAGAAACGTTTCTCTTATAATTTCATATATATATTTATGGGAAAGTTGGCTCAGTGATAAAGTGTTGGATTTCAAGCATGTAGTCATTGAGTTCAAATTTTACCGAGACATCAAATTTAAAAATTTTACTTGATGAATAAATATTTGAAAAAACTGTATTAACATCTATTGTCCTCCAATACAGGTTAAAAAATGTATTTTAACTTGATTGGATGAATAAATATGTATTTTATAACGATTGAAAATTTGTACAAGATATATATCAGGAGAGTGTGACGTAATAGAAGAAATTGAACAAGTTGAAGTCCAAAGTTTTGCTCCTTTTTCAATTCCTTGTATTAGTTCACATTCTCCTTATATAGCCTACTCGGATACATGTACAAATTTTCCTTACTTAAGACAATTTTTATTCGCCCAATCAAGTTCAAATTTATTTTTTTTAACCTTTAGTGGATGAGAATACAGTTTTTTCAATTATTTATTACTTAAATAAAATTTAAAAAACTGATATCTTTACGATAACTGAATGACTACATGTTTGAAATCCATTACTTTGGCACTGAACCAACTTTCCCATTGCTAGGTATCTAATACTTAAAGACGTATATGAAATTTTAAGATCGAGGTTTGTTGTAATAATGATGGATAGAGAGAAGGTTTCTATAAGAGATGCATAATATGAGAAATGATAGATTATTGTCAGCTTTATAAATAGTAACAAGAAAGAGAATAGATAATAACAAACAAAAATAATAGTCCAACCGCACATAGTCGACTGTATAGAGAGGGAAATGAAAAATTGCAAGGAAATTCGCTTTATATTTTGGCACCTAACATTGTAATTCTATCATATGTATATACATACTTATATTAATTGTATTAATAAAATAAAAAGTAACTAAAATATACATTTTATTGACCTCAGTAGGAGTTGACTTTAGAAATCATCATATCATATCATAATATTATATTTAAATAGTAACAAACAAAAATAACAGTCCAACACCATATACTGTATAGAGAGGAAAATAAAAAATTCAAAGAAAATTCGCTTTATATTTTGGCACTTAATATTGTGATTCTATCATATGTATATACACATTTATATTAATTGTAATAATAAAATAAAAGGTAAATAAAATAAAAAAATTCCTTAATGATCTCAGTAGAAATTGACTTGAGAAATTGTTTTTCTACTTGTTTATATTGATTTTCTTTGTAGAAAATTTTAATATTATTAAAATCTACATTGTGTTATTTTCCTGATCTGTGATAGATAGTTTTTTGATCTATGTTTAGTATTTACACTGTGATAATTCATCTTATAATTAATATTGGATTCATGTTTATTCTTCCTCGTAATTATGTATATTTCGTCACAATTTGGATCCTCTAAGTTTGTCCTTTGTATGTTTCATCACAATATTCACAGTTCAAATTGTAAATCACACCTTTTTGCTGTGTTATATTTTAATAGTCTCTTCCTCGTTTCGTGTATTTATTTGGACGAAAAATATGTCAGCTTTTGTTATGTCTGAAAGTGTAAAGTTTGGCAACAGAGGAATAATATTATTCAATGAAGTAGGTGTAATTAGAAGAGCCCATGACTAACAAAGGCTGCTGAGAGAGTTATCGGATCCCAATTACACAAACTGGGACGCCGATCTATTGTTTCTATAGTCGGTATTGTATCTCAAGTCCTAATCTCTTTCCTTAGAATTACTTTTAGGATTGTTTTATCGATGTTAGATTTTTTTTAAATTTAGCAATGTTTTAATATGAGTAATGAAAACATTTTAAAAGTGTAATCTTTCTGTTATTAGTACTAATTATTTTATCTAAGTACTATTATGTGTATTCGATTTTTATTCAATTTTTATAAAGCTTCTTCACAAAACGAAAGGTTTCAACATTTTAAATAACAAATTTTTTTAAATTTTCCAAACTTTTCTCTATTTCTAATTATGTTTTAACGTTCTTTAGTAGTTTTAAAGTTTGTTTTTGCAAAAAAATCCATTGCTGTGATTGGTGTGTGAGGAACATTTTGCATTTACGTCTGCAAACTATTTTAACGTAAATGTTAAATTCACTCAGTATCATCAGAGCACATATTTGACCAGGTTTGTTGATTCACTAAATTTACTTTACTTGTCTTCATGTGTTATGTATGATACCACCATATGAGGTTTAGTATAATGTCCTAGATTTTTATTGTTGCAACCTCGAGCCTGACCTACAAGTTGAGATAGTTAAGATTGTTTAGTGTATACAATTTATACAGTAGAGGCGAAAAAATATAGAAAAACCTAAACCTGAAACATAGGCTACGTAATAAGCCTCAAAATTAAACTTCAATATATCACCAAATACATAAAGTAACAAAAACTTTTCGTATACAAAACCATAAAATATCCAACACTACACACATCAACCCCAATAAACGTTTCTAAAATAATATCACAGAGACAGATTTATAAAACTCTTTTGGCTTCTATAGACCATCTTGTAGCTCTCACAGTGGCTTCTAAAAACGCCAAACATGAAGACTATTACACTTACGGATACATTAAGGCACTAGCGAATCGTAACACTGAATAAGATTTCCTGAACACCTTATCTGTACACAACACACAAACAAATTTAAAAATTGTATATAAACTTCAAACAAACATGTCCAACCCAATTTTGTAAAATGTAATTGATGTATACAAATATTTCAAATTACTCCTAACACAAGCTACACTACAATTATCGCACCATATTTCACACAATTACTTCTAACGTCACATAAACATACCAAATGCAGTTGCACCACCCAAACATGTCCATAAATCCGAGAGATCAACTAGGGACTAAGCTAACAAAGGCGTAACACATCTTCTGAAACAGCCGTCTTCATTATACAATTATAAGTAAGTGCTTGTATTTATGAAAATATTTTTCTAACGCGCATTTAAAGATTTTTAAGAACGAGATGAAATTCATACAGATCAATTTGAATTTTTATGTTTTATTTTCTTTGTTGTCTAGTGAGCTAAATTAGGCTTTTAAACACGTCCATTACATTAAACATTTTTTTAAATTCCTTCTAATAGCCTACACTCTCCTTATATATATATATATATATATATATATATATATATATATATATATATATATATACATATACATATATATATATGTATATATATACATATA
Source organism: Prosapia bicincta (assembly GCA_036971475.1). NCBI lineage: Eukaryota > Metazoa > Arthropoda > Insecta > Hemiptera > Cercopidae > Prosapia > Prosapia bicincta. The sequence goes on from JBAIZL010000001.1 coordinate 349,092,744, forward strand.
CATATATATATACATACATATATATATATATATATATATATATATATATATATATATATATATATATACATATACATATATATATATACATATATATATATATATATATATATATATATATATATATATATATACATATATACATATATATATATATATATATATATATATTGTAAAACTTAGATGAATTATTTTTTCTTGTTGAATATGTATGGTGACATAAAATAATTTTCATAAACAAGAATATACGAATATTACTTCATTTTATTGTTCATTGAAGCTTTTCGCTAATTTACATTATTAGCATTTTCAAAATATATGAATCACTGTACAGTTATGTGACCAGAGTAAGACCTTACTCCAGAGAGGTCTTACTCTGGTCACATAACTGTACAGTGATTCATATATTTTGAAAATGCTAATAATGTAAATTAGCGAAAAGCTTCAATGAACAATAAAATGAAGTAATATTCGTATATTCTTGTTTATGAAAATTATTTTATGTCACCATATATATATATATATATATATATATATATATATATATATATATATATATATAAATATACATACATATATATATATATATATATATATATATATATATATATATATATATATATATATATATAAAATACGTTTTCTTGTTTAGTAATTTAAAACAACATGGGTTATTCAAATACAAGAATATTTATTATTTTATATCCAAAGCTTTTCGTTGGCAAACAGTACCAACATCATCAGGAATGAAAATTACAATATTCCTGATGTTGTAATCATAATGTTACAATATTATTGTAATTTTCATTCCTGATGATGTTGGTACTGTTTGCCAACGAAAAGCTTTGGATATAAAATAATAAATATACTTGTATTTGAATAACCTGTGTTGTTTTAATATATATATATATATATATATATATATATATATATATATAAATATATATATATATATGTGTTTATATTTATAAAATACGTTTTCTTGTTTAATAATCTAAAACAACATAAGTTATTCAAATAGAGAAATATTTATTAATTTATATCCAAAGCTTGTCGTTGGTAAACAGTACCAACATCATCAGGAATGTACAGGCCTATAGCTTACATTATTGTAATTTTCATTACTGATGATGTTGGTACTGTTTACCAACGAAAAGCTTTGGATATAAATTAATAAATATTCTTGTATTTGAATAACCTATGTTGTTTTAATATATATATATATATATATATATATATATATATATATATATAATATAAATTTTCAATCGTTATTAAAATACATTTATATTCATCCAATAAAGTTCAAATATTTTTTTTAAACCTATAGTGGATGACAATTGATGTTACAGTTTTTTTCAAATATTTATTCATAAATTTAAAAATTCTATGTTCTGGTCGGATTCAAACTGTGGATCTACATGTTTGAAGACAAATACTTTTACCACTGAGCTAAAACTTGCTTAAAGTTGTATGTACTATATGAAATTATAAGAAAAAGGTTTCTTACAATAGTGAAGCATTACAATAGTTGGATAGAATGAGAAGTTATAGACCACTATCAGATCTGAAATTAGGAAAAAAGAAAGCAAATAAATAGCAACAAACAAACATCATAGTCCAACACCATATATTAAGAAGTGTAAAGAATAAAATAGAAAATTGCATTTCTTTGTTAGTTTAAGTAGGAATTGACTTTAAAATTGTTTGTTATATTACTTGTTTATTCTTGAAGAAGAGCTTTATGTTTTTAAAGTGTTATTACTTTATTACGATTACTTTGACCGGAAATTAGGTTATAGTGTGTACTTTATTATGTGAATATCTGCATTTATGATTTGGAATTGTATGTAACAACGAAGAGCACAAAATAACTAAATGCTCAATTCAGTTTGAAGAGTTGATGACAATACCTATTCTTGCTGATGCAGATTTTTCCCGCCTGTAGTACACATGGTCAAGATTCCCTGTACAGTCGTAACCGATGACTATCTGTGTTGTCATGCTCAGTAGTTACTGATGCAGGGGACACGTAAAGCCCTATCTATGATGTTGCCAATCTTATGAACAATCATTTCTCTGTTTTTATCTGATCCAAGCCCAAGTGTCGATGCCACATAAACTCAAGTTGGAGTTCTTGAGGAAGAATTTTGCTACTTCAAGTCCTGGCTGATGTTCGACTCGAGAGCCTTTATTTTACCGTGAATAATGGTTTTTCAAAGGATTATACAAGAATAATATTCATCCTAAAACTCAGTCAGTTGTGCGTGTTGAATTAGGAAACCGTGAATAGATTTAAAATCACGAGTTTTTACACCTCTAATTACAGTGTTAATAGTGAACTCTTTTAGGAAGAACAGCAACATTTAATCTTATATAATTGATAACTAGACTGGACTACCTAGTCTAGAATATACAGAACGTTTATAGAAAGACATCCTTACACAGTAAGTCTGAATGAGAATTTAGGAAGACTGATAAGACATCATTAATGAAGTGAGGGTAGGTCTAAAGTCCATCATAGGACATAATTCTCTTCAGGCCTGATTACGAGGAAGGTCTACAGCTCGTTTGTGCAAGGACTGAGTCTTTCTCTCTTCAAGATCATGGAGTGTATCCATATACTGCACTCCCGTTTATGCTGACTGTTAAAAATGGATATCTGAAGATATAAGTAAGGATGAGACGAGGTGTTTTCCTGGCTGGTATACAGGAAAGGCCCATGGCTCACTTGTGCAGGAATGCATTACTGAGTCTTACTTATTATAGGAAGCATATACCACACTCCCATTTAGAAGGAAGGTTAAGAAAGATTGTATGAAGTGAAGGTAGATCTAAAGAGAGAACGTGATGCTCCTCTGATAATGGAAGAAAGGGAGAAACAAGGTTACCTACCTGTTGGAAACTTACTCTGTTTCGGGGCTACAGGGACTTATTTACCCTTTACCTGGATAATAGGGAACTATAAATTTTATGAACAGCGAGAAGATAACTATCATAAACAATTTTTACTCAATAGAGAAAGAGGAAACTTAAACGAACAGAAAATATTGATATGAACAAAACAAATAATTGATAATATTGATAATGAACAAAATTTAAAAATAATCGAAAAATTGCCAACCGAACAAACTGTAGAAAGTGTAATTATGTGAAATCATTTCTAGCAACTATTTCGCCAAATTTCCTACGTTCATTGGGGTCAAAACTAATCTTAAGTAATCACGACGCCAGAATATCGAAGTAGTTATTTGCCAACAACAGCTGTACTCGATGACTGGAGGACACGTTGCTTGTATGACCGTCTCTCTTTCTCTTTCTGTCGGTGAAAGTGTTTGCAATGTCGAATCAGTTGTCCGACGCCCGATATGGGTTATGTAACAAAGACATTGCCCGCGTACTTTATTGTCAGTACTGATTGGTTTCTCACATAAACGAACACGAATAAAGGCCACCCGGAGTAGGGGATGGGCTAAGAGGAAATATACATTTTGATATCTATAAAAGCACTTTGTCTAAAAGGACAAGTATATACTATGTCCATCTAGGCCGGGTTCTCACAGATTCTAAAGAAAACGGATTAGATCAAGGATCCAAGTATTTCATTTCATACATTTTTATTTTCAGTAAAATTTCGTTATTTCATAAAATTCTTCAAGGAACTACTGTTTCTTTGCAACGTCATCAACAATAATAATAAATAAATAAATAATTAGATCCGATCAACGCACATTTCCTAATCTGTTAGTTACTCATTCGTTACGACCGAATCTATAACCTTTGGACGTGTATTTTTACAAAACATATTAAAATAAGTTTATTTTTATGTTTTTTCGTTGACCATTTATTATAGTTACAGTATGGTGATATAATTTTACTCCAAGCTAATTGTTTACAAGGTAACCTGTTTTTCTCTTTATAATTATTCCATTTTCAAAAAAGTATGTACTTATTTTGAGTAGACAAAAATATAAAAAGTTTATAGTTTATGAAAGCTAATACCATCCTCTTTTCTTTAATATATATGTTTTTCTTTGAATGATAATTACAAAAGTTGTGCATTTTTATAAATACCAAAAAATCACTAGTACATTTGGGGCTAACGCAAAGATGTTTGTTCAGTATACAAAAATAAATGATTTTTAAAAAACTATTTTATGCTAGCTGTGATCGAGGGCTAAATTTAATTATTATTCAATTATTTAAATTGTTACTATTTATTGGATCAGTTATGTTTTTTTTACTATCCATAAAGTAAAGTTTAAATGTGTTAGATACAGAACATTCAAATATATGAGATTTAGGTGATCAAATATTTAGTTTTATAATAACGTTTTTTAGTGTGGTAAAATTAATTTTTGACTCTTGATTCAAACAGTTTTGATTTTCCGTCTTACAATATAAAATATTGTACACAGTTTTAAAGTTTATATTAAATTAAACTTTAACTTTCTACCCAAAAATCGTAATTATATTTTTAATTTTTCACATTGCTTTTTTCAGAGTTATTTAGTGATTTCATAATTCTAATACAGTAATTTGGTTTTAGAACATTTCTTTCCAGGTCCAATGTGGTATACTTGAAAAGGTTTTATTTTATAGTTAATATAACCTCGGTTTTGCCTTCGACTTGAAAAAGTGGGTTTAATCAGGCCCGAGTTATTTCAATTGCATTAAACCCATTGATATATGCCTCCAAATGTATAATACACAATTAATATTTGTTAAAAAATTTATTTAATTATTTTAAAAGTTCGAGTAGTTGCAGTTTTACCTCAGTTTCTCGTTTTTGAAAAGATCGCGATCAAAATCATTATATGTGATTACATGCCTTAATGCATATTTAATTTGGAGGATATTAGTTTTCTTGCGAAGTATACAGAGAGAAAAGGATGTTGTTAAATAAGTAGTATAAAAAATCTCTGTAGACAGAAAAACTATATCCTTCGGTACATTTTTAAAATTCAGCCAATGAAATGTGTTTGCTTTGTTTTATTATTTTTTTAAATACTAGTACTTTTATTAAAAAAAACTGTTATTATTGGGTAAAGGCTCTAAACTGAGTTGCAAATTAAAACCTACTCACTTAATTTTTTAAACAAACATTTCTTAGAATTGTTGTAGCTACTGATAATGAACCATTGGCTAAACATTGTCAGAAGGAAAACGAGCACTATGCTCGGCAATCAAGATGAAGTCTACCACTAGTCCCGTCCCCCTAAACATTTCTTACTCCCTGCTCTATTCACACTTCGCAGCTGCATTCTCCCTAAAGTAGAATTATCTCGATCGCTCTTCATCCTTCCAATTTCTTCCCTCTGTTCATGATTCACCTCCCCTATTCTGGTGACGATGATTGCTTTTCGTTTCCTCCAGGACACGTAAAACTTTCGTAAAACTGCTTCTTGTATTACAAAGTAATTTAATCTTAATTTACCACTTGGCCTATATCCATTTTTGTACTGTAAATTTGTTTAAATTTGAAAGCAATAGTTTTTGCTTGTCCCATTTTGTCTTGGAATAGTTATTATTGACACGCATAAGGGTAAATGTGCTATAGGTCTACCTTGTAAAGTTAAGTTATGCTTGTCATGGATTGTGAAGCTATTTACATAAATTGAAAACGTAGGATGAGGTTATACTTAACAGATAATAATCTTTTACACTTTTAGTTGTTACTAGCTTCTTGTCGTAATACAACCCTAAAGTTCAATAAACCACAAAAAATATTTTTTTTTAGTTTAATCAAATATTACTCTTAAATATATTAGGAATCGTTTACCAAAATTTAAAACCGCTAGTTGTCTAAAAACATAATTTTAAGTTGAAAATAAGTACAATTTTAAAAAATGGCACGTTTTTCCAACTTATTGCTAATATTTATTACAAAATGTAACATACTTTAGGAGTAATACAAACATCAGATGTATAAAATCGTAGGTTTTGGTTTAATTTAGTCAAATATATTTTATAGATGAGTTAATATATGTACGAAGAAAACGTAAGAAGGGGTACCATAAACTTCAAAAAATTGGTACATTGTTAAAAATATAGAGGAGTGATGTTTTAATTGATATTTCAAACTCTGAAAAGCTCATAATCTTGCTTATATAGCATTTTTATTTCGAGGGATGGGCAACCTTAATCTTCTAAAAAAAAATACTTCACTTTTGAAATTTTAGGAAACATACTTTACTTGCTATGTAAAAGATGTAGTAGATAATAAAGCATTGATGTATAAAAGTAATAAGCAATTAATGATATGTTTTTAATATAAGAAATTAATTAATTTTATCAAACTCCATTAGTTTTTCAAAACAAATAATAGTAATATTTACCTTATACTAATGCCACTATTACAAATTCTACAATAGATATTATTAAGTCTCATGATTTTGGATTTATATTTCATAACATATATTAAAATGTTTAATAAAAGTTATCAGTATCATATTTTTCGGGAAGAGTCTCCATCATATCATTGGTACGTCATTACTAATCATTCTTAATTAAATCTGGATATTTTGATGTTCATAAAAACATGAACATGTAGTCATTTTGTTGAATTGTCCACTTTTGCCTTATTATAGACTACACTTATGGCCGAAATATTGCTGATATTTAATTCCATATATAATTCTTACAGGCCGTAATTTAATGTTATATTTGGCGAACACAACAGAGATTTTAAATTCTTTGTCATGTTAATTCTACTGTTCTTAACATCACTAAATTAGGTATTCCCATTATTGTACAGACAATTGTAGCATGTTCTCAAACTTGTGGATAACTATATTGTCCTTTTATACTTTTGTTTCTCCTGTCTTTTGCCATATTTACAAATTAGTCTTATTTTGCTTAAATTTAAAAACATATTTTAGTTCGTTGTGGAACTATGACCTTCACGCAGCGTGATGAAAGTTGTACACAAATTATAACCTGTATGAAATAATGTATAATAATATATAATGTGAAATAATCTGGAACTTTAATTTTTTGTCAATTTTTTTGAGGTTTTTATTCACTGTACGTATATTTAGTTTTAATCTCTTTATTTTAATACTTTATTCCTAAAGTATATATAAATTTACAATATGTCTGTTTTAACTTGGTTATATATGTTTTATATGTTTAATATATCTGTTGTATATGATGTTTAAGTTATGTTTATATGTATTTAAGGTTTCTTTACTTTTGTGACTAGAAACTTGAGACTTCTCCGAAATGCTATTGCAACCATAGTAGCAGAATTTGTTATCGGATACCATGACCAGAGTACAGTAAACTCCCGGAATAGGGTGGCCCGGCAACGCCGAATAACGAATTCCCCGGATAATCCAATATAAACAAAGAATACGCAAAACGATCGATAATCGATTATTATACCATAAGTTACACAAATAATGACACCGGTTAATGCAATTCACAAATAATCTTCAGAGGACAAAATAAATACAGAAAATAATTTAAAATGTCGATGTATTTGACGGATTATAACATAACATGTACATTTATATGTCTAACTATTTACAATACGTGCATAGGTATATGTCAAAAGTAAGTATGTATGTACATATGTAATTTCCTTTACACATAATACTTTCACTTTTTAACAAAAAAAATCTGTCACTTTCGTCTCTTTTTTTTGTGACAATTGATTTAGCTTTAATGTGCGATCTAAGTTCCTTAAGAACTATTTTGTCGCACAGTGAAGAGTCGTCTTGCTCTAATTATTGTGTCCGTTGTTTTCATCTAAAAAATATAATTTCTACCATATACATTTTTATTTGGGACATTAAAACAGTGTATTAGACATTAAAATGTTGTTTTATTTATCGGTTTACAACAAAAATAAGGAAATTTACATAAAATATCAACTAATACAAATGATAAAATACTGCATGACAAAAAATAAAATTCAATAAAAAAGAGAGAAAAAAAACGCATAAAAATTCAAACTACCTACTACTTATTTTAGTATAGTAACCACTCAACGTTCAACTCGGAATGTTTGTTTCTACTTGTGTCACAAAGCCATAATGATCGATAATGTATATGACAGACATGGATAATGCGTATGTCACGTCCTAGACTATTTATAGCCGCGATTAGCTAACATTTGTTTACAATCTTATGATACACATTAGGTTTTCCAAGCATTTTGTCATTGTCTCTTATATACAGTAGTCTGTTCCCAACTCGAGTTGGTTCATTCAGTCTAACAGGACAGTTATCGTATATCCTTGCGTTATTTGAGATAGCTTAGTTTATTTTTATGATCGTTGTTTTTACCGGATATTGTGCCGCGTTGAGTGGTTTAAAAAAAAACATTAATGAATCTGATTGGAATAAAAATTGAATATTTGTAAAACAATGGCAGACCCCGGATAATCCACCCACGGATAATCGGGAGTTTACTGTATAGAGAAAGCGTTACAAAATAAATAATATTAATGAATCAGATCTCTTACTTTGTACATATTGCTACAATAGGTTTAAATCGAAATATTAAATTATACATGATCAATAATTTAACAGGAGAAAAATAGAGAAGTTTGTTATAAGAACACAAGAGAAGTAAATAAATAGTGTTTACAATATAAAAGGTAAAAAATAATAAAATTGCACCTGCAATGGGGTTATATTGAGCACCTGTCCTACCGGCAGCCATAGAGACAATGTGTACACATGTTTGTGAAAGGGGTGGTAAATATGACGGCCTTGAAGCCACTGAGTGGTGAAAAATCAATAACCAACATGCTTGGCTAGTGTCGGTGGCATTATGATGTCCGAAATGGAACAAGCCTTTTGTGTTAGCGGCTCATTTGAAGACACTTTTATAGAATTTCGAAAAAACTTGATCTGTATTGAACAAGATAATATTTGTTTAAGATTTGACTTTTGAAACACCGTCAATGTTTCTAGCTGTATTATTGATTAAACAAATCTCATATAGGGAGATTGTACATTATGCGATCAGAGTTTCAAAGTAAGAACACTATGAGAAATGAAGGTTCTCTAAAATATTAGCCACTTCTCTTTAATTGCAGACTGTACTCGAAATGTTAATTTGATAATAATTTGAGTAGTGAATCTTAATTGTCTTTGTGTATATACTAAGAAAATCAGATACATACAATTACGGAGAGATTTTCTTTTGTAATATCACGCCAAAAAGCAAAGTATATTTTTCCGTTCTACGGCATTGAGAATGAACAATGAGCTATACATTACAAGTAGGGAATAAATCTTTGCTCATACTGGGACGTGGTAGAGAAATGTGTAGGCTCACTTCCCCGAGGCATCGCTACGAATCTCATATCTAGCTACCCACCGGCTGCCTTAGCTATAGATGTGGAAGTATAAGGAAATCATAGATAGAATAAGGCTAGAGACATGTTGTTACCCAGATTTTGAAAGAGGAGACGAATAAATTAAATGATCGCATATCATCAGTGCCATGAAGTGAACTTATACTTTGGTCATAGAGAGGTTTTATTTCTTAGAGTATCAGCGTCATAGAGTTGTGGGATACATGAGCTATAGCAAGTCCTATATATCTAAAGGTACAAGAAGCACTGAACGCTTCAGTAGGGTCGATTACCTAAAATAAAAAATCCACCTATCAGGATAATTCCAGAAGTTTTTATGAACCCCTGGTAGAACAAATACAAGGTTGAAAGGTAATTAGGTGCCAAGGTTACGGCATCCGTGTAAACAATGATTATAACTATCCCCAAAAGTGGATTTCTTGATCCAGATTATCCGATATGTATAGAAACATCGTTACCACTGGACAAGAACCTGATCATGGAGGCATGTAAACCGATAAGTAACGAAATTCCATTCTCACTGGGGAGAAATCCAATTCTTGGATGTACGTAAGATCCGATATGTACCCTACAGAAAGTCCGTTACCACTAGTAAGAAAGCTAATCTGGGAAGCACTTACGATCCAATTAGTCAGTCGGGTTAGAAAACGCGTTGTCAGTGGTTAGAATTATCATCTGGGCCCTTGTAGCTTCAAATATTTACAGAATAAGTTGCAATTGTTCAGCAATCAAAATTGGGTAGCAGATCCGATAGGTATAGAGAACCCATCTTACAGGGCAGTATACTAAACCAGGAGGCACGTAAGCTAAAAATAAGTAACCATTCAATTAGCTCCAGCGTCTGGATTCAAGACAACTGCTTATTTTGGTAGGGCTCACCTATAGTTGTCATAAGATGAAAAGTTACGATATCATTCCTTTAAGAAAATGGGATAGCCCATAGTATGCTGACAGTATTTATCTATTAAATATGGCACCAACTAAGATTATTTATATGATCATAATCTGAAACTTGTGGTATGGAACATGACGTATCTCCTGGGGAAGACGTTTAGGCTGATATCCTTAATTACATCCTTGCTGATATGAAAATTATCTTTACCTTTAAATAGACTTCATTTGATTTAAAAAAGTTTAAATAGTAATGTATTGTAGTTTTATATTTTATCTTTTCTTTTTTTTAAACACTATTTTTGTTCCATTGCGATTGTCTTTTTTAAGAAATTTCTCTTTCTTTCAAGTTACTTAGTAGCATATTTTAATGTTTTAATTTATAGCCTCTTTAAATAAGAGACCTATAGACAAAGTAATTTGATCTTGTTGCTTAGGTTTATTTATTCGTGTAATTTTTTTAGGTGGCAAAAAAATGACAGTACGGTTTTACAAAAGCAATCGGTTTAGTGTCTTAAAATCTTTCTAGATTTTTTCCCCTAAAGCAACAGATTGTACTCTTACTTATGATAAATTATTTCGGCTATTTTGGTCTGACAGTTTATATACTGTGACTAATGGATCTTTCCATGTAACTAAATTTTACTTGTGTGTAAGACATGCTTCGTATATTATACGCCGCAGTAAGTCTCATAAATTCTCCTTAACTCCGTGCGTGGTACGTGTTGTGTCGCGTACGTACATCATCTCCCATTAACTCGAAACAGTTGTACCGTCCTCTACATCAAAATACAAACGTGACGAAGTTACAAATATTTAACTCAAAACATATTTCATTTGCTTTCTTAAGGTGACTTGTATTTATTTTTTATAAAATTTACGATATCTTTATCAGAGACATTTTAGAAGAAGAAATCTAAATTGTGAACAATTTTTCATTCTCGTATTTTACCTGAAAATTAATTTTTCTAAATTGTTTTTTTGGAATTTTAAGATAAACAAATACAGTGCAGTATTTGTATTGCTAAAGCATTGTTTTTTTTTGTTTGTTTTAAGATAAACAAATGCAGTATAATATCTGCTACCACATTGTTTTTTGGAGTTTCAAGATAAAGAAATTAAGTGCAGTACCTACTGATAAATTGTTTTTTCGAGTCTTAAGATAAAAAAATCAGTACATTACCTACGGAAGCATTTTTTTTTGTTTAATTTAGATTTTGGTTTGAGTAAAATCAGAAGCTCCAGCACAACTCGCTAAAAATACACTTTTTTAAAATTGTTACAAATGATTTGTGTTGCAAATTTGTTCTAATTACTTTTAGTACGCAATAAAATAAATTAAAAACTAGATAAAAATAACGCAATAAATTTAAACAATAATCTGAAAGGAAAATCCCCATACTTTATCTAATTTCAACTTGCGTTGTGCCTATGAAATATTTTATCATATTCACTTAGCTTAAACATTTTGTTTAAACTTTCATTATAAAGCTTAACGTTGCAGATACAATAATTTAAAAGTGAATTTAATTTTTAAAATTTCAATATAGTTTGTAAGAAACCATAAGTTCGAAAATATTTTTATAGTATTTTTTTTTTAATTGTTGCCAATTGGAAAGTAAAATATAACGAATTTAGGTTTAGGCTATTCCTTAAAATATAGTCTATTAATATGTAAAATCGAACCGGGTAAACTATTAGTATATGATGACGAAAATAAATAAAATGGTTATATTGTAATTTGTAATGCCATCATAAAAGTTTCAACCGCATAGACTAAAGATTATTTCTGTTGGTTTATCCTAGCATCCATAATACTAGGGTAATTCATAAAATAAGGTTCCCTATGCTGCTAAGACAGAATGCGACGTGCTAGGAGAAATGTGGCAACACTGTCTTACTTATCAACTCTCCCTCTCTCTATCCCCACCACTCCCGCCTCGCTACATTGCTCAGTGCTGGGCTACCAGCCTTCGAAGTTGGAGCTCCCCATTGCTGATACCGCCAGTTGCGAAATTCGTGCTGTGATACGTTTTTCAAAATGCAAAACGGATTTCATCTATTCACATTTATCGTTAGTTAATCGTAGGATATGGGGAAAAGTGTATATCTGTTCAACATGTTCGCAAATGTGTAGATAATTCAGTGAAGGCCGCACGAATATTCATTATGAAGACCGGAGCGGAAAGCCTTCAGTTTCAGACGAAATTGTTGATAAAGTTGAAAGAATACTGCTTGAAGATCGGAGGTTTGATATTAAGGAACTTGCTTTGCGTATTCCTGAGACTACCAACATCACAATTCATAACATTTTAACCAAAAAATTATGCTAGCACAAAATGTGAGCGCGGAGGGTACCGCGAATGCTTACAGAAAACCACAAACACCAACGTGTCGAGTGTGCCCAGCAGTTTTTGCAACAATGTGAAGACAACAAGGAAGAATTCTTGGACTCCATTGTTACAGGCGATAAACATGGGCGTTTCACTTTACCCCCGAAACCAAGCAGCAATCTCGTGAATGGCGTCACTCAACTTCGCCGAAACCGAAGAGGTTTAAACAAACACAGTCTGCTGAGAAAGTCATGGCAACTGTCTTTTGGGACAGGAAGGGCATGTTTCTAATCCACTTTTTGCCTCATGGAACAACAGTTAACTCTGACAGATATTGCGATACATTAAGAAAACTGAAACTTGCGATGTAGAACCGCCGGAGAGGAAGATTGTCCAGTGGTGTGAGGCTTATCCATGACAACGCTCGACCTCTTATCTTTCATTAAACTCAAGAACTGCTGACAGATTTTGGCTGGACTATTGGGCTAACCCCCTCCCCTACAGTCCGGACCTTGCCCCAAGTGATTATTATTTATTCCCAAAATTAAAGGAACACTTGGGTGGCTTACGCTTCAGTACCGTATATGAAGTCAAGGAATAGGTTACTTGATCCCACAAAGGTTTAGCGGCAGAATTCTATAACATGGGGATAGAAAAGTTGGAGCATCGTTTTCAAAAGTGTTTGGACAGAAACGGTGATTATGTGGAAAAATAGCGTAAGTTTAAGCTTTAAAATGATGTATTACATTAAAAACAAAAATAAAGCTGTCTATGTTCAAAAATTATGAGGCTTTTATTTTAAGAATAACCCTCGTATGTAGCTTACATCCGACAATACCCTTATGCCTTCCTACCTGAACCTAAACTTTTCCACTAATTTAATTGATTTCCAGAGAAAAGATAATAACATTCAATTTAATAAGAAATGCTACTTTTTATTTTAACCTACTGATTTCTGCTGTAGCCTATAATACCCGTACATTAACTTTAGTTCTCTCGTATTTGAATTCTTTAACTTATTTTTTTCACCATATTATCAGTGGTTTTTTATGGTTTTAAGGGTTGGAATTATCGCCTATGAAATTTAGAAAAAGGTTTTTTTGAATATCGTAGGTTTATGGGAAGGACATAAAATCATACATTACACGATTTTAGAGGAGATATTATGGTATCCCGTTTGAATCGTCGCTTGCCTGAAGTATCCTAGTGTCTATGAAGGTTGTAGAGGTGCTACCCGTTACGATCCCTTTTAAGGAAGAGGAAGGTTAGTATAACTAAGGATGATGATCCCCTGGAACTGGGAATATAATAAATAATGGCATCGATTGAGTCTTTTTGACTTGCTTTCAACCGTGGTGAAGAGACGTGGTTACCCTCCCATATATCAGATAGCGCGTTTCGAAAAATTTTAAAACCTTTTCTTAATGTTTTTCTATCTAAAAGACAGAAAACACACCCATAAATATTGCAAGAAAAATATAAATTCATCGCGTAGGACCTAAGCCATTAAAAACTGCTTACGATCCGTATCACGCCTTCATATCGGCGACGTATTTTGGTCCTAAGAGAGTGAGGCATAAACTTTCAATCTTAGGTCATGATGTCAAAACTTTAGGTTTCAGAAGGTAAAAATTGAGAAGGCCTTGTATAACTAGCCTACTTTCCTAGCCCTAAAAGTAGATTGCGTTTATAAATGCCATTGAAAATAAAAGAAATAGTCTACTTCTAGCATCGGGAGAGTGATTTCCAGTTATTACTTCAATAATTATTTAAATCCGGTAAATTATAACTTTGCTTGAGGTTCATTGAGGTAGGATTGCTAATTAATCAAGTGACAAAAATAATTTGGCTCCTATTTTAACTACTAGTATTAATTATATGATAGTCTATACTTCAGTCAGGAATTCTTCCTGTCTATATAGCCTATTAGTCTCTTATCCTCTATATGGCTATCTTTAAAGCGGTTTTTTTACATAATTTCTGACAGTTGCTCTAAACTTAATGGCCTTCAAGTAGGCAACAAACAAAACTAATTCCAATTCCAAATTATAGCCAATCGTGAATTTGAAGGTGGTCTTGTTATTATTATTTTTTTTTTAACCATAGATCCTGAGTTTTAAAAAGTATAAATTATTTCAACCGTTATCGCCAAGAAATCTGCGTTTGATTAACATAACCTTTATTGTTATGTAGTTTACAAAATATAATTCAAATATACCCGCTTAAATATGCGTGTTGATCTAACATAAATCATTCAACTTGACAGGAGTATTTTTTGTCACGGCATTAGCTTTCTTAAACTGTTAAACACTTTATCAAATCTAGAATAATTCAAGAATTTTATTTTTGAAGTATATTTTAACCTGATATTTTGACTAAATAAAACATTTAAAGTTGATTATTCATCCCAGAAATTACATTAAACTTACGGTAATCTGAATCGAGTCATTGCGGAAAATTCCTTGCTATTTCAGTTCAACTGTTAACAAATGAACTATTACATTGTTGTCCTATCGCTTTGTTACAGCTTAGCCGTTCTTCGATAACAATCGCAACAATTTTTGGCATTCTGCAACCTCCTGCCTAGAGCCATGCCATTGCAAGTATAAAATTCCTTAAATATTCTCATTGTAGACGACATTCCGATTGTTGCAACTTATGGAGGAGCTCGGCTGACAGGGAATTTAGGAGATGTGACTTATCTTGCCCGTTTTTATTGTCACCTTTATGTCTTTCTTTGTTGCGCTATGCAAACTCTGCCGAACTAGATTCTTCGAGCGTTAATGAATCTTTGTCCAAGGTCGATCCGGTTCTGGTCTCTTTATGGGCCTTGTTTACGCAATCGTTGGTTTTGTTAGCTTGTTCGAATACAAGAAAGTCTAATCGCAAATTCGCCCATTATACTGTGAGCATCTACGTTCTTTTCAAGGCGATTTTTCAAAACTATTAATAAAGGAAACCACTGTAAATACTGTAAATGTAATGAATATCGGGTGTTAAGAATTTACAGATTTAACGATAGAAACCGAAACGTTTGCAAAAAAAACAACCTTTATTAAAATTTCCAGGGAACATGGTTTGATTCTACGGTTTATATAAATGTTCATGGGATACCATTTATGCAGTACTGTATTACAATAGCATTATGTACAATGTTATAATTTGTTTAATTATTCTTACCATATACATAAATAAGCACCGAGTAGTAGGTGGATATATTACTTCACCTCTATTGAGAGCAAGTCTACTTCAACTAATATGCGACCTCGCCCCTGCGATGCCATGTTATATTCCTTGTCATTTACTTAGTCCCACATTCCATCTACTCTTCCCTGCGGTGCCATATTGTATTGCTATTCCTTGTCTTTTCCTTAATCCCACATGATTCCATCTACTCTCCCCTGCGTTGCCATATTGTATTGCTATTCCTTGTCATTTACTTAGTCCCACATTCCATCTACTCTTCCCTGCGGTGCCATATTGTATTGCTATTCCTTGTCTTTTCCTTAATCCCACATGATTCCATCTACTCTTTCCTGCAATGTCATATTGTATTGCTATTCCTTGTCTTTTCCTTAATCCCACATGATTCCATCTACTCTTTCCTGCAATGTCATATTGTATTCCTATTCCTTGTCATATATTCCTTAGTCCCACATGATTCCATCTACTCTTCCCTGCGGTGCCATATTGTATTGCTATTCCTTGTCATACATTCCTTGTCTTTTCCTTAATCCCACATGATTCCATCTACTCTCCCCTGCGTTGCCATATTGTATTGCTATTCCTTGTCTTTTCCTTAATCCCACATGATTCCATCTACTCTTCCCTGCGGTGCCATATTGTATTGCTATTCCTTGTCTTTTCCTTAATCCCACATGATTCCATCTACTCTTTCCTGCAATGTCATATTGTATTCCTATTCCTTGTCATATATTCCTTAGTCCCACATGATTCCATCTACTCTTCCCTGCGGTGCCATATTGTATTGTTATTCCTTGTCATACATTCCTTGTCTTTTCCTTAGTCCCAGATGATTTCATCTACTCTCTCCTGCGTTGCCATATTGTATTGCTATTCCTTGTCATACATTCCTTGTCTTTTCCTTAATCCCACATGATTCCATCTACTCTTTCCTGCAATGTCATATTGTATTGCTATTCCTTGTCTTTTCCTTAATCCCACATGATTCCATCTACTCTTTCCTGCAATGTCATATTGTATTCCTATTCCTTGTCATATATTCCTTAGTCCCACATGATTCCATCTACTCTTCCCTGCGGTGCCATATTGTATTGCTATTGCTTGTCATACATTCCTTGTCTTTTCCTTAATCCCACATGATTCCATCTACTCTCCCCTGCGTTGCCATATTGTATTGCTATTCCTTGTCTTTTCCTTAATCCCACATGATTCCATCTACTCTTCCCTGCGGTGCCATATTGTATTGCTATTCCTTGTCTTTTCCTTAATCCCACATGATTCCATCTACTCTTTCCTGCAATGTCATATTGTATTCCTATTCCTTGTCATATATTCCTTAGTCCCACATGATTCCATCTACTCTTCCCTGCGGTGCCATATTGTATTGTTATTCCTTGTCATACATTCCTTGTCTTTTCCTTAGTCCCAGATGATTTCATCTACTCTCCCCTGCGTTGCCATATTGTATTGCTATTCCTTGTCATACATTCCTTGTCTTTTCCTTAATCCCACATGATTCCACCTACTCTCCCCTGTGTTGCCATATTGTATTGCTATTCCTTGTCATACATTTATTGTCTTTTCCTTAATCCCACATGATTCCACCTACTCTCCCCTGCGTTGCCATATTGTATTGCTATTCCTTGTCTTTTCCTTAATCCCACATGATTCCATCTACTCTCCCCTGCGTTGCCATATTGTATTGCTATTCCTTGTCATACATTCCTTGTCTTTTCCTTAATCCCACATGATTCCATCTACTCTCCCCTGCGTTGCCATATTGTATTCCTATTCTTTGTCATACATTCCTTGTCTTTTCCTTAATCTCACATGATTCCAAATACTGTCCCCTGCGTTGCCATATTGTATTGCTATTCCTTGTCTTTTCCTTAATCCCACATGATTCCATCTACTCTCCCCTGCGTTGCCATATTGTATTGCTATTCCTTGTCATACATTCCTTGTCTTTTCCTTAATCCCACATGATTCCACCTACTCTCCCCTGCGTTGCCATATTGTATTCCTATTCTTTGTCATACATTCTTTGTCTTTTCCTTAATCCCACATTATTCCACCTACTCTCCCCTGCGTTGCCATATTGTATTGCTATTCCTTGTCTTTTCCTTAATCCCACATTATTCCATCTACTCTCCCCTGCGTTGCCATATTGTATTGCTATTCCTTATCATACATTCCTTGTCTTTTCCTTAATCCCACATGATTCCACCTACTCTCCCCTGCGTTGCCATATTGTATTGCTATTCCTTGTCTTTTCCTTAATCCCACATGATTCCATCTACTCTCCCCTGCGTTGCCATATTGTATTGCTATTCCTTGTCATACATTCCTTGTCTTTTCCTTAATCCCACATGATTCCATCTACTCTCCCCTGCGTTGCCATATTGTATTGCTATTCCTTGTCATACATTCCTTGTCTTTTCCTTAGTCCCAGATGATTCCATCTACTCTCCTCTCTGGTGCCATATTGTATTGCTATTCCTTGTCATACATTCCTTGTCTTTTCCTTAATCCCACATGATTCCATCTACTCTCCCCTGCGTTGCCATATTGTATTGCTATTCCTTGTCATACATTCCTTGTCTTTTCCTTAATCCCACATGATTCCATCTACTCTCCCCTGCGTTGCCATATTGTATTCCTATTATTTGTCATACATTCCTTGTCTTTTCCTGAGTCCCAGATGATTCCATCTACTCTCCTCTCCGGTGCCATATTGTATTGCTATTCCTTGTCATACATTCCTTGTCTTTTCCTTAATCCCACATGATTCCATCTACTCTCCCCTGCGGTGCCATATTGTATTTCTATTCTTTGTCATACATTCCTTGTCTTTTCCTTAATCCCACATGATTCCATCTACTCTCCCCTGCGGTGCCATATTGTATTCCTATTCTTTGTCATACATTCCTTGTCTTTTCCTTAGTCCCACATGATTTCATCTACCCTCACTGCGACGCTATATGTATTCCTATTCCTACATTCCTTGTCTTTTCGTTAGTCCCATGTGATTCCACCTACTTTTCCCTGCGGTGCCATATTGTATTCCTATTCCTAGTTCTACATTCCTTGTCTTTTCATTCGTCCCACATGATTTCATCTGCTCTCACTGCGATGCTATAGGTCTATGTATTTTCATTCCTAGTCCTACATTCTTTGTCTTTTCGTTAGTCCCACATGATTTCATTTACTCTCAGTGCGATGCCATGTTGTATTCCTATTCCTAGTTCTACATTCCTTGTCTTTTCATTCGTCCCACATGATTTCATCTGCTCTCACTGCGATGCTATAGGTCTATGTATTCCCATTCCTAGTCCTACATTCTTTGTCTTTTCGTTAGTCCCACATGATCTCATTTACTCTCAGTGCGATGCCATGTTGTATTCCTATTCCTAGTTCTACATTCCTTGTCTTTTCATTCGTCCCACATGATTTCATCTGCTCTTCCCTGCGGTGCCATATTGTATTCCTATTCCTTCTCTCACATTCCTTGTCTTTTCCTTAGTCCTACATGATTCTATCAGTTGTTCCTGCGATACCATATTGTATTCGTATTCCTACTCTTAGATCTCTTGTCTTTTAATTCGTCCTACACTATTCGATGTACTTTTCCTTATTCCTCTTCGTAGAATGTATTGTAAAGACTCTATACAATTCCTTCATCACTCCATTAGAGATGAGGTCTACTTCAAGTACGTGATTTTGCTCACTTAATTTTGACTATATATTCTCTACTTATTGTTTCATGTCTCTCCTTATTTTTACCTAACACTTTCTTCTCCTTCGTTGGTCACAATCCTCATACTTGGAGATTGTCGTAATACTACTAGAAAGCACGAAAACATGACTAATTCTAAATTGTCCCACTTATTTTAAAATTAATAATTAATCAAATAAAAATAAAAAGGACAAAAAAGGAAACAACTACATTTAAAATAATGAGAAATTAATATTTTAATAGACTAGCGTGGAAACAGTTATATAGTAACCTACTTAAAATAATTACTAATATAGGAGAAAAATAGCTACCGGGCTGTTTTATAATTCATAATTTATACAAACTTGTTCAAAAATTTTAAAATTTAATATTTTTCCGGTCTGTTTCCCTCTCTTTTTTCAACGTAAATAGGAAAATGTATGCTAATTTGCTGACGTAACTTTATACTATTTCATAAATTTTGTAAAATTAATTTTACAATAAATACTCAGCATGAAATATTTGTATTAAAAGATATTTTATATTGAAAATTCATCACGTGCTTATCTGCAATACTACTTCATTCTTGGTTTTTCTAATATTATACACAAAAACAAGTGATATAAACAAAAATTTTTTAAACCAATTCCTACTTAGGTCAGCAAAGAAAATATAATTTTAGTTACTTTTTATTAAACAATTACAATTAATATAAATAAAGTGCGCAACCTATGCGTTAAATCAGCTGTCTTAACGCATAACTAATGAAATAAAATCAGCTGTTCTATGAAATCATATGTTACCATTTATTCAAGCCAAATAGGACGACCAAGTATATTGCATACCTTGCCCCCTTTGTGAAAAGTTTTTCTCCATTTGAAAAAAAAACTATATTAACATTTAGTAGCATCCACTTCAAGTTTTAAAAAATGTGTTTGAACTTGATTGGATAAGAAAAAAGTATATTATTAGGGCTAGCGGTTGATAATCTGAACAAGATATATATATATACGAATAGAAGAAATTGAATAACTAAAATAGGAATTAAAAAAAGGTGCCACACTTTACGTCCCTTGTAAGAAGAAGGTTGCTAACGGGTAGATTGAATTAGGTAGGACTAGTTCTGATTTTTAGGCTGCCAGCCAGTATGACTAATACAGCCCACGATATTAAGGTTAAGGTTAAGTAAGGATTAAGGTAAAGAAATGAAACCTGTACAGGGTCTAGGGATACGCGATGCCATCATTAGTTATGCAGAGTAGCGTGCTGAAGTGGAGACTTACTCTCTATTGGGGCCATAAAGAGATGTCTATCCGCTACACTCCCTTGTAAGGAAGAAGATAAGGAGGCAGTTATATAGGGTTGAGGAAACAACATAATGATCACCTGGTTCCGGAGAAAAGTCCTTTTGTCAGTGTCGCTTACTCAAATAATCTGCTATTAACCGGAGTAAAAAAAATTATATAGCGTATCTGTCATCCGGCCACTGTTAAATATAGGAACAAAAACTAAAGTACAGACTGGACACAAGAAAAAGTAAACAACTTATCAATTTATTTCCCGTTATTTAAAAACTTAGAAAAACCAGTAAAAATATTTTGTCGATATTGTTCCATCTACGATAAAGGGGTTAACTAATAACAATTTACTAATGCAAAATAACTAGCTAGCAATCGCAGAGTTCTGAACTTCTCTGGAAGTTTCTTTTACATTGACATCTGTAGCACTTTGTGATAGAGTTTACGTGATTCAGTTTGTAGCAATTTAATCTTGTGATACGATGCTGTCGAAGAGATAGTATTTCAAAGCGGCGGCATCATGCAATCAGAATGCGTACTGTACACACAGCGTGTATAACAATATGCAACATATCACTTGAACCCGCACGTACATCCCGTGGCCATGTGTGTCTCATAACAACGCCAGTAATATCTGTCCTCTAGAACCTAAAAATCTGTGAAGCCTTATTTTCAGTGCATCGACACTAATAACTGTTGGAGAGATTTTTCTCATTTTAGAACTATCCTTCACTCATTACTTTAAAATTAAGTAATATTTAACTACATGCGTATAGTAGCACTTACTTTTTGTTTAAATGACATAAACTAGTAGCTCTTATTAACTATATTTCATCTAGAATTAACCTATGAATCCTAATATATGTAAAACATGAAACAAAAAAGACAAAACTATTCATTAAATAGACTCTCTTTACTATTTTTCCGAAACTTTTAAAACCAGAGATTTTAAAAATTAAGTCCTATCTTCATATTTCGACATAATCTGTAAAAATTCTATATAACGAAATAAGGTTAGACACAGCATAGTTTATATTTCAGTTTTGGTGTTTAATAAGGTTTATAAAATGTCATTGGAATTGTTACCTTACACGTAAAGTTTAAAAACAAAATCAACCATGTCTTTGTAACATAGGTTTTTGTCAGCAGTTTCTTGGTAGAAACAGCTATGAGTAAGCGCTTGTCGCAGGAGTATTGACAATCGTTAGAGACTGGAAGCTAATATATCCCCTCAAGCGAAATTTTGAAAATTCCATTCA
Source organism: Prosapia bicincta (assembly GCA_036971475.1). Lineage (NCBI taxonomy): Eukaryota > Metazoa > Arthropoda > Insecta > Hemiptera > Cercopidae > Prosapia > Prosapia bicincta. Next base: position 349,114,776 of record JBAIZL010000001.1, read on the forward strand.
AATTTATGCCGCTCCAAGGCCCAATATTACACCATGGTGAAAAAATATTTGTTCCTGATTTGAATATATATGAAAAAAATTAAAAGTACTCAATATTTAAACACATGTACAATAATCGTTTAGAAATCAGTTTAACTGCTTTAAGAAATAACGAAGTCCTAAATGTATATCGAAATTTCTATTTTCGTTAAGTATATAATTCGGCAAAGAAATATTGAGTCAAGAGACTTCTTTAGAAGTACTAAGTACTTCATTCCCGGATTTTATCACGAGTGTAAGCCATAGCTGGCCCATTCAAACGCCCCTCGGGGGGGGGGGGGTATTTCCTATTAGAGGTCTATCGACAAGGGGGGGGGGGTTCGTACATTGATGTCTTTTACGGTCATTGTATTCGCATATTTATTAACAATGGATTAACTCGGGTTATTTTCAACTCGATTTATATAAAAACTTCGGGAGTACATTGAATTTATAATAGCGTATGCCCCAGAATAAATAGTACTGAAACAGTAGTAAAATTTTATTTTATTTAAATTTATTTTGTTTACATAGCTTTCCAAACACATAAAAGTAAAAAGATGCTAAATCGGTTAAACTCGGGTATAAACATGTTCTATACGACCTCTATTCAATTTGAGGCAACACTCGTACCGTTCTTGAAGGTTTTGCATCATTTTGGTGTAGAGGTTGTTTCATTATCGTTATACACATAGTTATTTTTTCCCGTAGTTGGTCGAAGGTGGTGGGTTGGTCATCACAGAAAATCTTCATCATTCCCCAGATATAGGCGACAACAATCAAAAGTCGGCACAGCTGATTCAGTCGCTGAGAAACCAGCTACAGCTGGTTCAGTTCCAGTACTGTTTACTTTGGCGCATACGGTATTTGATAATCCTTACAAGGTTTAAGACTAATATGAATTTTTTACAAAGCTGGCCAATTTGAAATAATGTTTAGCCGATGAAGGACTACAAAACACTTTATATTTGGGTATGTTAACTCCCTAAACTTTCCCTCGTGCTAGCCTTTGTACTTGAATATTTTTCTTTGGTTCATTTAATGAAAGGTGTCTCAGAATATAACACTTACTAAAGACAATTAGTAAATTGTTTAGTCTTTGTTTTGCAGTGTTTGTAAATTGCTAAGCAAACGTGATGTCTCTACATTTGTTGTTTGTACTTTCACACGCACGCACGTTCATGCACGGTCGTTCTTCCTGGTTATGATTATAAGGGGATCGATTAGAAAGTTATTGGTAAAAAAATTAATTTGCCCAGAAGTTACTTTCTCTGAGTTTAAAAAAGTGCTTTCAATGACTTAGACATTATTTTTTTCATTCATTTTTCGAAGGGTAATTTGTATTTTATTAGTTTGGTATTAATTGTATACAGTGAAGGGAAAGACCTTGGAAAATAATGATAAAGCCAATTAAATTTAAATAGCTGTCATAGACCATTACTAAAATATAAGAACAGAGGAAGAAATAATGATGAATTAGTACATACAAGAACTTATATGTCAGCTAAACGGCGTATTATGGTATCGAAATATAACAAAAAACACAAATAAGAATTCATATATGATTAAATTTTTTATGACAAACGAAAAGGAAAATTGGGTAATATAAATTTTTAAAAATTACCAATGAAAACTATGCAGCACAGATTTTTTAAGTGGATAGGACTGCAAATGAGAAATTCGAAGAAAAATGGACGTAAAGCGAGATGTTATGAATTATATACAAATCAAGAAACAGATTTGGTATGGGCGTGTAAAAATAACGGAAAAAGAAATAAAATAAGGAAATTTAACGATTGAAGTGTAGGGAGTAGATGTAAGGTAGGAGGATTGCTTAGAGATGGATGAGGCTCTGGATGCATAACAGGTAGGTTGAAAGATGGAGAGGGAAAAACTATAGAGGAAGGAAAAGAAGAAAGTTTATAACAAGAAGAAACAATTTAAAAACAAATAAATGGTTAAAAATTTAGTTTGGGTTAGTAACCAAACTTTAATGGTTATGATATTGAGTATTAAAAAATGTGAAAACAAAAACTTATCAAAACGTAAGAATGAGTTTGATCTTAAACTTGTTAAACTTTGAACTTCAACTTATTTGTTCTTCGTAAACAATTCCCCCTCCCATTTATACATAAGGACCCAGTCTTCTTATTCCCATTTAGGGAAGGAGAGAGAGAAAGAGAGAGAGAGAGAGAGAGAGAGAGAGAGAGAGATCAACCAGCCAGTCCCGCTCATGATATTAAATAACCGTTGTCCCCAAAACAACACGTTAATCTGCTTTCCCCACCATAAAATTTACCTTACATTGCAGAGACCCTTTCTTACAATTTAAATGTAGACTATTTATTTGAACGTAATAGACAAATGATGGGATTGAAGAAGCTAGAAATGAGTTTATGAGGATAAAGAAGTTTCTTATTACTCCATTGATTAAAATGAAGGCGTTAATATGCTAAGTATATTCTGTGTTACAAACACGCTTTCTTTGACCCATGGTGAGGATATTCTAGGAGTAGTGGTGATTAATTTGAAAGTAATAGACAAATGATGGTATTGAAGAAGCTAGAAATGAGTTTATGAGGATAAAGAAGTTTCTTATTACTCCATTGATTAAAATGAAGGCGTTAATATGCTAAGTATATTCTGTGTTGCTAAACACGCTTTCTTTGACCCATGGTGAGGATATTCTAGGAGTAGTGGTGATTAATTTGAAAGTAATAGACAAATGATGGTATTGAAGAAGCTAGAAATGAGTTTATAAAGATAAAGGAGTTTCTTATTACTACTTTGATTAAAATGGAGACGTTAATGAGCTAAGTATTTTCTGCGTTACTGTACACGCTTTCGTAGACACATGGTGAGGAGGATATTCTACACGTAGTGGTGATTAATTTGAACGTAATGGGTAGAAAAGGATAGTATAAAAAATTATAATACTTTGGTCATGTCTTAAGAAATGTTAAAAATCAAGTCCTTCAGTTAAAAACGC
>JBAIZL010000001.1:349122782-349172782 GCA_036971475.1 Prosapia bicincta
ATTATTTGTGTATAAAGCTTTTTTACAAATTTAGATGTTATAACAAATAAATATAATAAACTTTAGGATATTTCTATAGCTTTAGTAATTCAATTATATTTATGTATTACGGCAACACAATATTTGTTTTCCATTAAAGATATTAATACAAACAATTCTACTACACATTACGTGAAAACTAATTCGAAACAATATTTTTCATTTAAATACAATACATAGAAATTAAGTCAAACAGAAAATAATATTGTTTTAAATTAAATAAATTTATAAAAGTGTTTATAAATTAAATTTAGTAATTTAATTAGATTATGTATTATTTATCTTTAATTAAATAAATCAAACTTTATAAATAAAATATTAGAAAGACTCATTATTTACATTTGAACATTCATTAAATAGCTCACGCATTATGTGAATCAAATTCACAATATTTAGTTTATGTTTTTTACATTTTAAAATGAAAGAAAAAACTTTCATTTTCTTTACATTACATTTATTTCAATGAAAGAACAAATAACAATATAAACAGAATATTAGAAGAGTCTATTATGTACAAGAATTATTATTTGTGTATAAAGCTTTTTTACAAATTTAGATGTTATAACAAATAAATATAATAAACTTTAGGATATTTCTATAGCTTTAGTAATTCAATTATATTTATGTATTACGGCAACACAATATTTGTTTTCCATTAAAGATATTAATACAAACAATTCTACTACACATTACGTGAAAACTAATTCGAAACAATATTTTTCATTTAAATACAATACATAGAAATTAAGTCAAACAGAAAATAATATTGTTTTAAATTAAATAAATTTATAAAAGTGTTTATAAATTAAATTTAGTAATTTAATTAGATTATGTATTATTTATCTTTAATTAAATAAATCAAACTTTATAAATAAAATATTAGAAAGACTCATTATTTACATTTGAACATTCATTAAATAGCTCACGCATTATGTGAATCAAATTCACAATATTTAGTTTATGTTTTTTACATTTTAAAATGAAAGAAAAAACTTTCATTTTCTTTATTTTTAATTTTAAATACAATACATAGAAAAGAAGTCAGACAGAAAATACAATTGTATTCAATTAAATAAATTTATACAGTAAATACTATTGTTTGAAATTATAAAAAACTTTCTTTCAAAAACTATGCAAATCATTTCATTTATACAAATTTTCATGTTGAAATAGTAAAGTGTTTTTACATTACATATTTTGTATAGATAATATCAAAATACTATATTTGTAAGTAATAAAAAATACTCACTGTATTAGTGTTTAGATAAAGCTCCCAATCCAGTCATTTCTCTTCACTCTTTAATTTCCAAATCAACTGTTCGTTCTTGTTTAGATTTAACAAAAAGCTTCTTTCCTATAATAGCTTCTAAATCTTGATCATTTGAAAATAAATTATTATAACGTTTTGGTAGAAAGGCATGAACAGTTTCTCCCTTATTGATAAATTTTACTAATATTGCACGACCGTATTTCGCTTCTACTATTCTTGCTTCTTTAATCACGTATGGTTCCCCTAACGTAAATGATTGAATAGACACTGTGTCTACACTTGCTGACAAATTGAATTTTTCAATAAGATTTGACATGCTTATGCTCTCTTCTACAGTTTACGATACAAACTGATTAAATATTTCTCTGTTTGTTAAATTTAAACCTTCTAGATGTAATTAATTTGTTTTGATCATTTCAAATTTTCCAAGAATACAAATTTATTTTTCTCTTTCAAACTTCCCTAATGTGTTTTTAATTGTAATATTAACTGCTTCTTAAAATTCCCTAATTATTATTTTAATTGACTTGTTTATTAACAATCTCTCAAAATTTCCAAAGTTGTTTTTCAAATGTAACATTAGCGACTTGTTTTCAATATTCTAATTTGTACAAAACATTAACGACTTGTTTACAATATTCTAATCTGAAAAAAGTTATAAAAGGTAGTGAAACCAAAAACACAGTTTTAATTTCTTCTTTGCTGTATTTTGGTGAGTACTATTTTATTGAAATGGCTGTATATCTTGTTTCGAATACGGAAAAGTATATTAAAAAGTATCGTATTAATGGAACTAGGTTTCTTTTTAAATTCAATTTACCACCAACTAATGTAAATGAAATTGACTGGATTAGACAAGGACTTAATGATATAATTGATTCAATGAAAAGTAATACGACTGATCAAGATCAACTCGGTTTCACCTTGTCAAGTTTGAATTTTAAAAACCGAGAACCGGGGTATGTTTCATTTCGTCCGGCTTCTCAAGTTAATTCTGATATGTTATTTCAGATTTTTGGAGGCATTATTCAATCTAATTCACCTGGTTTTAGTTCAACCGATACTTTCGAGATTGTCTGTACTAGAGTAAGGGTTCCACGCTGACGAGGGCACATAAGACCAGGATTTTTTAACAATTTCGACGAGGAATGTCATACGAGAAGGGGAATCGTGGTTATAAAAAATTCCGATTCTCTTTGTTTGCCATGTTCAATTGTAGTTGCAAAAGCAAATGTTGATAAAGATATCGAATATCCAGCAATAAGACTAAACCGTCGAAACAGACAAACTATAAAAGCACAGCAGTTAATGACTGACGCTAAAGTACAGATATCAGACACAGGTGCAGGAATAAAAGAGTTACAACAATTTCAAAACTTTCTCAGTGAATATAAAATTACAGTATATGAGTACGGAAACAAGGGACGTAATATTTTTTTCGAAGGAGAAAATGAAGGTAAAAAAATTAATTTGATACTGTATAAGGGTCATTTTAATGTTATTACAAGTTTAACTAGTGCATTTGCTTGTAATTACTATTGTGAATCATTTCACACTCCTTTTGACCACCGTACGAAACATAGATGTTCGGTTACATGTTACTTATGTAAACGATCTCCACCATGCACTTTGAAAGACAATGGTATACAATGTAATGAATGTAATAGAAAGGACAGAGGGAAAATCAAACAAAAACCGCGATTGTTCGTCAACCCTCGGAACTGTTTAAAATGTTGACATCGCCTTCGATACAAGTAAACACCATACAAGAGATCAACGAAGACGTGATATTAGTGAACTGGGAGTTTGTCGAAAACGAATGTGACGTAGTGTCTAGCGCTAATGTAGTAATTGCCGCTTATACTACTGCCCAAGCTAGACTTAAACTGTACGAATATCTAGATAAATTAGGAAGACAGGTTTTGTATTACGACACGGACAGTGTGATATATTACCATAGACCAGGAATGCACATGGTAGACACAGGAGACTACTTAGGACAGATGACAAACGAACTTTCGGCTTACGGTCAAGGATCTTACATTACAGAGTTTGTATCAGGAGGCCCCAAAACGTACGGTTACAGAGTGTTAGCGACTTCTACAAACTCGATAGAGACTGTCTGTAAAGTGAAAGGATTGACTCTGAACCTTTGCACAATTGGTTTGGTAAATTTTGCTTCGATCAAAAAAATGATAATATCCAAAGATGATTTCTTGGAAGTGCCCGCTTCTCGTATCCGCAGAACGAAAGATCGTGAAGTGATTACTGTTAAGGAATCCAAAAATTTTAAAATTACCGGTTTTAAGAGAAAAAGCGAAGGTAAATATGATTCTTTTCCTTATGGTTATATTAAAAAAAAACACGATTAACAGAATAAAATCAATTTATAGTTTAATCAAACTGACATTATATAAAATTGGAACCTATGATAAAATAAATTACAATCAGAATAACATCACATTAATTTTTAATAAAGGAACATGTAAACATAGCAAAATAAAACAAAAAATTGTTGTTGTTTACATAAACTTTACAAATATGAGTTATAAATGTAAAAATAGCAACAACAAAAAATATAATTAAAATTCTTACATCATTTTAAAAATACTGCTGTTTACAAAAATCTACAAATCTGGTTTGTAGGCCTATAGGGGAGTCCGCCAGATAAAATAATGGACAACGCATCAAAGGTTATACCTCTTGGGTGATGTGGAAATTAACCTATATAAGTTTGTATTTTTTAAAATCAATCACATTTCTAAAATGGATCTGAGATATGCTATTGCAAATGAATTACATAAACCGGCTAGAAGACATTTCAAAACTAGACGTGTAACCTTGAAAGGCATTCACGATTTATATCAGGCAGACTTGGTAGAGATGATTCCTTATGCTAAACGAAACAGAGGATACAAATACTTACTCACTATGATTAATTGTCTTACAAAATTTGCGTTTGCGCTTCCTTTAAAATCGAAAACAGGTGTCGAAGTGGCTTCTGCTCTAGATAGTGTTTTGAAAAATCATCCAATGAATTATTTTCAAACAGACCAAGGTAAAGAATGGTTCAACGTTCATGTTCGAAATTTAATGAAAAAATACAAAATTAATCACTATACTACTTATTCAGATAAAAAAGCTTCCATAGTTGAAAGATTTAATCGTACGTTGAAAAGTAAAATGTGGAAAGAGTTTACTGCTAGGGGATCGTATGTATGGATAGATATACTGAATAGTTTAGTAAAATCGTACAATACATCAGTTCATAGAACCATAGGAATGAAACCGATTAGTGTAAGGAAAAAACATGAAACGAATTTATTAAAAAAAATATCTGTTAATGTTACGAAACTATTACCCAAATTTAAAGTAGATGATAAAGTAAGAATCTCCAAGTACAAAACAATCTTTGCGAGAGGATATTATCCGAGTTGGTCGAACGAAGTATTTTCTGTTTTTGCTGTAAAACCTACAATACCTGTAACGTATGTGTTACAAGATTCTAGAGGTAATATTTTGAAAGGAGGTTTCTATACCGAAGAAATCAGTAAAGCGAAAATGGGTGATGTTTTTCTTATCGATAAAGTGTTAAAGAGAAAAGGTAATAAAGTTTATGTCAAATGGACAGGTTTTGATAAAACACACAACAGTTGGATCGATAAGAAACAACTTATTTAGTATAAATTATAGAAACAAATACTGATATCATTAGTGTTACATCACAATGCGTACAGAAAAGGCCCTACAATCTTTTACAATGTCAAATTTTGATAAATATGTAGAGTGTACAAAAACAAAATGCGTCAGACATAGTACACTTTTACCAAATACTATTCGATGTATTATTTGTGGACCTTCTAATTGCGGAAAAACAAATGTAGTATTCAATTTATTGTTTGAACCCAATGGGTTGAAGTTTGCTAATGTGTATGTGTTTTCAAAATCATTACATCAGTCAAAGTATAAACTTTTAGAAAAGGTTTTCTCAGATTCTGAAATCGGCTACTTTTCATACTCAGACAACCAAAGTGTACTTGAACCCAATGACGTAAGACAAAATTCCGTAGTAATATTCGATGATGTTGCTTGTGAGAAACAAGACAATATTAGAAAATATTTTTCAATGGGTCGTCACAATAATGTCGATACTTTCTATTTAGGTCAATCGTACAGTCAAATTCCAAAACAATTGATTCGTGATAATACGAACTTTTTAGTTATATTTAAACAAGACGACCTCAATATAAAACATATTTATAATAACCACGTGACTCCTGACATTAAAATATCTGTTTTTAAAGACATCTGTGCTGAGGCATGGAAAAATATTTACGGATTTGTTGTAATAGATAAAGACAGTGAAAAAGATCAAGGTCGTTACAGAATCGGATTCGATTGTTTTGTAAAAGATTTATTTTAAATGTATTCACTTGTTCACTATCAGTTTACAACATGACGCCCAACGAAGAACAAGTTATCCTTGAGATATCTAGATTGAAAGAGGCTATAAAGAGAAAATACCGTGAAATGAGATTCGGTGATGTGGAAAGGGAACGAGTAATGACTAAAAAATACAGTCCCCTTATTAGGGAAATTTCGAAATTACGGAAAGATAAACCTGAGAACGAAGAAATAAAACTAGAGCCAATTACATCACACTCTACGCCTCTAAAAGAATCATCTAGTGTAAAAGAGTTAATGACTACTCCTAAAGGACAAGAAGAATACAATGAGACTTTAAATACAACCTTTTCTAATCAACTCACACTTTTGTACATGACAAAAATGATTAACGACTCGGATCTGATAGATAATGTATATGGACCGAGAGTAGAAGGTAATGTTCTTATGGTCGGAGATAAAGAGATTCAGTTTGCCGAAGATGGTGACATTATTATAGCAGGAGAAAATTACAACGGTACCGAAGGACTTTATGAATTATTGTTTATGCGTATACCAAGAAAAATATATACGGACGAAGATGTAGAAGCCTATAGAAAAATTTGTAAAAAAACTCATGCTCATAAAGTGAATTACAGTTTTAGAAATATTATAAATCGCGATTTTAGAAACGATAAATACAAAAATATTATTCAGTATCTGTTTCCCCCGAAAAGGATTGGTAAAGGTTACGCTTATTGGGACAATCCTAACGAATTATGTGATAGGCTGAGACTTTTACTGTCTTCTTACGAAGCTGGTCATACAGGCCATAGAAACGAAATAGCGTCTGTTATAGAAGAGCTGAGGGAAGTGGGGATTATAAAAGGATGGGGTAATAAGAAAATTAGAACACTGATAAAATGAGCGTCGATAAGTTTGGACGTTATTCTAAACCTAAAGTCGGAGACCCTGTTTCTGAAAATGACATTGTTAATATGCGAACGCTTAAACGGGATTGTTTGACATTCGATAGTTCGAAGAACAAATACTACGCTAATGAACTTCCCTTAGGCGGTCTAGGTGAACCTAAAGATATGAACGATGCAGTAACTAAAAAATATATCGAATCTTTTGTTCCCAAAAGTTGTTTAACTTTCAATACCGATAAGAATTCATATTTTGCCAATGGTGTTTTGTTGGGTGGATTGGGTGAGCCTAATATCAGAGATGATGCAGTGACCAAAGGTTATCTCGAAAAAACGTGTTTAACTTTCGATAATGTAAAGAACAAATACTATACTAACGGTTTTGCTATAGGAGGTTTAGGAAAGCCTACTGGTCGAAACGATGCTGTGTCTAAAAAATACCTCGAATCATTTATTCCGAAAGCTTGTTTGATATTCAATGACGAAAAGAATCAATACTATGCTAATGGTATTCAATTGGGTGGATTGGGGGAACCTATAAATACTGACGATGCGGTAACGAAGGGATATCTGGAAAAGTTAATTCCAGTTAAAATCGAAAATACGTTTTTCTTTGCTAATCATCGTTTGCGCGATATAGATGCTCCAGAATTTCAGGGAGACGCAGTTAACTTAAAATACTTGGTAGATAATGCTCTTCTTATAACTGGAAAAGAATATGACGGACGATTTAAACGTATAAGTCACGTGGGAACTGGTAAAGAACCAAATGACGTAGTAGTTTTTTCACAGTTAGCTACCTTGTACAATGATATTCAAATTCGAATTAACTCTGAAATAGCGATGTTGAGAGAAGAAATTAAAAAAAAATAATAAATTAATTTAAATTATAAAATTAGCTTAGAAAAAAAAGTATTAAAAGCATACACTTATACGTTTCTGATTAGTAATAAAATGGCATTCAAATGGAAAACTAATGTCAGTCGTAAACGAAAGGTTGTAGGAGGCGGATTGATTTCAAGTGTTTTGAACAAAGCAATAGATCTATTACCAATCGAATTACATTTACCCACTTATAATTACTGCGGTCCAGGAACAAAATTAAGTAAACGTTTAGCACGTGGCGATAAAGGTATAAATGCACTAGATGAAGCCTGCCGTGAACACGATATTACCTATAATAGATTTACTGATTCTCAAAATCGTCGTGAAGCCGACGAAGTTCTAGCGGAAAAGGCTTGGAAAAGAGTTAAATCCAGTGACGCATCTCTTGGCGAGCGTGCAGCAGCCCTAGCTGTTTCGTCAGCAATGAAAGCGAAATCAAAGTTGGGTGGGGGTAAAAGACGTAGACGTCGTCGAAACCGTCGTACTCCTCATGACTTAAAACAGCTAGTAAAAAAACTTAAGGGTAAAGGATTATACCTTAAACCATATAAGGGTCGTGGAGGAAAAAAACAAAAAAAAAAAAAATAATTGAATCGATTCCTATCAGACCATTGACAAATATTGAATTAAAAAGATATGCAAAAGTACTAAACATACCTTGGTTCAGAGGAGTTTATATGAGAGATACTCTGCCAATACGTGCATTGAAAAATGAATCGGGCATTGTAAATTTAGACAGTGTTATTGGAATTGGCACTCATTGGGTTTGTTACAAAAAAAATGGTAAATCAGTAGAGTACTTTGATAGTTTCGGAAATTTGAGACCACCCCTTGAACTAGCAAAATATTTCGGTAGGAATACTAATGTACACTATAATTACAAGAGATATCAGAAAAACAATTCAGTCATTTGTGGACATTTGTGTCTAAAGTTTCTGACGTCATGAGTATAGTTTTATCTGGAAATACATCCGTTTTATCTAATGACTTTTTTCCTCCGTATGATGTTTCTACTGGACAATGGGAGATAGGATTCATAGACTTAGCTTCCTACAACTCGATTCCAAATATCGTAGATGGTATAAATAACGTTTTTCATTACGGAAAGGATAAATACATCACATTGCCAACGGGATCATACGAAATTGAAGATATAGAGAGGTACATATTAATGAATTTGGATCCGAGTATTTTCTTTTCGCTACGTCCAAACAATAACACTTTGAAAGCTGAAATAAAATGTTCCGAAGAAATACATTTCGATAAAAAACATTCTATAGGTAAACTGTTAGGATTCTCTGGTTCTCATTTAGTATCAAATAAAAAACATGTTTCAGACAAACCTGTTGACATCATTAAGGTGAATGTGATTCGTGTTGAGTGCAATATTGTAACTGGATCGTTTATAAATGGTGTCGAATGTCATATTCTACACGAGTTTTTTCCTCAGGTTCCTCCTGGTTACAAGATCGTGGAACATCCTCCAAATGTAATATATTTACCTGTCAACGTAAAAATAATTCATAACATTACTGTTAGTCTAAAAGATCAAAACGGAGATATAATAGATTTTCGTGGTGAAACTATATCAGTTAGATTACATTTACGAAATGGGACTAGTATTTAAAAAGAGTAAAAAAACAAAAAACATCAGTCTACCAAGATCCTTACCAGGATTAACATTAAAAAACGTCAAATTTCTTAGATCTTTAGGTTTTAAAATCGTAAAGAATGGAAGAACTTTTGGGAATTGACAGCAGTGTCGAATACGACAATACTCTATACAGTATGGAGTATCATACTCATAAACCGTATTCTTCATCAACTTATAATAATAACGATGAGATTCGTATACCGATTCATCAACAAGATGTCATTACCGTACCTTTCGAAAGTTTATTACACATAAAGGGCACTGTCAGTGGCAAAAAAGCTAACGGAGAAGAAACTGAAGTATGTTTAGTAAACAATGCCGCAGCATTTTTTTTCGATGACATTCGTTATGAGATTAATGGTAACGAATTGGACCGTACAAGAAATGTAGGAATCACTAGTACCATTAAAAGTATGCTTTCGATTCGTGAACTGGAGAAAAATAAACTGATAAATGCAGGATGGATCGGAGTGGGTAATACAAAAGTAACAAAAGAGTTTACCATGTCGATTCCTTTAAAAATGTTAATGGGTTTTTTTGAGGATTACAAAAGGGTTGTAGTGGGAGCAAAATACGAACTTGTTTTGTTGCGCTCGTCATCTGATTTAAACGCAGTTTACAGTGACAATGCAGATTTCGTTGATTTAAAAATAACCAGCATAGCATGGAGAGTTCCACACGTCATCTTGGCTGATCCAATCCGATTGAAAATTCTGAAAATGATTGAACGCGATGCTCCTATTCATATAGCAATGAGAAAATGGGAATTGATAGAATATCCTTCTGTTCCTAGAACAAACCGTATATCTTGGACAGTGAAGACAGCCTCCCAAATGGAAAAACCCAGATATGTGATTTTAGCTTTGCAAACAAATCGAAAAAATCAGATAAAAAAGAACGCCTCTGAATTTGACGATTGTAAAGTTACAAACGTTAAATTGTATCTCAATTCACAGTATTTTCCATACGATAACATTCATGGGGATATTTCTGTTATTTATGATATGTACACTAGTTTTCAAAAATCCTATTACTTTCGTGAATCGTCTCCTTGTTTAGATTTAGATACTTTTATGAATAAAGCTAACTTTTTTGTAATTGACTGTTCAAAACAAAACGATTCTGTGAAAACGGGTCCTGTGGACGTAAGATTAGAAATAGAAGCATCTCAAAATATTCCAGAAAATACTTCAGCCTATTGTCTAATACTCCATGATTCGCATATTGTTTATACGTTACTCACAGGCTCAGTGAAAAAGATTATGTAAAAACAAAATCATTAAACAATTGTTTAGAAACATATAACGGAATGTTCAAACAAGTTTTGAACGAGTAAGTAATACAAAAATCATTAAGTGAATGTTTGGGGAAACATATATAGACGTGTCTCAACATGTCTCGGTAAATTACGTAATAAAAATAATCATTAAGTGATTGTTTATGAAACATATATAAAGACATGTTCCAACAAGTCTCGGTAGATTACGTAATAAAAAATCAATAAGTGAATGTTTGTATGCTAAGATGTCATTTTGAGTTATGGAATCTATGGATGTGGATCGAACATCTTGTTCAGCTTTGCCTGACTTTCCTTTAGGAATTTTCCTAAAGTCAATAAATTTTTTAAATGCTGAATGTACAAAGTTTGTTGCTACAGGACTTTTTAAACACAAAGATTATGCTCTTGGTGTGCTTATACAAACGAATAAGAAAAAACATATTTTTTTGTCTTATATGGAATTTAACGAATTTCTGACTAAAATTCCTCAAGTAGTAGTAGATGGAAATCAACGTAAGTTTTCAATGATGAAAGGTAACATTACGCTAAAAAAATGTTTTGGAAAACATTATATCAGTTTGTATGACGGTCATAATACTGCTACTCTCAATATCAACGAATGGACTTTACTCATAAATACTATTCCTTTGATAACACGAAGAATCATGGAACTATTTTATAATGAACCTGAACTAATATCTTACATCATTGACTGTATGAACACAGATGAATTAATATCAAGTACTCTTCCTGAAGCTGATAAATTGTACGAAGAAGTAGCACTGTTTAAAAAATATGTAAGTTAAAAAACAATAAATTATTTTACAAACTTTCTATCGAAGCTTCTTTTATTTTTCTTACAAGTCTTGTTCTATTTTAAAAATAATATAAAATATTAATAAATAAATAAATAGTAAATATAATAATAAATCAGTTAATATAATAATTTAACAAAAATTATATTGATAAATTGTACGAAGAAGTAGCACTGTTTAAAAAATATGTATGTTAAAAAACAATAAATTATTTTACAAACTTTCTATCGAAGTTTCTTTTATTTTTCTTACAAGTCTTGTTCTATTTTAAAAATAATATAAAATATTAATAAATATATGTTTATAATAAATAGTAATTATAATAACAAAAATTATATTTAATAAAAGATTACAATTTTTGATAAAGGTATCTTTAACATTGAATATTGTATTGAGAGGCTGTTTCTGACATGAATGTATCTCTTATAAACATTTAAAGTTTAAGAGTGTCTATTTGAAAAGTGATATTGACAATCTAGTTTTGAATGTCACTGGCATGAAGGAAACTTTTGTAAACATTCAAAATTTTAAAGTTTTAGTGTTAATGTAAAAACAGTTTTGAATGTCACTGGCACGGATGAAACTCTTGTAAACATTCAAAACTTTTAAAGATTCTGTGTTATTGTAAAAATAATTTTAAATATCACTAACACAAAGGACGCTCTTGTAAACGTTCAAAGTATTGAGATAAATAATTTTATTAAATAGAAAAATATTTAGTGAATAAGAAACCTTCAAAAATTGTATTGTTTAAAATAACTTTTGTTTGTAAATATTCAAAGCATTGAATAAAATCTTTGTAAAATTACTTTAAATTCTTAAAATAAATTTGTTAATTTTGAAAAATTAAAAATACAAATCTTTGAAGAGTGTGTAACTTCAATATAAAAAAATAATTATTATTTTTAATATAAAACACAAAATATCTGAAGGATAGTGTTACCTTTAGAATAAATAACCTAAAAAATTACTTTGAAATATGGTAAATTTCATAAAATAACTAAAAAATTAATAAGAAATAAAAATTAAAAAAAAAACAAGACTTGTAATGTGGGCAATGCCAGTTCCAACCCTGGAAAAACACAGAGGACAAGTCTTTGTAAATGAGATAAAATATTATTATGTCATTTATTTGTAGTACTTCAATATGGTAGGAACTTTTTTTTTTAAAAAAAAAAACAAGACTTGTAATGTGGGCAATGCCAGTTCCAACCCTGGAAAAACACAGAGGAAAAGTCTTTATAAATAAGAGATAAAATATTATTATGTCATTTACTTGTAGTACTTCAATATGGTAGGAACATTTTTTTGGACAGATTCTCTTTCTATTGAAAAAACTGTTTTTAATGCTTATTCACTATACAATGAGCGGTTAAAGACCTATACCACATGGGAGGGAATATCTAACGAAAATATAAATCCTATACGTTTGAGTGAAGCTGGGTTTTTTTATACTGGAAAAGACGATAAAACCATATGTTTTGTATGTGCTGGTGGACTTAAAGAATGGTCACATAACGATGACCCAATTAAAGAGCACGTTTTGCATTTTAGTTCATGTAAATATGCAACAGCTGTGTTGAATGCAGTTAAAACCAAACCAATAGAAGAGAAAGAAGAAGATCCATTTTTATGCAAGATATGTTGTACGAATGAAATGGAAATCGCTAGTTTACCTTGCGGACATATATTTTCGTGTACTGAGTGTTCATTGGAATTACAAGATTGTAGTGTGTGTAGAAAACGAATCTTAAGTAGTATTAGAATTTATATTTCTTGATGTATGTGTTCAATAAAGCTATTCTGACAAGCAATCTCTATTTTTATTTATATTCTACTAAATGTATTGTGTAAAGCAATTAATATTGACCAATATATAATTTAATAATATTATTTAAAAAAGATATTGACTTATAAATCATTTAGGTTTTTTTTTAAATAATAATTTTAGTATTTGTTTTTAGGTGTAGAACGCAACATGAAAGCAGTGATTGAATTTCAAGCGTTTTACGACAACCATAATAATTATATTCCCAAAGAATTTGCTATCTTTAAGATCTGTTACAATCTTCAAGTTCCCGTACAAATTTAATCAGCATAAACAAATCACATATTGGCTATAGAACCATTACCATTCTATTGACTGAAACGAGGGAGAGATACCTTATGACGAAAATACTATTAGAGACCTGTTGAAGCCATTTTCTATTATATACAGCAAAGAATCAGAAAAAAAAGTCGTTTCTAAAAAAAAAGTTTCATACTAATGTACGTGATATGCCATGTACAACTGTTTCCAATAAAACCTATAAATCAATAGAATGTGTTTTGCCTCAGCATAATTTAGGAAAATATAAGTGTGCATTAAACATTGCAAAATTCAATTATGATTTATATATAAAATTTTATTTAATTTCTTATTGTTTTCTTTAAAATTTTTTTTGTGTTTATAATTTATATCTAAAATAAACTTTACTTACCTTTTCAATATTGCGGCACAAATATGAAAGTATTTCCTTAGTTTTCTTTGTCGTGAATAGCAACTGACTATCTGAAAACATACATTCTATAAAGCAAGCCAATTCCTTTCTCGATGATGCAGAAATTTTTAACAATCAGATCTGAAGCATACTGTATTATATGTTAAAAACGAAGAAAAAATTTAACTATACAAGATGCAGAAATTTTTAACAATCAGATCTGAAGCATACTGTATTATATGTTAAAAACGAAGAAAAAATTTAACTATACAAGATGCAGAAATTTTTAACAATCAGATCTGAAGCATACTGTATTATATGTTAAAAACGAAGAAAAAATTTAACTATACAAGATGCAGAAATTTTTAACAATCAGATCTGAAGCATACTGTATTATATGTTAAAAACGAAGAAAACATTTAACTATACAAGATGCAGAAATTTTTAACAATCAGATCTGAAGCATAATGTATTATATGTTAAAAACGAAGAAAAAATTTAACTATACAAATGTTACCTATAAATGTTTATATTTGCTAATTTTTATAAACTCAAGTATTACAAAATATGTTCTTGAATTAAATTTTTATATTACTTATGTAGTTTTAACTGTCTTGTGTAATTAATATTTTCAAGATTAATTAATTAATTAATATACTGATTTTTCACATACAATGACAAATATTCTAAATAATATAATACATTAGTTTTATTGTTCCAGGCAAAGGTTACCTTGCCAATTAATATTTTCAAGATGATATTAATTTTTTCAAGATGATATTAATTAATTAATTTATATACTGATTTTTCACATACAATGACACATATTCTAAATAATATAATACATTAGTTTTATTGTTCCAGGCAAAGGTTATCTTGCAAAACATGCTAGATTTTAAATTTTCTTTTGACTCAAACTAATCCCAGATGATTTATCAAAAAGAGTAACATAAACCCTAGCAATCTCCTTGGAAATAGGAGTGTAACCAAAAATGTGTATTTGCAAATAAATGTACTTATTTTTTGTACAAAATTAATTTTATAAGTATAATATGTGTATATATATATATATATATATTATGTCCTTTTTAAATTATTTCAACAAAATATTTTTTCATTTAATTCTTTCAAGGAAAAATTAATAACAAGTAATAAATATATTTACTAGATTGAATATAAAGAGAATTATATCACATTTTCGAGTTACTCCTATAATGATGAGAAAAATTATATATTTTGTATTTTATAAATTTAGTTATTAATTCCGTTGATTTGTTGGCTTTAAGAATTTAATTTTACAAAATTTAATAATTAGTTAATATTTTTTATTATATATATTTGTGAAAAAATTAATGGTATTAAAAACGTTTTTAACTGAAACCTGCTTACTGTTTCTATAAAACTGCTTGTTTAAGTATATTTTTTACTAATTCTAGTAAAATTGTGTATATCGACCTATTATCACCCATATATACCTATATATATATTTGTGAAAAAATCTTGAAAATAATAATAAAATTTATACTTACCGTCATTTATTTAGAATAATTTCCGCTGTAATATGTAACTGTCTGCACGATATTGCTAGAATATTATATATGTTCTTTAATGAAGAAGTGGTATGTATGAATGCAATTTTACGTCTTAATCTCTCACCTATTGCGTCACTGGAGTCATCTATATAAAAATTAAATGTGATTATGGAGAACTTTTTCTTAAGTTGAATACACTCCTCTTCTATCCTATTTATATCTTGTATATTTTTTATTTTTTTTTTTAAAAAAACAGTGGCAATACCTGTAGTGACAGACATTTTGTTGAAACTGAAATAATACGAGAATATATTTCATTTAACTAGCCAAACATCTATTATATGTTTTAGAAAATACAGTTAAAATTAAACATTTATATGGAAAGTAGATTACTATACGTAAAATATTTACATGCGAATCATAAGACTTTCAACTCTATCAAATAGTGAAAACATGACTTACCTCTAGGAGGATATAATACACTCTGGTCTAGCAATCAATAGGCTGTTATTGTCTTGCAGTAGAAAATCAGAATTATATATAACTAGAAACAGTTAGAGTTATTTCAATACGCTTTCTATACTGAAATTAGAGTCGTTTTCTCTGCCAAAGGCAAAAGTAACTGTCACGAGGAAGTAAACATCTTTGCATTTATTGACAAAAATAATCTAAGAACGAAGCGACAGCTTATCTGATTTTGTATTTTATAAATTTAGTTATTAATTCCGTTGCTTTGTTGGCTTATTTTACAAAATTTAATAATTAGTCAATATTTTTATTATATATTTGTGAAAAAATAATTGTGTTATATCTAAAAAGGTTTTTAGCTGAAACCTGCTTACTGTTTCTATAAAACTGTTTGTTTAAGTATATTTTTTACTAATTGAATTATTACATTTGAAAAGTGTAGTTTTTTCTTTCAAAAGACTATGAAAATCATTTCTTTATAAATATTTTCGTATTGAAATAAAAAAGTGTTTATTTACAGTGTATATTTGTATAAAAATAATTATATAATACCTTGGTTAATGAATAAAAAATACTATCTTTTAAACGAGAATATATTTCATTTAACGAGGTAAACGTCTTCTTATAACAGAAATCCGTTTATTTCTAAATATATGTCTTAAGAGAATTAGAAGATTCGATCTTCTGACGTAATTTTCGGTTTATTTTGGTTGATCGTCTATGGTAAACTCCAATACCGTAAAATAATCAAAAGTAACTTGTATGAACTCTAAAAATATAAATTCCAAAACCGTAATGAAAAAGATGTTACTTATAAATTATCTACATTTCTTGAAAATAACAATAGAATTTATACTTACTGTCTTTTAAACGAAAATATCATTTATTGGAAATAATTTCAGCTGTAATATGTAACAATTAACTCAAATGCTTATAAATTGTAAGCCACATGGTTTAATAAAAACGAGCTCTTGGAAAGGAATTTCGGAAAGAAGTGCAAAACGTTTAGTGTTAAAAAAGCATGAATTAATTGTCTTTGATCTGTTCCCAATACTTATACATTGTATTATTAATATTCTAATAATTATCCAGCAGAAAAATTATATAAAAGCTATCCATTCTCGTTATACTTCTGTGTCAGTATATTTTTTAATATATTTATTTGTTATAATATCTTAAATTGTAAAGAAGCTGATTTATACAAATCTTAATTCTGCGAAAGTTCACTATTACGTTGATTGTAAATTATAGACTCTTCTAATATTCTGTTTATAGAGTTCAATCATTATACTTATAAATATCCAGCAGAAAACTAACCATTCATATTTTTTAACAAGTAAATAAAGTGCGAAATGTTCTAATATTTACGTTTTGATCGAAGGAAATTTTTTTTGTTAACAAGTAAATATTGCTGCGCACTGTTATAGACATTCTACACTTATTCAAAACGAAACAACTTCGGGCCTATTATTATATAGATGCAACAGAAGCTGACCGTGGTGGCCGAGAGGATAGCGGCGTCGGTGCCTTGAACACTGACATTAGGGTTTCGAATACGACACAGATACAAAGATTTTTCAGAATAAAATAAATTAAAACGTCCACCCCCGTCGTTCCCTTGGCATCCGTATAGATCAAATCCGTCCACTCCCGTCGTTCCCTTGGCATCAAACCCCCCTGTTCCTGTGGGATACATGACCTCGATCCAGAACCGCCTGGAGAATGGGTTTTTCCTGAATTATACGGCAGCCATCCTTGAGAAAGGATCAATGACATCCTATCATGCAAGAAGACTAACGACAATACTGGTCATATAGCACAAATAAAAGCGTCTCTATTGTTTGGACAAGTTAGCCGAGAGGTTAGCGTTGATGGTTCTAAACACAAACATACGGGGTTCGAATACGACTCAGGTAAAAAGATTTTTTTCAGAATCGACGGCACCAGTCTTGAAAGGGAAAGAGTTAACTAAAAGGATTAAAAGGGTTGAAAGGGTTAAACGAAAGGGTTGAAAGGGTTAATGACGTAAGACCGCCTGAAGGCTGGGTTTTTCCGAAAATTTGGGGGGGCTAAGTGACCCATCTCAACAAGCGCATTCTCTACTATATGTAGATAGATTTATGACGTAGAGTAAATATAGGCATCTTGAACTGATCATCCAGGGAAAACCCGTTGACAGTAACATGGATGTGAGAACACATTCTTGGCTCCATAACTTAGTTTTGCATTATTATCTCACCTAGTATTTAGCATTGTAGCTAATAAAATCGAGACAGCTTTATTATTAACAAAGCTTTACAATCGACAAGGCACATGAATGAGAAGAAGAAATTACATATATTTACACGTTACAAATGACTTCATTATAATCTAAACCTCTTATTGAAAAGTAGAAAAAGATAGATGAAATTCCTTTAAAAATAAATTAAAAGACACTAAGAGGAAAGTTTTTATAAAAAATATACTTTTTTTTAAAGTTACAGATTATTGTTCCGAAAATTGTTTTTTTACCAGCTACTCTGTGATTTCAACTAAAACAGTCCTTTAGCCCTATTCAATTAAATACATTGAATGTGAACGATTGAGTTAAAGTAGCGTAGAAGATTCGTGCGAAACTGTATTTAAAAGTAAAGAAATGGAATTATAAAATATTTTAACACCCTGAAGTCAAAATTCCATAAATAAACGCATACTTTAGTAAGAGTAAGCTAAATATTATAAAATCAAGAGGCAACAAAACAACATGTCCGTATATGACCTTGCTGCATTGAGCAATGCTAAACTATTATTTGACCTCAACACACGTATACTGTAATACGCATCAATGCACACACTACTCTGCCTTCATTGTGGTTAAATGTTTCACTGAGAACATTTCAAAATAAAATTATTTTATTTCTCAATTTTATAAACCTGATGAATATATGGAATCATAAAAATGAGCATAGAACAGTAGACTAACATTATCCCATACAGTCCATCATAAGGATGGGCTTTATTGTTAAAAGCTCTTGGTTACGGCTAATTACAATGTCATTTTTATAAATATATTACTCAACTTATTTTTTTTATTTCTTCTTCATTTATTTTAAAAAGCAAAACTAAATACCTTCATTTTTGTTTTTAAAAATAAGGTATATTTTCTTGTTTCTATTTATTTTAAATAGCTCCGGAGCAAATACGTAAGTCGAAAAACACATTCGTCGAAAAACATCACGTGTTTATTTCAAAACTTTTATAAACTATGTTGGAAAGAGAAGGAAAATTTGGTTCTGTTTTTGATAACCTGTATTTGAACCTCATCTAAAGTTAATGTGCAGTTATTTTTAAATAAGAAAACATTTGTTTTGCTCTTGAATTTTGTAGAAACACTAGTTTATGACTATCCGAACTTTAAATTTAGTAAATTTATTAAAACACACCGAGACAGAACGTTTTCGATCGCTATGTGTCGATCTTCATCAGTGTCTTCTGCTTGGAGATGTTGGGTCAAGCGGTGACGGTTTTAAACGTAGGTTTTCGATAATATCAGATATATCAGATACTATCGAAAACCTACTTTTAAAACCGTCACCGCTTTACCCAACATCTTCAAGCAGAAGACACTGATGAAGCTCGGCACATAACGATCGAAAACGTTCTGTCTCAGTAAGTTTTAATAAATTTACTAAATTTAAAGTTCGGATAGTCATAAACTAGTGTTTAAGTGATTAATTTGTTTTGTATTGTTATTGGTTATTTTACAATTTAAGCTCATCTAGTGATATTTTTCCATCCAATTCCCTTCACTTGATAACAGAACTTATTCTTAATTTTTCTTCTTTGTCAAAAAATATGAATATTTCTTTTTAAATAAATTATTGGTTTCGTATTTCGTGCTATTTTTGTGACGTTCTAACAACTTTTTTAAACCCAAAAATTTTTATCATATGATCAAACGTTCAGCCCTTTTAACGAGCGTTTAAAACTCAGTTCTTTAATCATGGATTGGCTTAGGAAAGTTTTACAGTTTTTAGACAAGGTAGACCTGAGGGAAGACAAGCCCATTGAAATGGGAGTAACAGAATAACAATCGTTGCCAGATTTTGTTTTAAACCACAGAGGATCGTAGCAAATTTGAAGAAACCATCAATAATGTGATGTAAAAGGAAGGTAGATAAAAAGAAGAACGAGAGTAGATGAACGTGATGGTTGAGAGATTTTTTTAAATGTGAGGGTTAAAGTAAAAATATCACTTTATTTAACTATTTCTAATGTAACTATTTACTCTGTGTACAATCCAAAGCTATGAAAAAACACAACTTTAGTTGCTTTGTTTTATATACTATATTTATTTTTAGAATAGACCCTCGTTTCTCATCCAATAACCAAGGTATTTATGTATTTTGTTTTATTATGTTTCAGGTACAAGAGAGTAGCTGTAAATGAAGAAAATGTGTGCAAATGTTCAAATTTGGTAATTTTATACTTAAATAATTTTAGTTTTAGGAATAAATTTCATGTAAATTTAGACAGAAAAATAACTTGTTATTGTTGCGAAATGTTATTATTGTTATTGTAAGAAATGCGAATATAGCTAATTACTTTAATTTCGTTGTAACGTAATAATGCCTAATGACATTTAATTGTAATATCATGTTGTCTAAATAAGGACGCTTTACGTACTTCTTACACAAAATTTAATTTTTGTTACAATTTTGAAATATAAAGAGTTAATTTACAAGATAAAAGGAAAATATTATGGCCTATACATTTAAAGAAGAGAGTTATATGTATTTTAATGAATAATACTTATAATACTGTGAAAAAGAATAATGACCGATGTTTTTTATATTTATTACATTAAGAACTATATTAGGTTCATTTTAAACTATATTTCGTAAATATGTACATTTGCCATTAACGTGTAGTGTTCCCCAGATGTTGGCAGATTTTTTTACTTTGCTATTTCAGTGTCTTGGTGAATTAATTGTAGATTGCCGCTTTAAAACAGTAGCTATGTCTAGCAGATAAGTGAAAAAATATAGAATACCTTATTAAACTAGTAACCGACATTAGTTTAACGGTAACATAGCTAATTAAATCGGTTTCCACACAGACTAGCTTGAAACGTTCCTATCCTATATTCTTCGGAAGGTAGCGTCGCTCGTCGAATTTGGTATAGTTTAAATAGAGTAAGACTTTCAACCTTAATTTGATTATGACCGAACAAACAACCACCTCCAGACTAATTCGATATAAGCAAGGCTAGATTAATTACAGCGTTGCATGTCTTTTACAACTGTACATAGGTTAGACCGAACCTAATTAAATTATTCAGAACCGTTAAGTTGGTACCGCTACTATTCACTTTTAATCGTATTAAATACAAAACTTGGGTGAAAAGAACGACTGCTTTCTCCTACATAAGTACCGCTTGAACCTAGAAGGCTACTTTCGTTGGATCATTTTACGGGCATGCTATGTCAATTTAAAAACATCCTTTCACGATTCCCTCAAACACGTAATGTTTTATATGAAAGATATTATTTCTGCTTGAAATTAAAAGAATTGTATTGTGTACAACTTTTTCATATAACAATGTATACTACACGTGGACGGAGTTTTGTTCAGGCGGGGCACAGAAATACCCTAGGGGTATCAAATGCGGTCAGGGGGTACTCCACCCTCCAAAAAAACATTTAAAAGCTTGTCGTTATTGAGCCAAAAACTTATATTATAAGAATTGCAGTTTTTTGTTGTACACGAGGTTCTTCGTATAAATTACACTTTTTTGTAATAACTTGGAAAAACAACTACTACTTACTGATTATTCTGCAGACGCGTTTCGCGCAAGGTCAGCGCATTTTTCAATGCTGTGATTTACTGACAAGACTGTTACTCAGGTGTGTTGTGTTCACCCCTTATATTATAAAGTACTGTACATGTTTTAAACTAATTTTGTTATTGGTAATTCAGAGTATTGTATTCAATGATATGTTTTTCATACAACGCAAAATGTGGGCTTTTAGGTTTATAACTTTAAAAAATTAAACATTTTTTAATTATTTTTCGAATTTTTCAAAGTTATAAGTCCAGAAATAAACATATTTTCGTTTCTATAGGAAACATAACGTTGAATACCAAACTTGGTCTGAATCAATTCCTCAAATTGTATTTTGAACATAATGACTTGTAAGACTAAAATAAAGTTCATATTCTTCTTTGAATTTACAGTCATATTTAGAAAACAACTAGCATAGATCAAAACTACAACTGAGTATATTTCTTGTAAGTACTATTATTATCTTTGTAGTATATTAATGAGTTCATTGTCAGTTTTTTATTAAAAAAAAAATACACCTGTCCAGAAAGTTGGGGGGGGGGCAATGCCCCTCCTTAACTCCGCCAATGATACTACAATAACTAATATAATATTCAAGGAACAGTTTTATAAAAAAATAATAATAACTTGGTCAGATTTTATTACGTTACTAACATTACACTACAGTATCTGTTTAATTTACCAAGTAATCAAGTAGTAAATAAACATTTTGCTCCATGTTTTAGACACTAAGGAACACATTTTTTTTTTTTTATTAACTTGGGAGCGGGTTTAAACTGCCCGAAGCACTGCTACCTTAAGGTATATTGTACTTACCTCCCTGATCTAGTCAAATAGCCCCTTCCCTCTTACCAGGTTTAGGAGTTTCCTGACTAGTGTTTTACCTTCAGCAGAGCTGTACTATCACCAAAGAGGTTGAAGCGCCTCTCGGCAAGTGCTTCACATCTATAAATAATGTGTGTAGCAGTCTCCAGTTCTTGCCCGCATAATCTGCACACTGGTTCATCTTTGTAGATACCCATTTTATGCAGATGTTTCCTTAGTCCACCGTGTCCCGTGAGTAGACCTGTGGCGATCCTCAATTCCTGCCTAGACAGATAGATGAGACTCTTCTGCAGCCCCAAGGAAGGTTTCCTAATGGTTAGCTTACTGTGTCTCCATCCCTTCAGCCCTGATCCAGTGCTCACAGTGGCTTTCAGCCATCCATCTTCGCACTGCAATCTTGACTATGGATTTGGAAATACCTACCGCCGGCTCCGGTCCAATCAGGGGAGTCGAAGACCCTTCTCTGGCCAGCGTATCTGCGGCTTCATTTCCAAATATTCCCCTATGCCCTGGCACCCAACCTATCTTGATTTGATTGTACCTTGCCAGGGCTTATAGGTTATTTAGGCACACCCTGACTATGGCCGAGGTGACCACATGTCCGTTTAGTGCCTTAAATGCTGCCTGACTGTCGGAGAAAATAGCAATCCGGGTCCCGTGTGTTCCCCTTCTCGCTATCTCTCCCAGACAGGCATTTATAGCATATATTTCGGCCTGAAAGACAGAGGTATGCCCCCCCAAGGAAAAAACTAGTTTTACCCTTGGGGTTTTACAATACACCCCCGCTCCAGTGCCGAAGTCCATCTTGGAGCCATCTGTGTACCAGATCTGAGCTCCCGATGTTAATGTCCCTGACCATTCCATCATAGTTTGGTGGGCCTGGTCAGGTGCAAACGTTCGAGTAATGTGGTCGCTGCCCATTTCCAAGACGGGTTCTTTGACCACGCACTCGATACTCATATGTCCCGAAGCATCTGGGAGGTTAGCCCAGTTGTTCGAGTTGCGCAATCTCCATACCGCCAGCCTCGCCTCTCCCCTAAGGACAAGCTCAAGGGGGAGGGGAGGTTAAGCATTACTTCCATTGCTGCACCAGGTGTAGTTGACATCGCTCCCAGTGTGCACAGACAAGCCAATCTTTGGATAGAGCTCAGTTGAGCTCTTGTCTGTGCCTGGTGGGCCTTTGTCCACCACACCAAAGCTCCATAGGTAATCATAGGTCTTATCACCCTCAGATACATCCAGTGCATCATTGATGGCTTCAGTCCCCATTTCTTACCCACCATTCTTCTCACTGTCATCAGTGCCCTTTTGGCCCTGTTAACTGTCCTCTCAAGATGTGGGTTCCAGGTGAGTTTCCTGTCCAGAGTAACTCCCAGGTACTTCACCTCCCCCACAAACTCAAGGTATTTACCAAACAAGCGAGGCATCCTGGTCGTCAGATCTTTTCGCTGTCTGGTGAAGGAACACACAATAGTTCCTTTCTGATTTTATCCCTTGAACTGATGTAGTTCTTGTAGTTATTGTATTCACTTAAATTGCCAAATGTGTCACTTTATGGCTCAAGTGTTTCGCATGAAAAATATTCTTACTTTTTTCAAGAAGTTATGAGGTAATCTAGGCACTAAAACAAAACGTGTTCTATGTGTTGAAATGAAAATCACTTAGATTTTTGTTGTATTTTTTCTTATATTGATTTTCATTCTCTTAGTGTACGTTTATTTCAAGTTCATATTTATCGACATTGTTGCTTTCGATGATAACATGAATATTGATATAATAAAGAAGCGTGGACGTAATACCTCTAAGCTAACTACGTGCAGTCCCCTAAATATCACAAGGGAGTTAAGCTTACTGTTTGAATACTGTCTTGGGAACAAGAAAAAAGTTCAGTGAGTGAAAGAAGTACAAGAATAAGTCAGTTACAGTTTGAGTTGGTAATGGACACATCTCCCAAAACATATTGTGGTCTTTCTCATTTAAACAAAAAGTAAGTTCTACTATAGCAAGTGTATACATATTAATATATATATAATGAAGTGTAAGTAGGAAAAAATACTATATAAGTCGGAATTAAAATCACATGTAACATTTTGAAAACGCTATTGATAAATCTATGAATACTGACGCTGGTATAAGCAAGAAGGCTAGTTCTAAACTTACACAATGTAAGCCTCAAAGAGCAGTTATAGACCGAGTCGGTATTTAAAAACTGTCGGTTTTGCGGATGAGTAAACCACATAGTTATAATAAATGCTTGAGCGAACAGCCGCACATAGGCGACGCGTAGGCCTACATGATTTACGGACAAACTATTTTTACGTTTTATCGTAGATCTTCCTGAGATTTCACTTGATTGATCGTAACACGAGGAAGGTAAAGATTGCAGTGTAAGGCAACTACACAGAGATGGTTAATATCTGGTTTAATAACACATCTCTTCGCTCCGTTTGAGAGCAGTTCTACTTCAGATGACTTGTCACGCGATGCAACAGTTCCCCCCTATCCTAATGCCAGGGGATCATTATGTCCTTATATTAGTCTTACCTAATTCCATCTATCCTTGGTTATCCTTTCTTACAAGGAAATGTAAAGAGTAGACATAATCCTTCGACAGAGAGTAGGTTAATTTTATGTACGCAATACTTTACAAGTGCCGCCCTAATATCTCTCCTATATCCTGCAGCGAGAGGATTTATATCCCTACCTTATGCCTACTTACAGTCACAGTGCTTTCATATCCTTATAAGACAATGGTTCTAAGAGCTATTTGCCTTAAAACTACGAAAAATAAGAGTAATAAACATAAATTTCCAAGCCAGATATATTCATGCGTATAATAATGTAGCTACTGGTTATGTGTTCTAAGATACCGTATAAGAAGTCAGTTTACTAATAACTTTTGAAAAAGAGATGGGCGCGCGCGCACATACATACACATACGCGCGCGCGCGCACGCACACACACACACACACACAAACACACAAACACAAAAATTTAGCTTTAAAAAAAAGTCGAAAGAGATTTCAGAGAGGAGATCTTGTTTAGAACTGATTATAGAAAGATTCATTAATATCATTACATCTGGAATAAAAAAATTAGCTGTCCAATAATGCTTATGAATTACTACTTTTGGTCTACTTTGAGCAATGAAAGCTGTTAATCATTGCATTTGTTTCCGCAATAAAACTCTGACGTAATTACCAGCTGAGCAGAGATGTATTAACTGTCCCCACAGATTCAACCTCTGCATTGTAATTGCATTAATTAAAAAGTTATTTAAAACTTCACCCTGAACAAATTGTTAAATGGACGAGACAAACAAGTTCTGTTCCAACTCGACCTTATAATAAGGTCGCACAGTCAGCATATGCAGATTCTTCCATATGCATTAGTGGTTTTGAATAACCTGCTTTCATTTTGCTCTGGCAACGTATTTTGAAGTCCTTTAATTGGATATTATCTATCTTCACATTGATATCACCTGGATTTTTGTTTAAAAGTCTATAATGATGGTTCGTTTTATTTAGGCCTAAAGTTGAATATCTTGTGTAAAAAAAACAATTAAACCAACTAGATGAGAATCTGAGAGTAAGAATAGGCTATCAACTAGACACAAGAGAAAACTGGTAGTCGCTTTGTCAACTAATAATACACACTTACCGTAGATATGTGCTGAAGTCTAGCGAGTCACGAACTTCCGTTTCCAATATTTAAATACTTAATTAAATACTAATTATTTAAATACTAATTTTTTTTCCTTCTATTCAGATACAGTTAGCAACTAGGTCTACACATTAACTGAATACATTGCTAAAATACCATGCAGAAAAAACCTATTCAAGAAGATATAGGTAAACAGTTTTACAACATAGATTAGGTAAAAACGTCTTTGAAATCAACATCCGCGCCGTTAAAAATTATTGAAAGAAATAGTCGTTTAAAAAATATAGAGCAAACTGACCAAGAAATAAAACACGAGGTAAATTTTTAAACTCAAGCAAAAACATAAAAAACCTGTATTTACAAGTTCAGAGTCGTTTGAAATTATTTAATGTTTTCAGAAGAAAGGTACATAAACGGAATTGGCGACGTTAATGTGGAATGTTGAAGTGAATAACCGATGTTAGAAAGGTAGTGATTTTATATCTTACCTGATATTTAGAGTTAAGGGGTATCATGATTCAAGTGGAAAGAGATGCTTTCCGGAAGTAATTAAAAATAGTTCATTTGATCCTTGGAGGGGGGTTGAATCACAATTTTCATTTTTGAAGCATCTGTCCACTCTTAGAAGCCTATTTTGAAGCCTCATAGAATTAAGTAAACAAATCTCAGTTGCTACTTGGAGGTTAGGGAAAATCAAGATTCACGTGGGGTCATTTCTGTACAGCAAATCTTACCTGCTATTTGAGGAGAGGTAGTATCAAGGTCTATATAGGTAAGGTTGATATCTGTAAGGTAGCTATAATCATTGTTTGTGGAAGGGCATCTTCTTAGAATTTAGTAAACAAATCTCAGTTGCTACTTGGAGGTTAGGGAAAATCAAGATTCACGTG
Organism: Prosapia bicincta; assembly: GCA_036971475.1. NCBI lineage: Eukaryota > Metazoa > Arthropoda > Insecta > Hemiptera > Cercopidae > Prosapia > Prosapia bicincta. Next base: position 349,149,719 of record JBAIZL010000001.1, read on the forward strand.
GGGTTATTTCTGTACAGCAATTCCTACCTGCTATTTGAGGAGAGGTAGTATCAAGGTCTATATAGGTAAGGTTGATATCTGTAAGGTAGCTATAATCATTGTTTGTGGAAGGGCATCTTCTTAGAATTAAGTAAACAAATCTCAGTTGATAATTGGAGGGAAGGGGAAGTAAAGGGCCACGTGTAAAGGGCCACTTTTCAGACTTTATTATATAAATCTCAACTTATACCTAGAGTGGAGATTGAATAGTGCTCACAAGAAAAGGGATGCTTCATAGACAATGAAGTCACAACTCAATTGCTATTTGAAGAGAAGGAGCATCATGGTTTACGAGGGAAGATATGTATGGAAACAAACCTCAAGTAATCGGAGGAGAGAGAGAATTAAGGTTCAAGAGGGAAGAGTCTCTTCTCCGAAACTTTCACATGATACCTGAATTGGAAAGACAGTTATGGTTTAAGTGGAAAGAAACGATTCCCAAAAGTAGACTTGCTTCTCCTAACTAACTGCTCATGTGAGCTTTAAATCTATGCTCCTTTACTAATCTTCATAAGCTGTTGCGTTTCCATACGACTCCATAATAACTGAAAATTATAACTTAGTCACAGAAGGACAGGGCTAAGAAAGCTCGATCGCTTGGAACCTAACAGTTTAATATTCTTCGATTTTATTATATTAGTGCCAAGTTTAATGAAATCTGACTGCTGCTGAAATCAAGAACAGCAGTAAGCTAAAGTAAAATCTGATTCCAAACTTGTACGAGACGAAGATTTTGATACATCTATCTTTTGATACATCTTTGATAAATCTATTGCGAAATTAATGGAAACCGGAAAGCAGTCTGTACAGATTAGTTAAGTCCAAATATAGGACTGTTTGTTCTTGAAATCGTCCTAATGATAACTTGCCTTCGTTTCGAATACGTGTCCTCCTGTTGCAATTTGGTAGTCTCGTTGATTGCGATCTGTGACCTACGTGATTTCCTTTGATACAATATCATGTAATGATGTCTCGGCAGCGACCAGGTCTTAACCAGTTACATTGCACATTTCATAGCAATTTGTACTAGTAAATAATATGTTTTTACTAAAAGTTTTGCAGTTTTTTGCCTGTTATGTTCGCACTATTGAATTTCGGTTTTGCTATGTTTTTCTTGTTATTGTCTGTAAATATATTCTATTATTAATATATTTTTGTTGTTATTTATTTCTTACTTTTCATGCATGTTTTCAAACCTATTGTTAGCAACATATTTAATTCCTTGGCGCCTAGCAATGATAACCTCTTCTGTTTTTTTATCTTTGAAATAAAAAAATAGGCCATCATTGAATATTACTCTATGATAACCTTCTTAGTAAAAAAAATCTGTTGCTACGGAGCCCCAAAGATTTATCAACACAGTTTCAGTCTGGCAGTCAGGCCACGTGACTTACGTACGAAGTTCTTACCTTAAACAGAAATTGCACACAAACCGGTTATGACGTCATCACTAATCTCCACTCTTTGTTTCCGAGAGTCGATCCTTTGCTAAAGTCGATCCTCGCTCAGATCAATTGTCGTCTGATAATTATTTATCGGTTCAACTATGATAACTGTGTTAGTGTTCAGGACGGCCAATGCACGGTTACATTTTTTACTATTATTTTTCTCATTAATTAATATTATTAATTGTTGTAGTTAATACAACATAGTTACAAATATAATAATTTTAGTTGTTCTTATAGTCACCATAACAACTTGGATTGCGTAACTTTAACACAAAATAATAATAGTAATGACTCCTTTATACTACCACATTTGCTAAGAGCTAATGTAACCAGCACTATTGGATCAACCGACCTTTTTTGCCCTAGGTATGATTCTTGGTATTTAATTGTATTGGCTGTTACCTTGGAGCTTTAAAATACAGTCAAATATAAAATGAATTATCATATATATAACACACAACACACAAACACACACACACACACACACACACACACACACACAGACAAACACACCACACACACACTCACAGACACACACACACAAACATGTACATGCATAGCACTAACCCACACACATTCACACACGCGTGCTCACGCAGACATACACACGAGCGCACATACACGCATACACAGACATATAATGATTAGGTCAATTTGTAAACGAAAGCTTGATTTCCCCAATCATAGTTATTATTATTTTGAAAATATTAAAATATATTATTATATATTATCAATATTAATATATTAATAATATATCGTAATACATTATTAGCATTAAGTAATAATATCTCAATATAATTTAGTTGAGGAAAAATTGAGAAATTTGTTACAATTTTTCTAAGTTCACAATTTACATTATCATTCTTAATATTTTTAAATAAAGGTGAATAAAAATATTATTTAATTTCTGTTAGTATCACGTACCTTTCACAATGCATTTTTCGCATTTCTCTTAATTAGGCCCCAAACATAGGTTTTGTTAAGCTGAGCTTACGCGTTTTTGTTTTATCCAAATATTCAGTTCTGAAAAAGGAACATAAAACAGGCTATACAAGCTGCTTTTACTTGCAAATACGTGATGATCTGCGCTGTGTAAGTCCTTGAAAGTATCATATTCGTACAGATATTCTGGTTTTATCCCTATCTGTGTTATCGCTGTCACATATATAAGCGACTCTGATTCATAAAATGCTTTTACAATATCTTTCCTTTATTCTGTAAGAGGCATTGACTCCTAAGAAAACTTCAAAATTGAAAAATTGTAATCTAGTCTAACAATATTTGTGCTTTTGATTATGAACTGTATTAAAGAAGTAAGAATAATTTTTTAAAGTCTTATAAAATATAAAAATTTTACGTTTTTCTAAAGGGTGTTAAATTTATCACCAGTTTACAACGAAAGCCTTTTTTAAAATCTTTGTCTTTATTGTATCAATTTTGAGAAATACATTATAATTCAGATAGCTTAATTCGATAAGCACAAGAAACTTAACACAAATTTATTTACGTTCCGACATAAGGAAGCTGCCGAGAGCTTCTGGAATGTTGACCATATGACCAATTCACCTCTGTTATAAGGCACTTAACACGTAGCAAGTCATTTGGTTTGTTTCTTATCTTTCAGTTCCAAGGGTCTCTAAACAGATGTTTACTTCCTATAAAAACAGCTGGGCGATACGTTTCCACTGATTTATTTTGCTTTCACTTTAAAATTTATATTACAAACAATTAAAAATAACTTTTCAAGACCATAAAGAATGCAGAAATCATCTGTGCACACTGCGCTAAAAAATATCAACGTAATGAAAAACTGGGACGTAAAGTAATTTTATCATAAACTATCTACTTGACAATACTTCTAAATAAATACGGTCTTACTTTAGTTCTGCTTTAGTAGTTATTTCCATTTCAACGGTAGTTGGCCTACCACAAAATATTTACTTTATTCCAAAATTTAATAACTGTTACTTTCTATTATGTACATTTTAATTTTTATTACAAGTTTATTCAGTTCATTTACAGATCCATAATATTTGGGTGTTTTATATCCTATAGCTTTATCCTCTATTGTGTTACAGATGCAGTCACTTTTGAATAAATAAAGAGAGTGCAAGATAATACTTTTTAGTTTTAGAGCGATCAGCTACTAGCCTACTACTTATGTAGAGTGATTCTTATAAAACTCATGATTTTCATTTGATATATATTTGAGTAGGGATACGCCGAAAGGTTTTATTTGGTGCTATCAAATGGTGCAGTGGGTTTTGGAGTTTTGGTTGCATGCCACACATTTGTCAGCAGAGAATTTTACATTTATCAACAGAGAGAATTTGCTGATACTGAGTTTGGTGCGCAGTATCAGTAGAGAGAATCGTAGGTTCAATTTTTTTCCTCCATACAGTGAACACTGAAGAGTACTGATGCATTTTCAGTGATTCGTTGAGCAATTGAGTTGCATCAATGGCACTTTAAACAGGACGGCGCTACTTGTCATACGTCACGCGAGTCTATTGTGCAAAATTACTTTGAAGACCGCATTGTTTACAGGAATTTGTGGCCCCAAGATCACCGGACTTGACCACAACAGTCTTCTTCCTGTGGGTTTATCTAAAAAGAACAAGGTCTACACTATAGGCCTACGCCTTTTGATTTTCGATGATCTGATGGACAATAATACACAAGAAAGCAACACTACCGACGACGTAACACTCCAGCAAACTACCAAAAACATGGAACGACGTGTTCAACAGTGCCTAGAGGCGGACGGTAGACATTTTCAACTCAACCTTCAACGACCAATTAATCTCCCAGATATTCTGTACATGTAAGATACAAGATCACGTTACCTATATTTTTCCTCTTATAATAAAGATAAAAAGAAAATAATGAGTTTTATATAAATCACCCTAAAAGATAGGTTATGGATATAATTAGATTCAGTTAGGCATGAAATCACCTCGTTTTTTTTGTTTTAAGGCGATAAGCCAGTACTACTGTTGTAATTCATGAAGGGGCATGAAAGTACCTCGTAGTGGATAAGGGGGGGAGCATCAGGCATTACATGTGAATGATCGCGTGTCTGAAGTAGACCTACTCTCTATCAGAGTCTTAAAGTGTTGTCTCCCGTTACCGTACGTTATTAGAAGAAGAATGAAAAAGTTTAGATGGAGTTAAGTAAGAAGAGAGCATAATGACCTGGAATAGGAGAAATCATGACATAGCTTACCTGAACTACACTAGACTTGCTCTCCACCGGGGCGAAGAGAGAAGTGTCTAGCCGGATATTAATATAAACCGAATACTTCGTTTTTAATATTACCCAATAATGAATTTAAGGTTAATCCTGTGTATTTAGAAACAGTCGAAAACATTTATTTTTTTAAAAAAAACCTGTAAGAATCGAAACCATTAAACATTTTGCCACCCTTAAGAAAGATTCATAAAAAAAACATATTAATATTTCCATCGGAACGAGTAATCCGGGTTCAAGACTCTCTTCCGATGCTTCCTTTACTAAGCATGGTTTACTAACCATCCTTTAAGATAGTTTAATGAAAATGAAACACCTTTGACCCCGCAAATTTACTTATTAAATAATTTTTTAGACAAAAACAGTCAGAATCAATATCCTGAAGGGTTTCTTTATAAATAATTTTAAAATTACAATTGCTAATGGCAAACGGAAACAAATGTTTCAACTTTCTAAAATAAGGACTTGCTGCGCTCATAACTTATTTAAAGTCCTAGATATATGAAAAACCTATTAAGTCATGACGTTTTTATCTAACTAAGCGATCTTTATCAATTTCCAAACTGAAAACACTGAAAAAATGTTTAAACTTTAATTAAAACGTTATACTGTATCTCATTCACTATGTTCTTTTACACAAACATCATGCCCAACAATATCAACGAAATAAAACAAGCTTGTAGCGAAATAAAGTAAGCGAGTCAAAAATAAGTTAATAAGTATATTTATAAATATAAAATTCATAATGAAAATAAAATTGTTTTGAATGTGTTTAAATATTAAAACATGGCTATCATTGCTTTGCGACTGATTCATTTACAAATTTTACTGAGTTGATTCCATCTAATCAAATAGAATTACATCTTTCTTAAAATGAATTGGCTACAAGAAACATGACAAAATCTCATATTTTCATTATTTTCACGTTTTAATGTTTCACTTTTACTTTTTAATAACTTTTTTAGTCTTTGAAAAAATTACTTTTTCAAATTTCAAAAGCTACCGTGTATACTTGAAGCAACTCGTTACTTAAGTTCCTTTTCCTTTCACATATACCACTTGTTAAATGGCCTTTCCTTAGGGGAGTTGTCATTCCTGTCAAATGTTTCTTGAGTGTCTGTTTGCAAACAGAAAAACAAAAAAGCCGACATATATATAACTTCAAACAACATGTATTTATTAAATTAGCTCTCGTAAACAAATATTCTTTGAGCTTAGCTTGTGAGGTTATGTTAAAAACAAATGAAAACATACACAAAACTCACAAATTAATCATTCATTTACTCATACGCGTTTCAATGACCAAGTCATCATCACCAGTTAGTGTTACTACGACAAACTCTAACATACAACTGGTACAACAGTTGTAAGTTAGAGCTTGTAGTAGTAACACTCACTGATGATGATGACTTGATCATTGAAACGCGTATGAGTAAATAAATGATTAATTTGTGAGTTTTGTGTATGTTATTATTTGTTTTTAGCTCTAGTAAGTAGCTTAATTAATAAATAAATCTTAAATCACTAACAAGACCGTATGTTGGACAACTATAATTACCGATAACGAGTGTACAACACAGAAAGTGACATTACCTACAAGTAATAAAATCAACAGTGTGTGAAGTAGTTGTACGAGCTTTCCCATATGTTAATCAAATATAGCCTACGGTATTTCTGAATATGTAGGAAATTATATTTAAAAATCATTTAAACATAACCTCCGAATAACCTCCAAGTGAAGACAAAAATAATGAATAACGTTAAACGTAAGTAATGTTTGGTTTTGGGCAATCGTTGGGATATTTCGAGAGAGAAAGAGAGAGAGAGAGAGAGAGAGAGAGAGAGAGAGAAAGAAAGAGAGAGAGAGAGAGTATTTCAATTTGTTTCTTAAAGTGTTGGTGTTCTAACGATCTCTTCTCTTGTAAAGATTTATAAACTACTAGGGGCTTGTAGGGGCAAACTCCTATTCACGTTGAAATAAATTTTAAACTTTTGTATTGTAATTTTATGTTTTCATACAAATTAAATTTAATATAATTCAAGTTTTTCACTGCAAAATATCCTTATAAACTATGTTTTTTTTAATGCGTTTTCAATATCATTTTTTAACCAATCGTATTTTTAATATGTATCTTTAATCCATTTTGAGATTTGACTATACTTAGTGCAACATAAAGTTGACCATACGTAAAAACAGGTTTAGTCAATTGGAGTCCTGCTCTTAAAAATGTTTGAACCTGAGCCTCATTTATAGTTATTGAAAATGCAAGTCTTAAAGGAAATTGGTTCATTTTCTTTCGATATTAATTTAATTCTTGGTAAAAATATGATGTTTCCTTTTCCAGAACCAGTGATTACTTCTAATTTAATACACTTGTGAAACATATCTAGTACGATAAGACGTACGCCTTTAACTAAACCTGATCTCAAGTTTATATTTCTATATAACCTTTAATATTGTTAAAATATTTGTACTCTGCTGTTTTTAATATAATATTTGTACAGCTGTTTCTCAGCTGAAAGATTTGAAAATCATACTCAGCTGTTTTTCATTGCAATGTATTTCTTATGGAGATTTTTGGTAACTTTAAGTTCCTCAAAACCCTATAAATATTGTAAATCGAAGAAAACTTATATTTCCCCCCGCTTCTACGTGTCAATACCTTTATTTTGAGCCATCTGCCAGCTCTTTACGACCTTCCAAGCTCACAAAATTTTTCTCTCAAAATTCGGCTTACGAAATTATATATATGGTTGCCATAAGCAGTTACATTTCAAAAAAAAGTGTAGGAAAACTAACCCGGCTTTGTTATTATAGGCTATTTGCGTAATAGTAGCTTTTTGCTCTTTAAACTATTGCTTAGGAATAACAACACTGTAAGATTAAAAAACAAAAATTAAATGAGAATTATTTAAAACCACTTGGTATGTAGATTTTTAAAAAAATGTTAAAATATACATACTTATAGAAAAAAAATAAATAAAACCAAATAAGAACAAAACGCAAATTGTTTTGCAAAGAATCTCAGTACTGTATTTACAAGGAATTTCAAGAATTAGTTATTTCGGAAGCCGGTCGAGATCACAGCATTATTGCTCTTGACTTTTCCTCACATAATTTTTGCGGTTACGTTCACCTTTCTCTCTACCTTGAAAGTGTTTGTTGTTTTTAAATCACACCGATGTCATATTTGACCTTCTATGTAATTGTAAAGGAAACTATTGCAGTAAATAATGACTTTCCCAGAATAAGCTATGAGTGTTTATTGTAAACAAACCTCATTTCTGCAACATTTAAGCTTATTTCGTCTAAGGAATTCAACTATGGAATTATTATTGTGGTTTTTGTTAAATGTATTTTTATTTGCTTCGAGCACCGCGATACTATTAATAATTGTTAATAAGTTTTACGTTTCCATCTGGTCATTATTCTTGTATTCAGTACAACTTTCTACAAACTCTACTTTTGTCAGTGTTTTCCAATCCTTTCTGTTAGCTCACAGTCTTCTTATATATATGCCTATGTTGTACAAATTTCAATCGTTAATAAGATACGTTTTTATTCATCCAATCAAACATTTTTATAACGTGTAGCAGATGAAAATTGATGTTAATACAGCTTTTTCAAATATATATTCGTTCATTAAAATTTAAAAAAGCTGACATGTCTATCGGATTCGAACTAAATGACTACAGGTTTGAAATCCAACACTTTGGCCCTGATCCAACTTTCCAATTGCTAGATTCCTTGCAATAATGAAGTAATATAAGAGATGCCTAGATTTAGAAATTATTTACCACAATCAGCTTTATAAATTATAAACGAAAAAAAAGAAAGCGAATAAATAGTAACAAACAAAAATAATAGTCCAACGCCTGTAGAGAGAGAAAAGTGGAATATTTCAAGGAAATTCGCTTTCTATTTTGGCAGTTAGTATTTTGATTCTGTCATATGTGTATACGTATTTATATTAATTGTAATTATAAAATAAAAAGTAACTAAAATAAAGTTTTTTTTTGTTAACCTCAGTAGGAATTGACTTTTGAAATTTATTTTTTCATTAGATCTACTTGTTATTGATCCATTTCGAAGAATTTCATTTTCAAAACAGTTATATTTATGATTATTGTAATTATATATGACTTATATTTTATTTATTTAAAAAATGTTTTGAAGCTATCACCTGTCCGTGAGAAATCTCTACTGTATCTTCTGAAAATTTAGTTAGAAGTAATACGAGGTTTTAATATGATTGTTAATAAAAATAAGTTATGTACATTAACTAACAATTATTAAATGATAATGCTATCATAATCAGTGAGTTATACAATTACAAAACCATAGTTATAATTAAATGAAAAATTGTAAACATCCCATACAATAATACATGAATTTTTACAAAACTTTAATGCCAATTTAATTATAATAATACTGAACTTTGAAATAGTACCCAGCGATTTTCTCATCACTATTTTCATGAGTGGGTATTTTCTTAAGTGTAAGTATATTTTAGACTTTTATCCTAATTTTGTTTACTCAAATTTACAGTAATTGGCAAACGGGTTAACGAATATTGCCACCGTGTACCCACATTATACACGTAGATTTATTAGTACCTCTTAGTTTACTCTCAATTACTTTTGTGGTGAACTATCTTGAAGTTACAATATTTGAATTAATGAATGTTTGAAATTTATTTAAAATCTGTTATAAAATTTGCCATTAAACAAATTATAGCTTATACAAGATTAAAAATAATTTGTAGGTATAACTTCTGGGGAGTATTCCCTCTAAACCTCATTAAATATCACACAATGAAATACGAGGGTGTAGTGTTACCTATTTCAAAACTCATTAGCAGTGGCCAGTAGGGCTATAGCAATTACCACTTTGAGGTGTGACTGTCTAAAGAACCTTCTGCACAGCTGCTAGCCAGCAACACAGAGCCGGGAAGAGAGGTCTTCTTGGTTGACTCACAGGCTTATAAAACTGCACTTAGCAGCAGTGCCCACCCTCTGTTGACTGCTTGAGAATAATCCAATCTCGCACTATCCGGATGGATAGTAACCTTACGTTGGCTAACCAACCGCTTAGGAATTCCTGGCAATGAAAGAGTAGACACTAAGGTCAAGCAAGGATATGAACCAGCACAACCTGACATTCCGCTCACTCTCAATAGAGACAAAAATCTGATAAATATTACTACACTCACCAGCCTAACTTAAATAACTCTGAAGACCCTGAGTACAGGCAAAAGATGGCAGTGGCTTGCTAAGGTGGGATCTAGACAAATTGAGGTTGTGGGTAGCTTCCGCTTAGCGAGATGACATGGCTACCTCCATGTCTGTCTGTATTGGCCTCGCTGCTGACGAATCCGGCGCATTGTGGAATTTTGCAGACATATACAGTGAAAGCCATCTGACTGCCAGGCAATAAGGTATCCGATATCATCAATAGCTAATGCGAGGCTTAACGACGAATGGTTGAAGAGCCAAAAAACGACCGTTGGATAAAGCTAAGTACAATTAAATACTTTTTGTTATGTGTGAAATGTATTGTAACCCCTAATTTATTTAATTACACTTAGTTTATTTACCGATAATTAGACCAGTCATTCAAAACTGGAACACAATGTTTAGAACAATCAGTTGGTGTTTTTATAGACTTTTTAGTGTAATTTTCAAACTGTAATTCAGGCTATCCTGAAGTATTTGGTTTTCAAGAGTTTATGATCAAATGTTATTGTATTTTTTAAGTACTTTCCATAAATGTAATCATATTATTGCCAAGAAAAAACTGCAACAAAGCTTTAGTTGTCGTAAAAGAAGTTTTATTATGCCTGATCACCTCTTATAACACTTTACATCGAGAGCGAACATTCGGTTACAATGTAATCAAGACCTGGAGCCTTTTTATGATACCATCTTCAAATGAAAGAATTTATCGCTTATAAGTACAATATTTAAAGTATCTGAATGTGTATAGAATTGTGACAAAAATTATTTTCCGTGGTAAATATTTCTAAGGTATTACAATTTTATTAGCACTTGTCAAATTTATGAGAGTTGGCAAACTATTCGGTGACACGTTTGCTTCAAATAGACATCGATGTTTTGACGGTTTTAAATACTCATAACACAAAACATATTGTCAAATATTTTCTTCGCAGTATAAATAGCTTGCCTCAACAGCTGTTTCAATGACGTGCACCACGGTCATTTAGTTCACTAACAAGCGTATATTATGGAGATTATTTATATGCGTAAATATTATTGTTGTTTCGGCATGCTTTAAGTTCTGGGATCTAAATAAAGCTTTTTTGCGTTGCGTCAAAATAACTTCAAAAGTTTTATTTTTCCAATTAGGTTTTTAATCATTTTCAAAACCAAATTTAGATCTAGCTTGAGTACGAAATGTCGAAACTTCAATATTCTGTTGTAGAGCATTGTTTAAATATTTTGATCAATACTTTGTATGGGTATCGTTCCGTATTTATTTATGTGATTCCTAAAAGGGTAAATAGATATGTCTGAAATATTATCTACTTCAAACAGCTGATATTTTAACTATGATATGTTATTACAATTTTTAAATTGGTCATACGTGTCTAAGCAGGCGTTTTGAAGAGTCTTTTAGTTCTCGCTCAACCCCCCCCCCCCTCCAAACACACACACACACACACACACACACATACTACACACACACACACACATACTACACACACACACACACACACACACACACACACACACACACACACACACACACACACACACACACACACACACACACACACACACACACACACAAACCACGGTGATGGTCCTGCTAAGGCAGAAAAGATAATTCATTTCATAGTTCTGGTTAGCCATTTAAAATGTTTTCAACAAATCCTAGTTCTTGTTCCAATCCTATTTCGGTTATTTATAAACACATTATTCAAGTCCTAAATAAGTGTTTATAAAACACTGTTAGTTGATAATGATTATAAATAATCGCTTCCGATTGTGTAATCATTATTTGTTTACTTTCTGCTGCAAGGAATGTGTTGAGCAAGAACTTTCATTTGTTTACTAGTATTAATACATTTGTATTGTAGTCCGGCTTTCTCCATACACAGCTTGTAAATGATTTGTCTTTGATTCAGTGTTAACGATTTTAATGTGAGTGTTTCATATATCCTTGCGGTTTCAATGCAACCCCATTCCATCAGGCCCCCCAAGGAACCGTCCCCATGTCTCGATTTTATTAACTTCCCGATTACATGTCATCTTATCTACTTTCTTCCAGATATTGACCATTTTATTATCTCCTTAGGCCTCCCTTTTGGGTATACGTCAAGGAGGGAAGTACTAATGTAATATCTGTGATCATATTTGAACGCCATTCGCTACCATCCTCAAATTACAAATAAAATAAATTTTAACATTCTAAAGAGTATGGTTTATTTCGGACATACGTGTTATACACAATCGCGTTTATTATTTCTTATAAACGTTTGGCTATTACACTTTAGAAGTCAAATAAAGTATTGCATCAATAAACTTAGTCAAGAAATATTTGTTTCGAAATATTAGGAAAAGTTTTGTACTAAAAAGCGTCTTCAAGAACGAATTATTAAGTGGTTTGAAACTCGCTTACTCCGTAATTGTTGCATATTTCATTGTTCCGCTTGGTTGTAACTTTAATATGTAAATTAGTTAGCAACCAGAAGGAACACACAGAAAACTGAGACAATACTACATAACTTTCTCGAACAGCTGACTTCACTTTGCAGTAATCAGATGAAAGTTGTCATAATTGCATGGTTTATACGACGAGCTACGGGCCTGAACGTTGGCTTATAGGCGTGTCCTGGAGGTATAAACTCCCTACCCCGGCAAGTAAACATGTTACTCACCAATCACACTAATTCATCAAACAACTCCTGCTTCCTGCTTCCCGTTTACCCTTTATATAAGCCAGAGGATTAAGGCAAGCACATAATTAATTGAAAAAAAATTGAAAATCAAATATATAAATATATTACAATATATAAAATATATATAAACAGACTTTTAAGATTCAAATCTATTGTTTTCGTTTTTAATAAACTCAAAATGCAAACAAAAATACAACAAAAAGAGCTACGGAAGTTCTTCTATAATTTAACAGAACTGACATTTTCCAGAGCGTTTTCACTCGTAAACAGGGAGGTAAAGTGAAGTGTTTCCAAAGGAAGAATCTCTGGATATGTCAATATTGGCAAACTGACAAAATGCTTCCAGGTATTGAAATTTAAACATTCTGTTGATATCATTTATGTAGCAATATAACAGCTTAGCAAAATTTGTCATTGACACACGCGTGCGTGTTAAAGGGCGTATACACAACACACTATAACTAGCGAGCCAATGTGTGTGTGTGTGTGTGTGTGTGTATGTGTGTGTGTGAGTGTGTGTGTGTGTGTGTGTGTGTGTGTGTGTGTGTGTGTGTGTGTGTGTGTGTGTGTGTGTTGTGTGTGTGTGTGTGTGTGTGTGTGTGTGAGTGTGTGTGTTTGTGTGTGGGTGTGTGTGTTTGTGTGGGTTTGTGTGTGTGTGTGTGTGTGTTTTCGCGCTCGCGTGTGTGTGTGTTTGCGCGCGCACGTGTGTGGTGTTTGCGCGCACGTGCGTGTGCGCGCGCGCGCGCGCGCGCGCGTGTGTGTGTGTGTGTGTGTGTGTGTGTGTGTGTGTGTGTGTGTGTGTGTGTGGGAGTGTGTACATGTGCGTGTGCGTTAGCACATGTACACATTACAGTGTAATCTTCTCCTTTGATAACTTATATTAGCACATTATTAAGTATTATTATAACAGTCTGCATAAGGTTTTCTCAAAACTGTATTTATTCACGTTTTCTCATTTTCCATATTACAATAATAGTGTATGTATTAAAGCTGAAGGACGTTACAAACAGCTGACGTTAACGTACCACACTTTGTGACCTTTGTCTTGAAGTTAAAACATTCGACAATGAGCTGGGCGAAGTTACACAGGCACTACTTCTAAGAATGTTTAAATATATTCATTATTAAACCGTTCAAATATACGTGAAATTAACAAATATTTCAGTAGGGTCTATCAAAATTAAAATTCTAATAATATTTATCAGATATTTTCCAATTGATGTTTGTTGGATCCTGGTTCGCTTATACAGCGAAATCCTTTGTAAAATTAATAGTCGATCTTGTTCTGTCATTTCTTCCGTTGCTCTAGATAGCTGTGATTCCTTATTTAATAACTTCCTTCCTGTGTTTAGAACTTTTGTCGATTTCTTCGCTCAAGAATTCGTCATTTATAAATAGGTGAGACAGGACACCACGGTTTGTTTGAGCAATGATTAATGAATGATAGAAAGCAATGAATGGGAACTGTGTGGGTTATGGGATCGTATAAGAGAATTATTTGGTTCCTTGTGTAATGTGCGTCTTAACAATTGAATACGCGCAACTAATGTTAAAACGGTGTTCTCTAACGGTTCGTGTGCCATTATTTACGCAAACACGTTCATTTGGTTTCAATAACGGTTCTGGTCCTTATGTTATACAATATTTGTTTTTCTTTAAGATTAAAAAGTAGTATAACAATGGTAATATTTTAATCTTAACAGAGTTTATATGATTTGGAAGCAATTATCAGCAAATTTTAAAAAAAATATTTTTTTTCAGTGGTGTTCTTGACATTGTAAATAAAGGTGCTAACATTTAGGTAAATAGAGATGCTATACAACTTTTGTTTAGAGGATTTTGTAACTTTGAAGTTATTACAATTCCAAAGATTTTACTTTAAAACGTAAATTCAAAACCAATATGAGTTGGCAAAACTATTAAAAATATGTAACAAATATTACCTTTTTTATAAGTTCAACTATGATAAATTTAGTTCGAAACTTTATAATTTTCCTGTGTTTAATATCTTCTATAACACACACACACACACACACGCACACACACACACACACACACACACACACACACACACACCAGTGCGCGCGTTAGTATTCATTCATTAAGTCAACATTACCAGGGAAGTCAACATCAGGCATTTCATAAATAAATGATAAATCTTCAATAAAAAAGAGAAGGTTTTCAGAGAAGGAACGCCAAAAAGTAAAGTAAGATTCAGGACCAGGATATTCTAAAAGTCATGCTTCGCTGAAACAGATCAGAAGTTCCCTAAAACTGTACTTCGAGAGTCTTTCATACGATTGAACCTTCACAGTTTTAAAGAATCTAGCGACATTACAAGTATTGGTTTATTTTCGAAATGAATTTTGCGATTGTCATTTTTATTAAATGTTTTAAGAGAAAGAAAATCGTTATAAATCCATAATCCTGTTATTAAACAAAAGTTTTTAATCATTTAAAGTAAATTGATCTACAATAAGGTCAATATTCGCAAGCGAATACAGCTTCACAGTTTGTTGATTATGTTGTGTAGATATTAAGCGTTTGCCTTTTCTAGTGATGTCATATCCTCTGTTGATAGTGCGTTTCGGATGTCCTCCGTCTATCGCACTCGGCTCAGCCACAGATGGCACGGCTGAGAAAGAGAAAAGTTTCTGTATTTATATAATTTATATTATCGTAGATCCAAGCAGAAAACTATGATATTGTAAATATTTTTGTTTTTGATTTTTAAAAATTGTCTTTATTTTAAGCATTTATAGAATAGTTCACGTTATAGCGTGAGTCCGTCAAAACATAAGTATTTCAATTAATTTATTTTAGCCATTTGTTTAATTAAAAGTTTTTGTTATACGATTTTTGTTTATTGTTCTTAAATTATATCCTTTATATAATTTTTGGTTGACATTACAGTACTGTATTTCAATAATAGATTCACTTTCATATACATAATTTATTTGTAACATAGGCCTACTAATGTGCACAGTGTTAAAACTACTGTTTTTACTTATTAACCTTAATTTATAATTTGTCCATTTTCACTTTTGTCGTTCGCAGGTGTTACACATTATTGACAGTCAATTATAAGTCATCCAGACTGGCAAGCGTCCTATAGAATTGAGCTACCTTAGCACCTCCACGTACACCTACACTTACACGCGCAGACTTGCCTACCTGCCGCCTTATTATAAAAAACCAAAGGTTTTTAGGTTTTTAAGGTGTTGCATTTCAGCAACATTTTTACTAACATTTTTTGATACTATAAATTCCTCGGATTACCTTGAAATTAGAAGCCAAACACGACGTAATCATGTAGATGTTTAATGAATATTAAATTTAATTAATGAATTACGGACATCAATATTTATAAGTGCTGTAATTGCAATAAGACTATTTATAAATAGTGCAATAAGTGCTGTTATCTTTTCTATTGTTGGACTCTATTTCCAAGGAATAAATTGATGCAGTTAAAAAAAATTTGTAAATTATGTGACTCAAGATGGCAGGTAGCCCGCTTTATCGGGTTAGTCCGAGTGCGTGTGTGAGGGTCGCCTAATTGTTTGCGCTAGAGCGCAGTAACACAAGTTTCATATTCAACTAGGTGTTGCATTTCTTTGAATTGGAACTAAGTAAATGTTCTAATAATTACATCAGCTATTTTATAACAATTAAATTTTATTGAAACATATTTTTTTCATGTATGAATCGAATAAAACTAAGCAAGTAACCATACTAAGGCCTATAATTTTAACATACGCCTTTCGCACTTTATGAATCCTGCGAGTCACGTGGAGTCTACGGGTCACAGTAGACAGTTGTTTTGCAAACGTTTATTCGTTTAAATGAATGGCACTTGACTAAATGTTTTTTCAGGCAAAAGTTAGGTCAGGTTATGTATTGTAAAGTTTGTCATTCACTTATATTGAAATAATATTTCCTAGTAGTTAATTTGTTAGTTTAATCATACATAAACGTATACAGTTGAAAGTTTCTTATAAAAACTGAGAAACGCTGTTTCCATAGATAGCCTAACGTCCAACAGAAGGGTTACCAGTACCATTTGGTATTGCTAAATATTCGTCCGCATTTGAAAGCATGTTGCTTCGCATTAAACCATATGTGCAACATTCTCGTGCTCTCCCTGCTACGACTGTTGGAAATACCATTGCTGTATGTGCATATTTGGAATTACAATATAGGCACCGCACTTCTCTTAGAATAAACACATGTAGAATTTTATAGAAAGTTATGAACTAAATAACATCTAACTAATAGTTCTTTGTTATTTTTAAATATAGCTCTATAACAAATGTATAATTGCAATAAGAAGGTAGGAATTTCAATGTAAAACCACTGATAACTGCCTATTAATATGAGAGAGTTTCTACAAGTAACAAACAAAAAGTCTGCAATTTCGGCATGCTTAGACTGCACTTCTGATTGGTCACTGCAGCCCTCCTATAACGAATATCGACCTATCTGGATGATCAAAGTTTTATTTCCCTTGAGACTCAGCCCCTAGCTGTACCAATTGACCTCGTTCTTTTATGGCTTTGGGACTTGTTTAATCAGTTCTCTTTGCAATGTAATATTTTAGGCAAAAGAAATGTGCAGTCTGTAGATGCTGAATATAACTTGACCTATATGCTTCTTATAAATGCAGATTGTAACATATGACTTCTATAGATATTTTTTTTTTAAATTGGACAAGAATAGGCAGTTACTTTAAAAATAAGATAATCCATTAGACATACAGAAAACCTCTTGGTTACATTTTGAATATTTGAATAATTAAAAGTCAAAGAAGACTAAATAAGAGAGATGAAAAGGAAGAAATCAGATCCTTTAAGCCTAAATTTACAAACTTACAGTTATAATATGGTTTTTATTTGATTCCATTTTCACGTGAGGTACTAACTAGTTTTAACTAAAAGCATTCGAACGTATGTTACACTTGCGTATAGTAGTGCTTACGTTTTTATTACTGAGGACGGCCGATTCGGGAGATGTGTCCCATTGTCAATTCAGACAGTAACTCAAGTTACGTCCGAGTTATGGTTTGAGTTGATAATGGAACACTACTCCCGAAACGAGCGTTCTCAATAATAAAAAAAGTACCTATAGGTAAGCGTAACTTACTGACATATGTTCAAGTGTTATTGGTATACAATATGACATCTGCCTTACTATGCTTGTATTTAAAAATTGCTAATACTCAAGACAGAATACAGTGTAATGTTTGTATTGTGTATACCATGTGCAAGGAGATGGTAAGAATAATTGTATTTCGTTTTTTTTTTAGTGAGGCTCCGAGAAGGACTCCAACGTCGTTTAATTATTTTACCTAAATTCAAGAAAAACCTTCTATTCCGTATGGCCTTTATACTCTATTACTTTTTATGTATCGACTTGGAATATGGAATATTTTGTTTTGTTTCAGGCACGTGATTCTGCACTCGTGATTGTAGAATATCTCCCTTTATATGATAATATATATATATATATATATATATATATATATATATGTATGTATGTATGTATGTATATATATGATGAATAGTTAATATCCGGAGTACATCCGTTCATTCTGCAGTGCATAAAATCGCAGTTCGGACGTTTCGCTAGAATCTCATATAGCATTGACGAGGTGAAACCAACAACAGTTGAAGTGCAAAATGAACGGATGTACTCGAGATATTGACTATTTATCATTTTTCCATCCGTGAAGGAATACGTATCAGTGTATGTATGTATATATATATCCGGACACTGTCACAGCTAACACAAACTCAGAGTGTGCGAAACTTTTGATGATTTATTAAACTGATGAAAATTTTCGTAAGCGTTATTTTATAAATGTTTTTGAAATGTTTATTCAACAATATATATATATATATATATATATATAATTAATAAATTGAAAATGTTTCAAAAACAAGAATACTTTTAATGCATATATTTATTCAAAGCTTTTCGCCGATAAAATAGTATCAGCATCTTCATTTTCGCCGAAAATAATTATCTATCAAAAGATTTTTTGTTAGATAATTATTTTCCTGAAGATGCTGATACTATTTTAACGGCGAAAAGCTTTGAATAAATATATGCATTAAAAGTATTCTTGTTTTTGAAACATTTTCAATTTATTAACTATATTACAAGAAAACATATCACCATATTTAATATATATATATATATATATATATATATATATATATATATATATATATATATATATATATATACGTACATATACGTATGTAAATAAAAAGTATATGTACAATATTATACGTACATATGTATATATACATGCATAAAGTAAAACTCCGTTTAACCGTCTCTTTCTCTTTAAACCGTCAGTTTCTGTTAACCGTCATTCCTGCAATAGCATAATAATACTGTAATAACAAAGTCCTTTAAAGTGCAATGACGCGTTCGCTTTATTTTTTAAGCTACTTGAAGTAGTAAGTTTATATTACTATACGTTATTTTGCCACATTTGTAGCTACTGCGCGGATGTCTTTATCATCTAATAAACAGTTTTATTTGCTGTTACAATCGTATTTATTTTCTTTTCGCTCCGAAATATATTACATTACTGTGAGCGTGATATGTGTCTATAATATGATTGAATGAGGTTATGTTTTGGAGGAATAATATAGTGTTTCTGTCATCCGTCTATCCACTCAACCGTCACGACCACGGTCCCGACGAATATATATATATATATTTAGCCACTAATTCTCACAATGTCACTCATGATTTGGCAACCTTGCAGTCATCATCAGTGACTACTCTACTGAGTAGTCTACTGAGTATACTGGTGTTACAGGCCAATCTGAAAAGCATTTAGGCCTACCTTTTGGACATTATACTGGGTAACAGAAACGAAATTAATGTAATAAACTTCTTTAGATTATGTATATGTGATTTGTTGTAACAAATAACTATAGGTGACATTGCTTCGAAAGATTAGAATTGTTTTGAGTGATAAACCGTTACGTTCGCTTAGCTTTATATTCTGTATCCAAAAGCCGTACACAGGTTTGGTATTATGTTACCGCGGTGCTCCGACAGTCGTCAAAAAGAAGTTGGGTTGAAGGCAATCCAGTTGAGGTTTGATTTATTATTTGCCCGAGATAATAGCAGTGATCATCGTGGGCGAATCGGTGCCCCAAGGCGGGCGTATCAGTCCGATAATTTGACTGAGGCTAGAATCATAAGTCTTGTCAAAATTACGGCCGTACGTCCTTCCTTGGTCAACGACTTCATCCGACGGATCAAATACTTTCCAAACAAATTAAATTCTTTGTGTTTTCTTATGGTAGTTTTAAAATGAAAAAAAATGGGATTCCAGATATTGGTTCCGATATTAACCTTGGACGGAGTATAAAATAAATATTAAACAAATTGGAAAGTATCGCGTTTATCAATATTTCAAATAATATGATTAACCGATATCAATATATTCTTATGAAAATCTTTATTTTCATAAAAAATAAGAATACGCCTCATTAAACACCTCAATATAGGTGTATGTCTATATTAATATGTAAACACTTACAGTATATATACTAAATCTTGTTTTGCTTAAATAAATTCGTCCACTTCAGGAGATATCACATCGTCAACTCGGGACTGTATTCGCATGGTCTGAGTATGGGCTCGGTTGTGACATATTTCCTGAAACATCCTCATTTAAACAAAAAGTAAAAAAATTCCTCATACTATAGGATTTCGCTATATATTAAAATATGTTGAAGTGTATAAGTTGTGTAAATTAGTAGCTCAGGTTGAAAAAGGAAGTCAAGATTATGAAATTTTGAAAAATAAATTGTGTTTTATAATTTATGTTTTGTATGATAGTTCTTCAAAGGCAGCTCAATTAAAAAGTATCTCTAACATTAAATGTCACGGGAACACCCAGGTACTTTCGGGGTTAATCTCGCCAAGAAGTATTGTAAAGTTTCAAAATATGTTTTATCGGCTAAAATGTATTAAAAATAATAAACATAATTTAAAAAAATATTTTAAACTGTTCAGTTTTGTAACTAATTTTATAATAATTTTAAACTCTCTCTCTCTCTCTCTCTCTCTCTCTCTCTCTCTCTCTCTCTCTCTCATATGAAAATTTAAATATTGTAACTTCAAGTATTCTTATAAATCAAGTTGCCTGTAAACAGAGAGCTTGCTGTAAAATACTGGAATGTGCCTACCATTATTTGGCAAAGTTACCGTAGTTGAGAATTGCAACCTCGAAGGTGTATCAGAGGATGACGCTCTAACAAATTTCGTAGACTCACTATTTCTTATAGAATTGTAGTTTCTATTCATCAAAATGTTGTTTTTAAAGAGTCTCTTACTTTTTACAAGTGTTAACTTGATTTCGTGAATAAATACCACTCACTACATGATCTTAAATTCAATGTTCATCGAGTTATTCTTAAATATGTAGTATATTTAAATAAAGAACAAATTTATTTCAATTATTTTATCAATTAATGTCTAATTTGAAGGAATAGAATGGCATCAAAAGGCATTTAATTTTCAATTTGTCCTTGGGAGTTTAAATTAGCGCCCATTCCCCTCGGATGTCCGACACCCCTTCCCAAATTGGATTTCTGACTATGCTACTGCTGTATGCGACTTTAATCATGTATTAATTTTAAAAGATTGTATTTCTATATTTATTTATTTTAATTTTAGTTAGTGTTGGTTATTCGTGAATATCTGAGATACAAATTAAAGGCGGCGTTTTACCTAAATTTTATTTCCGTTGTATTTAACTGATTTGAAGTACTTAACGTTTTTTAAATTTTTATAGGAAGCGGAACTGGACAATGGACAATTCTTTGGTAATTCCGCTCGTAAATATCTGAGTGTAACCTAAACTAAGAGTTTTTATTATGTTAATAAATTGTAACTTGGGCGAATGATCCAGGAGCTAATTGTAACTTAGACGAATGATCCAGGAGCTAATTGTAACTTAGACGAATGATCCAGGAGCTAATTGTAACTTAGACGAATGATCCAGGAGCTAATTGTATCTTAGACGAATGATCCAGGAGCTAATTGTAACCTAGACGAATGATCCAAGAGCTAATTGTAACCTAGACGAATGATCCAGGAGCTAATTGTAACTTAGACGAATGATCCAGAAGCTAATTGTAACTTAGACGAATGACCCAGGAGCTAATTGTAACCTAGACGAATGATCCAGGAGCTAATTGTAACTTAGACGAATGATCCAGGAGCTACTTGTAACTTAAACGAATGATCCAGGAGCTAACTGTAAATTAGACGAATGATCCAGGAGCTAATTGTAACTTAGACGAAAGACCTTTAGGTTGATTGAAACTTAGTTTAGTGACCTAGATGATAATTATAATTTAAACTAGTAACTTTGACGATAATTGAAACTCAGGGGAATAGCCTATATGTTAATTGAAACTTAGATGAATGACGCAGATACCATTTGTAACTTAGACGAATGAACTACATGCTAATTTTAAATTAGACGAATATACAAATTGTAAGTTAGACGAATGACCCACATACTAATTTCAACTTAGACGAATATGTCAATTGAAACTTAGACGAATGACCCAGATACTATTTGTAACTTAGACGAATGACCCAGAAACTATTTGTAACTTAGACGAATGATCCACATACTATTTGTAACTTAGACGAATGCCCAGATGCTATTTATAACTTAGAGGAATGACTTAAATCATCATTATAATTTAGAACCATGACCCTATGATAACTGTAGCTTATGATTATAAAAGAAATAATAATAAAAGAAAAACACAATCTGTCAACCCAGAAAATGCCAAACGTACTTTTTCTTAAAATTTATGTAGCACTAGACAAGTCCATTAACTAACAAAAAAGTTCCGACAATGTGGGTGAGGACTTTCTGCTCTAATGTAAGCTAAAAAGTTTTGTTATGACTTATTCAGTGTTAAAATTAGATACCGTTTAGGTTTAATGAATGATAATAGTTTTTTGTTTAGTGAGGCAAATTTAAACAAAGGATATTTCAGGGCTCTAAGAAGCATAAATTATTAAACGCATGTTTATAAGTATTTACTTCTAAACCAAGACAGTGTTTTAAAAAATATACGCGTTTAGATAAATAAAATAAATCGTACCATTTTTTATAAACACTTTGACGTGAAAACAAAATGTGTGGTACTATTTGTGTTACGTCTTTGGGTTACAGTTGTATACATTTACATTTATATTAATGTACGACGTTGAGTAAAGAAGTTCTCGGATTATATTTAAGTTGGAACCGTAGTGGGTTATTGGATTTTTGTTTGTTTGTCAGGTTGCTATCAAACTATTGGTTTTTCTAGTTTCAAGGCGATCACCCAGTACGACTGTTTTAATCTCGAAT
>JBAIZL010000001.1:349177782-349217782 GCA_036971475.1 Prosapia bicincta
ATTTCAAAAACAAGAATACTTTTAATGAATATATTTATTCAAAGCTTTTCGCCGATAAATTAGTACCAGCATCTTCAGGAAAATAATTATCTAATGAAATATTTTTACAAAATTAAATCATATGTGCTACAAACGACCATATGTTTATAAGTATTGCACTTTAGGTCATCGGCGAAAAGCTTTGAATAAATATATTCATTAAAAGTATTATTGTTTTTGAAATATTTTTAATTTATTAACTATAATACAAGAAAACATATGACCATATTTAATATATATATATATATATATATATATATATATATATATATATATATATATATATATATATACACACAGATGGTTTTCATAAAAAAATGGTCGGTATCAGTTTACATAATTTTAATAACAATAATTTTCATTTACATAGCTTTTAATTACTCACAGAGTAAATTAGAAAACTATATTGCTAGCCTATATTTTTGTTCGACCCTTAATATTAGTTAGGTACCTTTCTATGACCCTGGTAAAAAATAATTCTTCTTTAAGTAAATGACAATGGCGAGACGGTTGGACCTTATAACCTTTATATCTCATATCCTCTTTGTAAACCCTAATAACAGTATATCTTTGTAACTCTGATATTTTCTCCTAGTCCTAATATTATGTATTACAATAATTCCATGTAAAACAAAACTAATACTGACTGATCGTCTTTAAATCAAACAAACAAAACATATTGATCACAGGTTCGATAGTGATATTTTCACTACAGGTTAATTCGGAGTACCTAACCAAGTTAATCTGGGATAACAATGGACGGTTAAAAGGTAGTTCTAGCCACATTACCTCATTGTGTACTCTATGACTCACACAAACAGCTATACCATGAATGCCAGTTGTATAGAAAGGTGCCCATTGTTACATTTGTTTAAAGCAAACGTTATTCCTGTCAGTATTAATGTTAATGCATTCTTTTACGTAGAAGTAAATATTTAGGCGTACCCAGAAAGCAATAGGCTATTCAAGGCAACTATGTTATTATTTTATAAAGCTATTGCCTGTTACAATGCAAAAAACTGCGTTTCTATTCATACATATCCAGCCTTTTCTAATACTTTATAATGTCCTAAAGCCTACCTACAAAATAATAAGAAAAGCTCTATTACTCTCGAATAATCGCATTTTGAAATAATTAGCAATCGTTGTTATTTACGTCCTTAGATCTATTTCCAACTTTTATTGGAGGCGGATCAATAACGATTAGGCCCACGTAAATAGAACTATTGTGAAAATTTCTCTAAATGAAACCTAAATATATATTGACCGGATTAGCCTGATGCGATGAAAGTGAATTTAATGCCTGGAGTAACAAAATATTTGTTCACTTGACTTGGAGCTCTGTAGACGTTTGAGAAGAAAAATCGAACTTTTAAAACGGAATCTTTAAAAAATATAAATTAATTTGTGGGTATTTAGGTATTTTCCTATGAATGACGAGCATATATAGAAAAAAATATCATTCTCGAATAGGTCAACTGTAAATAGAGATTTGTAGTTTGTTGAAGTGAGGCCAAGTATGACGTTAAAAGAAGGGGCTTAACTTAAGGTCTGTGACATAAATACAATTTGAGCATCCCTAATAGCTCTCTAATAGCGTACCCTTATTAACAAAGCTATTGACAATAAATGGGCGCACAGTGAAATGATTTTACAAAATTTTATTTTAAATGCTAATCGTAGAATTTTTGAAAAATTAATACGTCTTCTAATTATAAATGCAAAGAATTCATTCTTTTCGAACAACTGCTATAAATTCAGCGTATTTCCTAAAGTATAAGAGATAGTGACTTGAGCCTTTTACAGTACGTTTGATTCACAATGCAAGTGCCCACAAGGTAAAACTTTGACGCTAAGGAATATATCAGCAGTAATGGTATAACAGCAATTTGACAATTTGCTACATATTTCTAGTGTAATTAATATTTACAACTTAATATCTCGAAAATATAAACATATGATTATACGGACTATTGATTTAATATTGTACATTATAGTTATCGGACTATGCTGCTGTAAAGGATTCTATATACAATAAATATCTAAGAGAGTTGTGCTATTTTGACTTATATAAGGTTATGTAATGTTCTTGTAGCCTTGGTGATTTATACATTTTAAACTGATTTAAATGTAGCACATTTGTTATTAAATTTTATTAATTTTATTTTGTTTTTGTTTCAGGTACCATTATTGGATTGTATAGACCATGGCATCATTACACAGAATTAAAAAAAAATATATGTAAGACGGTATGAAATTTGATATTATTTTTAATATATGAAAATTATATAAATGTTTTATTATTATTATAATATAAATCATTATATTTAATTAAATAATACTTATGATAATAATAATTCAATATGAAAATAAGATGTAATTGGTTAGTATCCATTACTTAGAAATTAAAAAAAGAAGTTTAACATTTATCATATTATTTACATAATATGCTATAAATATGGCGCGTGTTTTGGCTGTTGTGGTAACAGCTCTTGTGTCAAACAGAAGCTCAGTCCCTACGAAGACGCATCTATACTCGTATGAACTATGAAGTTTCACTGGAACAGAGAGAACAGCCTTAATATGGTACAGAGCATGCAAATATATAAAGCTCAGTTGAAATTGAGTTCAAATAAACAAATTTAAAATCATTCGTCTGTAATGACAAAATTACAAAACAAAAATAAAATTAACAAACATAATCAGCATTTAACCACAGGAAGAATTAGTTTGAGGGTCGGGACTAAAATTGTCCATTGAGGGTGAAGTAGAAACAATTTATCTAGAAGATTCTCATACGTGATCAATAAGTGCACAAAGGTGGACATTTAACTGCAAAGGATAGGACATAGACTGCGGCTTTTGCAGGGGATTAATAGAAACAGAAAATTATAGTAATTCCTTTATATTTATATACCTGAATGTGTCATTTTATTTTTAAAATTTTATTTAATTGATAATCGTTTGGGTATAAATACGCTATGAAAAAATGTTGGAAAATTTTCAAACCGCAAAAATACCCTATAATGCAAACAACCGCATAAAAATTCAATACCTTATAATAAATGTTAAAAGATATTTTGTTTATTTAGTCGCTATACCTCTACAACTAAATTTATACACATCAAAAAATTTGTAAAAGCTAATATTATTCAGTGAGACTGGCCTACAGAAGATAATACTAATTTTGACGAGTGTGTGCTTAATAGAGGTTTTAATAGAATCTACTTAATGTAGTTAATAAGAAAAGAATGTAGTTAAAGGAAAACCTTAGATATTGTTAAATTTACTGAATATTAATTTTATTAAGCCAATTTAATTAAAATCTGTTTTTGAAAAAGTCCCAGACGCTCGTAAGAAAGTTTCCATTTAGAAAATTGGAATAAATTTATATAACTCTCTATCATCATATTAAAAAAACAAGTATATTTGTATTTATAAATACATAAATAAATTAATATGTTTTTAACGGTTAAAAATATTTCATAGTAACATTTTAACCTAATCATGTAGCATAACCAATAAATAAAGTAGCATAACCTACGTGTTCGAAAAGCAGATGTACATCGTAATCTATAACATAAAATAAAACTGTTGTATGAAATCATATGTTATAACATAATTTTAACTAAAATATTAAGAGCGTCTCGTGAGCGTGACGACAAACCTAATAAGATATTTCTCCACGCAAACACAGTAAGGCGTGCAATAAGGAATAGCCATTCAAAACTCGAAAAACTGAAATTATTTTCAGTCTGGTCAAAATTAAGCCTGGTTTAAATGACTGAAAAATTCGGGGGTTTTATGATTTTCACAAATATACATTGGTTTTTAAATACTCAATGTGAGTATTTGCAGTACATTTGTTTGTTTAGCTATTACCAGAATTTTAGAGGTTTGAAATAATTTTAATGTTGGAGACAAAGTTGATTCATCACTGGTATTTGATGACAATTATAAACATTTCTAGGTTTTTTTAGAGAGTTCTTAAAATCTATTGAAGTAGTTAAATTTAGAAGATATTGTGAGAAGCACTGTGAACACGTTTCAGTAATTCTCCTAATAAAAGGAATAGGGGCGCCTTTCCCTTCCCCCGCATTGTTTATCCTTTACCTGATGTATCCCTCATCGCGCAGCACAATGAAAGCAAGATTAATTGAGAGATGAGGGGCTTGTACATGAGTAGGCGGAACTCTGAAAGAAAAACGTTTTTATAATTATTAGAACGTACTGGTAAAATACCATCAGTTACTTTGAAGGAGGAAAGTAATAGCGTTACATAGAAGAAGAATACTAAGAGCATTTGAAAATAAAAGTTTAACGAAAATATGCCATATAACAGATAACAGAAATTGGAACTGAAAATCATTCCAGCTACGAATATTATTTCACTATTAGAAAAACGTTTTTAGATTGAGACGGTCTTATCTTTGAACTGCAGTGGTGGCTTTTAAAAACCCTTAACATTCTAACATAAACTTGGAAAGAATGGAATTGGATCTACATTAGATTTGGATCCAGTTGGTTCATGATAGGGATAAATAAGGACTACTTATGCACTAGATATTGAAACTTCTGATTCCGTAAGCTGCTAACTACGGAGCTGGTGTTTACTTACATGGAATGAGATGGATTCATGACTCATAGATCCGTGAAGGTTTTAATACTATGGTTTACTTGTATTTGTTTGTATATACATCTGTGAGTGAGTCCATTTGTAACAATTACAACGTAAATTAATTTAAATATGCTTAAAATAAACTATACTGGAGTAGAACTAAAATTAGAAATGCATTTAGAAATTACACTGATATGGCTGACATGGCGTGATCAAATTGGTATGCATCTGTTGCAGTAGTTTATATCCCTATGAGAGACACACGATAGACGAATCAAATCTGTAATGAGAAATATAGCTATCCTAACTCCAGTTGCGGAAACCACAAGTCCCTAAATAATAACCAGCTTACGACTTTCTTTGACCTTGGTTAGCAAAATACCTTTTTAATTTCATTTTAACTATAGTATTAGTATTCGGATCCATTGTTTCTTAGATATATAAGTAGAATTACCTTTTAATAATTTTATTAGTAAGATGTATTCAATATTTTCTCTCTTTTTATCCAGCTTATTTTTCGCAATGGGTGTAAACTGACCCATTTTGAATAAATTTCGCTCTCGAGATCTTACACTTAGAAAAGGATATAAACAATTTGTCGTCCGAATACAATCGGAAAACAGTTAGTCACATGACTACGTAAATAATTCGTTTAAACGTTTACTATTTCTTCTATTTAGTGAATATTAAAACAAAACAGAAAAATCTAAGTCTTTCGTCTTTCATTTGGACGTAATTACATTTTGGATATAAACTGACTACTTTCTGAAAGTCACTATCTGACTATTACTGAAACTATCAATTTATTTTTGGCTTTGCTGAATAAATTGGATTTGAATCAGTATGGTGTAGCGTGTACTAGTAGATTATATAACGTCAGTTTAAAAATATCGCAAAGAGAGGGAGAGAGAGAGTGCAGGCGAGCGTATGTCGTAACCTAACCGGGCTGCAGTCGACACCCACTCTCTCGCTCATCATAGTACATCATTTCGTAATGGTCCACACCTTGGTTTGACCTGTTCTGCCACCAAGTATGGCCATTAACGTTCCAGACAAGCTCCTAGTTGCAGATATGGAACACACACACACACACACACACACACACACACACACACAGGGGCCCCACTATATTTTTTAAATTTTAATATAAATAATTGTAATGTAAAACGTTTGAGTTAACCTAACCTAACATTATTGGTTAAACATTTAATTATATTTTACATTTAATGAATACGTATTAAATGTATAGGAATGTTTATTTTATTTCCAAAAAAAGTATTGTAACAAGGAAATGAAGCAACATAACGTTAGGAGGCTACATGTAACTTTCTTTTCACATCGTATCGGGTAGACACCCCACCTCACCCCGGTTCTTAGTGGGTGTACTTGTGAAACCTTCATAAGCGATGCCATAATTTTCCTCGGTTACCTGTAAAAGGGGATCATGACGTCCTTTCCTTAATCCTACCT
Organism: Prosapia bicincta; assembly: GCA_036971475.1. NCBI lineage: Eukaryota > Metazoa > Arthropoda > Insecta > Hemiptera > Cercopidae > Prosapia > Prosapia bicincta. The sequence continues at coordinate 349,183,910 of JBAIZL010000001.1, forward strand.
CATTCCATTTATCCTTTATCCGTATATGGAGGTGTAAAGGTAGGTACATATTTATGACCCCTTTATTTCAGGTATGGGCCTTGCATAGGTAATTCCTTGTTACCTCCTTATATACACTCTCAGAGGGCTTTATGTCTCCAGATATATTTACTTTTCCTTCGTAGGTGATAGCCTAATACTAGATTGAAAACTACAAACAAGGCTGAACTGCTTGTTGCAAACTCCAAATCATTTATCAACTTTACTTCAAACATTTTTCTTGCGTTTATATAATTCACAAAATTTGTGCTTTCTGCCTTCGCATCACTCAAAATTTCGTTTTGTAGCACACCTGTCCTTCCTTTGTATTGCAGTAGGTTTGTACCTGACGTCTAATTTATTGCCTCGACTGAGCCTGTCTAGTCTTGAAAGTTCTAAAACTGACCCGAGAAACTTCATTTACGTCGTTTGTAAAAACTATTAACTGTTCTTTTATGTCTCAAGTTCGTCTTATTGCACCTGTATCAATGCAATTTATCTCGAACCTTTTATCAAACTTTAATGCTCTGCCAGTACTGTGTACAATAGTAATATAATTAGTAATTCATGTTTTATGTTATGCCGATGTTGTTGTTATAAGGGTAAAGAGGAACACCCCTATAGATTTTTTAAAATTTCCACAAGTTTGAAAATAAACTAGACGATTTTTAACTAGTAACGAGTGTTCAGTTAATAGGATGACGTTCCTACAAATAATTTTTTTTTCTTTTAAAGTCATTATAAACTTCTGGCCTAAAGAAATAACATCCCTCCCCAATATCACTGCAAATACATTGTATCGTACATGCTCTTTCTTTAGCTTAAAATTATTTGAAAAGACAACAAATTAATGGTAAGCACGTTGTCCTGTTAAATAACCGATCTCGACTTGTTAAACCAACCGTCTTTTATTCATTCCCTTTTATTAGTTCACACTCTCCTTAGGCCTGTATATAATACATTATATTATCTTGTACAAATTTTCAATCGTTAATAAAATACGTTTTTATTCATGCAATCAATTTATAATACATTTCTTAAAACCTGTCGTAGATGACAATTGGTGTTAATACAGTATCTTCAAATATTTATACATTAATTAAATTTTAAAAAAAATTAGGTCTAGGTCGTATTTGAATTAAATAACTTTATTTGAAGTGCAGCATTTTGGCACTGAGCCAACTTTTTCATAGCTAGAAATGTTTTTCTCAAAGATGTTTTTGAATTATTTTTCCCAACTGGTTGTCATCGAAACCTTATTTGTACAACTTTAAATTGCTGTCATAGTGACTACACAATATCGTAAATAATATTCTAGGATTAAAAACGAATGGAAAGAATAAACTAAACAAACTGGATTAACGGTATCGAACCTTGTTTCACAAACGGACAATGTGAAAGAAAAGGGAAAAAAGAGTTGACTTAAGAAAAAAATTATATTAGTAGATATAAACATTTATATTCGAGTGACAACATTGTAAAATTAATGTAAGTTTGTCTAGTATGATGTTCTTATAAGCTATAAGCAATCTCCTGTAGCAGGATTTATATATTACTTCATACTTCGAATCCGTTGCATCTCCTTTACCTCCCTTTTACTTAAAATTTCTTTTATATTAATTAAAACAACCTCTCACCACAAATTCAACAAATTTTATTTTAACCTTATGTACATTTCGATTACAAATATATCATCTTCAGAGGTATTTTACAAATAACCTTATAACAGTTATTTGTAAAATACCTCTGAAGATGATTACTTTGTAATCGAAATGTACAGAAGGTTAAAATAAAATTTGTTGAATTTGTGGTGAGAGGTTGTTTTAATTAATATAAACATTTACGCCACATTTGCTTCAAGTTGTTGTTAAAACTTCTTCATTGATAATTTATTTGATTTTTATAATGTAAAAACTGGTAGTCAAACTACATTTCTCTCGGTGTGTGATTATCACTCTTAGCCAAAATAAAAACTGTTCTTGAAATTTGATGAAATTATTCATAATTTTTTAAATTAGGCGCCAATAAAGAGTGTATTAATTACACTCTACCAACGGTAGTTACTCTACTAAACGTCACCAGATGATTTTCAGGTAAAAATAAAAAGAAATTTATAATTAAGTGCAACGCTATATTGCTTTGTACAGTCTTTGAATTTTTACAGTCTACGAAAAATCGTCAAATGACTGTATAGATTCAGACTTTGAACGATTGATTGTAAGTCTAAGCAAACACGGTTTTTATGTAAGTTTCAGAGACATATTTTTCCCGGTTTCAAATTGGGAAGTTAAGAAACTCAAAGCAAACTATTTTAATACGCTGATGTCATTTGTATTAGAGCAATAAACCTTGGTACAAAATAATTGTCTAAAAGTAAAACATGTTTTAGAGTTTTATTCATTTTTCATAAAATATCCAGATTTTAGTTAAATTAGCTTTGAGATACTTATGCTCTCCATTTTGACATTTTCTAAGTTGTTTAAAGTTTGATGAAACTTTTTTAAACAAGGTTTTAAGTAGGCTAACAATCGTGTAAAGATTACCTTTTGCCGTCTGAAAGATCTAACAATTATGTTGCTATAAATTTAAGACAGACAGGTGATGGGCTAAGAAAGAGACTGCACGTTATATATAATTTATAGGATTGTTCATTTATTGTTTATAAGATAATTTATAGGATCATTTATAATTTACATTTCTTGTTTATTTAGACCTAACAAATCATCTGATCTAAACTAATTTATGGAAATCATGTGTACATGGTAAAAGTGGACTTGAAAATTATTAATTATAAAAAAAATATGTAAGATTTAGGAAACAATGTACGAAGACTTTAGAAACCACGTTGCAATTGTAAAGCAAAACTATATTGTAAAGAAAACAAATGATTAAAATAACGATAAAAATTAATTGTGTATTTCTTCATGCCACGTGTTCACCTTGAGTTTTTTTCTATATCACTTTTATCCTTTCAGTCAACAAGGAGGTATACATTTAAAGAAGGCATTGTAAGCGTAAACAACGGACAAGGCCTTCTAGAGATGGGTTTTGTGGTAGTTTTTGCAAATAAGTATTATGTACACGTGAAGAGAAAATGACAAAAAATATATTCAGAATATACATAGAAAAACCGGATGAAAAAGGAACTGTCAAAGAGGTTGATGAGTTTTGAGGTTACCATTAGCTTATGGTACAAGGTTTAGTTATTGAATTGGTTAAGAGTTTGATAATGTTTCTGTAGTATTTCAATGTGCAATTTTGTCAACAGATGTGCGCTCAAACACGGACATTTTCGCTATACTCTTTGTCAAAAAATTGGTGCGTTCCAAATTACTTCAAGCCTAGCTTCCGCTTCAGCTCGTATTTATTTGAAATCACAATATTTTTTCTTATTACATTTTTGGTATTACTCACGACCAGATTTTTTGTTAACTAAAGGTTGTTAAATTGTTAATATAAAAAGTGTAATAAGTAAATAACAACCAGGTCGTCATGAACAGCAACAAGATTTCGATATATTTTTTTAAAAATAATATCAAATTCAATATATGTCCTTCACGTTATCTGGTATTTCTTATAGGCTACTGTTTTCAATGCAGAACCACGTAGATTTATTCACGTACGATTCAATCCGTGAGGTTGTATGTCATACTCCCATCCCTCCGAACAATGGTGACATCCCGTGGGATTTTAGGAAATAGTTTACAATATCAATATACAAAATCAACTATTCAATTACTATTCAGAACTTTATATTTTAAATAATAAGTTATACTTTAGTAAAATATAATTTGTAAAATTAGTGAACTTATTTGCGATCAAACTAGAAAATAAACAATTCTTTTAGAAAATAAATTATGTTGTGGCACTCGAGGGAGATCTCAATAAGTACAATAAAACCTCAATACACAAACACACATGAAACTATAGTGAATATTTCTCTATAAAACAAAAGACAGTTTTATACTAAAATAAATAAGTATATATATCTATTTCTGTATCTACTAATAAAGTATCTGGTTATAGAATAGGTTTGATTTTTTTATTAGTAATATAATTTTTAATGTCAATTTAACTGCAGCAAGCTGTTTTATTACGTTACAATAATTATAACTTACAACGGTACCCGTACATTCCCAATGCCCGATTTCCGTATCGCAAAAATGGAAGTAAAATCCTTCAATTCAGTAATCTGGTAGTTTACACTAGTTTTCCATTTTTTAATAACCAAATCTATCTTAACCGAATACTTTGCTATATGTTAAAAGGCTAGAAATATAGTAATGTCACATTAGATATTGAGGTAATTGCTGAAGAATTATTTTAAAAAACGTTCTTTTAATGTGAAATTATGTTTGTATGGTGACACTCAATATAATCATTCAGCACTAATATTGGTATGCGAAAGTTAAAACAATTTGTCTTTTGTTAAGAATGTATTTTTAGTAACATGTAAAAATGAAAACAATCGTAGTTGATGCATTCTTTGTTAAGTATTACCTTTTTTTTTAATTTTGAAGGTCGTGATCATTTGAAAGTGAATACTTGTTTCTCATACTCCCGTTTCATTAAACGAATATTTATAACAGTGAGACTACGAAGGGCATATCGTAAAATTCATATTTTTTTCCGGACGAGAAAGTAAAACAATATTTCTCTCTGTTGACTTTTGATTGATGAATTATTTGTCAGTTATTTAACCATTTTACTAATCCGTAACCTTTCTCTTTAATTTTTTTTTCACAGAGAAAGTAAACGTAATTTTGTGAAAGTGAAACAAGCTGATCTCCGGTATTTCTTGATTTGCTCTCCTTCAGCTTCCTTCCTCAACGTATAAAGCTAATACTGTATTACGTTGAACGGAAGGGTCCAGAATCAATTACACAATCCTGTATCGTGCCCTCGGGGAATACCTAATGTAGAATTAATTTCTTCTTGATGTTGAATTCTCCCGGTACCAGAGGCGGGCCTCTTACAGTTACGCCTGTGTGCTCTTCTCTTTGAGCTCTAATTTAATCTTAATATACAAGAGAGCGCGCACGCGCGCACACACACACACACACACAGGCCTAGGCAGAGTTATGGAGGTAGGGAATATGATACATTAAAAAAATTACAAAATATTTACTAATACCGTAAATTTCTATAAAAATAATGTAATAATTCAGAAAGAGAGAGAGAGATTACAGTATTGTTTTAAAATTATTACAAAATATTTACTTGCATGATAAATTACTTATAAAACAATGCAATAGTTCATACAATTCAAACAGAGAGAGAGTGAGAGAGAGAGAGAGAGAGGAGAGAGAGAGGGAGGGAGGGAGAGAGACAGAGAGATTACAGTAATTTGAAAACATTATAAAATTTTTAATAATAACGTAAATTACAACAAAAATAATGTAATAATTCATATAATTCAGGGAGAGAGAGAGTGAGATTAAAATGTATTAGAAAATATTTACTATACAGTGTATTACTAATAAAAATGACGACAATTAATATAATTCAAAGACAGAGAGAGAGAGAGAGAGAGAGAGAGAGAGAGAGAGAGAGAGAGAGAGAGAGATTATGTACTTTGATATTATTAAAAAATATTTGATAACACCAATAATTACTAATAAAAAGGATGTGAAGTAAGTTCATACGAATTTTAGTAATCAGTAAATAATCTTTCAGAATCAACCCTGCTTAAAATGACCATGCATTTCCCCAAGAAAGTTATTTCCCTTCAATCCCTACTTAAAATTTTTTTTAAAACTCCTATATTCCTAATGAATAGATAGTGTGAACATAAAACTATGTATAGTGCACGTAAATTTTTAATATTAAAATGAATGACATTTTTAGGATTTCTGAAAGCACCATAAAGTACTCAGATGATACACTGAGGAAACCAAAACCCTTCATAAAATGTTTTGTGAGACTTAGTGAGTCCCAACAGAAGCGACTAAATAATATATATATATATATATATATATATATATATATATATATATATATAATATAGTTAACATATTATAAAATGTTTATAACTCAATTATTTGATTTTAAAATTTGAAGCACCGGCACCGTGAATATACGTCTGTACCCCTTGATAACAAGTATAGTCACTTCAAAAAGTTAAATATTGTCTAAATAAAGAGGGTTACTAATCTCCCACAAGTTTAACAAAAACGCTCCAGCCTACTATATTTAGATATTTTTGCTTGAATCGGCACCGTGAATATACGTCTGTGCCCCTTAATAAGAAGTATAGTCACTTCACAAAGTTAAATATTGTCTAAATAAAGAGGGTTACTAATCTCCCACAAGTTTTAAAAAAACGCTCCAGCCTACTATATTTAGATATTTTTGCTTGAATCGGCACCGTGAATATACGTCTGTGCCCCTTAAGAAGAAGTATAATCACTTCACAAAGTTAAATATTGTCTAAATAAAGAGGGTTACTAATCTCCCACAAGTTTAAAAAAAACGCTCCAGCCTACTATATTTAGATATTTTTGCTTGAATCGGCACCGTGAATATACGTCTGTGCCCCTTAATAAGAAGTATAGTCACTTCACAAAGTTAAATATTGTCTAAATAAAGAGGGTTACTAATCTCCCACAAGTTTAAAAAAAACGCTCCAGCCTACTATATTTAGATATTTTTGCTTGAATCGGCACCGTGAATATACGTCTGTGCCCCTTAATAAGAAGTATAGTCACTTCACAAAGTTAAATATTGTCTAAATAAAGAGGGTTACTAATCTCCCACAAGTTTAAAAAAAACGCTCCAGCCTACTATATTTAGATATTTTTGCTTGAATCGGCACCGTGAATATACGTCTGTGCCCCTTAATAAGAAGTATAGTCACTTCACAAAGTTAAATATTGTCTAAATAAAGAGGGTTACTAATCTCCCACAAGTTTAAAAAAAACGTTCCAGCCTACTATATTTAGATATTTTTGCTTGAATGATTTGATAAGAAAAATACAACATTCAAATAAAGACATTTCAGAAAATACGTTACATAAAGCGGAAAAAGATAAAAATGTGTGTTTAATGTTGAGAAATTATTTTTACGTTACTAGAATAAAAAATATAATTAACCTTTGGCCCTCTAAACATAAAAATGTTGGCAGAACAAGTCACGCCTTGTAACTACCGTCTTGGCACATCTGTGAATAAACAAGAATAAATATGTCGTAAAGAGGTTTAATTAAGAATTATCAGATGAAATTATAAATTCATCTAATTCTCCTTTGAGGTAGTTACACTAGTACTCTTGATACACGAGGCCCAGAAATAATTAGAATTATATTATGATTTAATCGATCCGAACTGAAGCACGACAATTTGGTATTGATTTGAGTATCATAAAAGGCCTTGGTACGTCTTCAATTACTCTCTGTTTCCCGCATTTATATTATGCTTTCTATCGGCTTGTGTATATCAACTCCTATAAAACTCTTTTTATGTTGAAACTAAAGTTAACTGATGTAGATTCAGGCTTTTGAGAAGTTGATATTGCCTCTGTAAGAAATATATAGAAACATTGATGCCTTTTGGTTCGATATCGTGTATTTCTGAATAATCCGAATTTTTTAATCTTTTCTAATTCTACATACGATAGCTTAGTGGCAAAATATTTTAAAGTCGAGGCTTTTTGAAAGAACTGTGTAAATGGTATATTGTACATTTCAAATATATATTTTGTCTCGATAAACATAAAAATGTGTGGTATGTATTTTTCGGTGTAAATTGAGAGAATGAAAAATTAATGCGTTATGAATGAAAGGGTGGTTGGTAACCAAATCAATTATATTTATTTTAAATCAATAGGTTTCGTTCCCCTTGTCAAGTCTGATGAGCCATAAAAAACAAAATTGACAGTCTAGTGTGTAATGTGAGGAGGTAAAATATCAAACCTTTTACACTTCAATAAAAATGTCCTTTGAGCTATAGCTCTGGTAAGATTTCTTTACTATTAAAAAGGTAAATATCTCAAAGGGCAATTATAGGGAATTGTAGGAGGTTTGATATTTCACCTCCTTACATTACACAATTGACTGGGAAATGTAAGGACTTTGTTTTTCATACCACATCAGGCTTGAACGGGCAACGAACTACTTACATAAACGTTGTTGATTTAAAATAGATTATGTTGACTCTATTATCATTTTCATTTTCATTCATTCGTACCATTTTCATACATTTTAATTCATACCATATTTCATACGACTCTTTAAATACACATTAATTTAAAAAATTAATACTTTTATGTCAATTTAAATTCTAGTTACGTTGTAGAAAATATGAAATATTGTTGTTATCTTTCTTTATTCAACGTTTCTAATTAATTAAGGACAACCATTATAACACCGTCAAAAAATTAGTAAAAACAATTTTAAATTTTATATTTAGAAAATACATTAGAATAAACTTTTTAAAGGATTTTTAAAATATACTAACTTTGATATTCAAATGATGACAGCATTACTAAATTCTATGAAACAGGAAATTTTTGATATTTTTCAGTACATTCACTCCTTAGGTAAATCTAATGTTTCTACAATTGTTTTTAACGACTTCTTATACCAGGGCTTTGCGTAGCAAACACTTATGGTAAAGCCATGAATAAATACTTTATGTTAGAGAAAGTGTGCACAGTTTTAACACCATTTGTTTCACTGTCCACTGAAGCGAAGAGGGGGAAAGGGCTGACGAAGGATTCCCGCCCGTCATTGTCTCTGACTTTTCCCTCTCATTGTGACGACTGTTAAAAATGTACCTATTGTTCTAGGTGATCCTAAACAAATATTTGCAAACACGTGATTTGCATAATACGTTGCTCTCCCAATAAATTAATGCTGATACTGGATCTCTCGAGGAAAGACGTAGGCCCTATGCGCGGGAAGTAAAACCATAGTGTATACAGCTCCGTTAGAAATACATTATGGTAATTGTTTCCGAAGTAGACACAAGCTGGAAAACTGAAGTTGGGAAATACGTGACAAAGATTGCGTCCACTCAGATTTTCTTCTTTTCAAATGCGTCATTCAAAAATGATTCTGAAGTAATCTGAAAAACAAGAAATAAGATTTCGATTTGATTATGAAATTTTGGAATAAACAAGACACGATGTGGTTTGATTTATGTGTATCAAACTATAACAGTGGATAAAAATTAATAGTGTTTGAACAATTTTAAACATAACCTCAATGTAACAACATACAACAAAATATATAAGGTAAATGTGTTTTTAAAAAACAAAGAACACTTTTTTAAACTGCAATAACATATAGCTTTATACATTATACATATATAGCATATGGTTATAAACCAAACACAAAATTATGTTCCATCTAAGCTAGTCACTTGTTTCAACATGTAAACAAGACCGAAGTCACTGTATACCCCTATAGCTTACTTTAAGAACTAAACTTTATCTTTATGTATTATTTATATAAAAATCTACCCTAGCCAGATACTTTTTCCTGTATTTTAATATAATTATATAGTAACTTAACTGTATAAAACAACTGTGGCGTAATGTTTAACATAAATAAAGAAAACGTCTAAACCACAAATAACTTATTTCTTTTATTTAAAACCTTTTGTACATTTCGATTGCATAGCAATCATCCTTAGAGGTAGTTTACAATAAAAGGTATGCAATCGAAATATACATAAGGTTTTAAATAAAAGAAAAAAAGTTATTTGTGTTTAGAGGTTTTATTTATTTATGTTATATAGTAACGTAGCGTAACAAAAGGAGGCAATTCGTGAAAAATTACTTAATAAAAGTGTGTATTCAAAGAGGGAGTTTATATTCTGAGGTAGGCAAGTAGCATAGGCCTAAGAGTTATTCAATGTTTATGATTAGCGGTGGAAAGAATAAACAGATATCATAGTAAACTCTACATTTGCAAATTAATGTTACACTTTCATATATTACTTGAGCTGAGCTTGAGAAAATATCCTCGTTTGAAATATAACATAAACTTAGTTACGGCTAGCGAAGGATTTCCTCTATGTTTCAGTTTTCTTGATAATCTAAGAGATTTTAGTACATTAACTGCGGGAAAATTGGTGGTTTGACGCGGATTTTTAGAGCAAGAAAACAGGTCACAGAATTGCATTATATATATTCTCTTGAAAACTGGTAAAAAGTAAATAATTGTTTAAAATACGTCTAATTTCGATAAAACACATCTGCTAATCTTTTACGTGAATAAAGTTGGTAGGAATCAAAACAAATTATAGAAATTTACCACTTAATAAAAACAAGTAATGGGCGGACAAAATATTTCCTTCAATCATAACCTAATTTCGTTATTAAAAAATATACGTAGGCTTATAATTACTTACTATTAATTCTTACTAACAACAAACAAATAGAAACAAATTATTTAAAATATTTTTCATTTAAGATTAAAAATGTTATCTTCGATTTAAAAATGTCTTGTAAACGTCTTCTTAAAATACAAGTGGAATGTCTCTAAACTACCCACTGTAACATAAATTCTTCTTTCGTGGTTGCTTTTATTCTCAATCGAAACGTCGGTTTACTTCGGGTTAAGTGAACAACCTTGGAGGCCAATTAAGTGCTTCATTTCACTCAATTCAGTTGTTAATTAACAATTAATTAATTAAAAACGTAGGTAGAAGTTAGTTTATTAAACAACTGTTAATATTTTATTGATATAAAGGAAAAGTATTATTTTATTTAATTAAATACTCGTAATCCACTCACAATCAGTAATTAATATTTTCAAACGCGTTTTAATAACAAATCTATCATCAATTTAGAGTTTAGAATCTGAGTAGCGACAGTCTGTTAGATGATGGCCTTGTCTCTGAGCAACGTTTTAAAAAATAAGCTATTAATTGTGAGTTGGTGTTAATCATTATTTATTTTTGCCCATATGCTAAGGTATTCTTTGTTTGTACATATTTGTCAGTACAGCACTAATGATCATTACTTGTCAGTGTTAGTAATTAAAAGAATATGTTTTTAAAACTGCAGCTCATTTTTAATTTATTACGTAGACTAATGTTTTGTAACCATTAAGATTGCTGAGGTTTTATTATATTTCAATCAATTACCTGCGGATCCATTAAAGCTGTTTAGTCTTTTACTGCTTCATGATAGCTTTTAAAACAGCATTCATATTTCGGTTCAGAATTTATGACGACTTTAATTATAACGTTTTTTCCCATTATCAACCGATTTTATGAAACTTGCGGATTTTTTTTTAAAACACATTCATCGTCACGAAATTGACAAAACGCAAAAGAAATAAAATATTTTGTATTTTCTTTGTATCACAAAGATAGAACAATTAGGTGGTAGGTAGACATCTTAGTTTAGCGCATCTATTTCAGCTAAGTGACCCTGCAAACACGTCTTAATTTTCCCCTACTCCTAGTGCAAGAGAATATTTTTTTCCTTTCCTACCTACTTTCATCCAATCTTCCTTATCTTTCTTTTAACAGACACTTCATGTCTGAAAAAATAGTAGGAGTTTTTCAGAAAATCAATCTGCACTTGCCATATTATAACCCCTCTTGTATCCTTTACCAGGGGCTTTACCTTGATCATATGTATATTCACGATCCTTCATTTCCTCAATAAAAGATATCAATAAAAACAAATCTTAAATTATTTATCTACGGGTAATATAATTTTGTGACCTTTTTAATGCGGGAAGTATCGTAGATGGGTAGATACTGCAACCATTGTTATGGCACGTTACTGATAGCTTTCAAAAGTTATATACCATGCAGTGAAAAGTGAGGGGTTTCAGGTACCATCGCCATGCTTGTACAAAATCAGCACATATTACAGGGGCGTAGGGTTATTTGTAAGGGTTATTAATTTCAGCAGAAAAAAATTAATCAATAAAATAAATTTGTTCTACTCCACTAATAATAGGAAGCTCACTTTTACAAAATATATTTTATAGCCTAGTAGCTTTAGCAAAACAGCTTCTGAACGACCACCGCATTCCTGGATCTTGTCCCTCCCGAAGCATCGTCCTGGCTACGCCCTTGACACATTAATAGTTCCCAGGTTGCATTATACACTTGTGAACTTCTCGAACCAAGTAATGGTAAAATGCATGATTCATTTCGGTAGCTTTCAGCGCCGGGATGCTCATATTAGAATGAAATCGATGTATTTAACATTATACTGGGATAAGTTTAGTTCAGTAAGTATTATTTGCAACACTGTATTGTATTGGTAAATTGCGTTAGGTTTTCGTCCATAGACAAGTAAACATTAAACTGGCATCTTTAAATATTATTTTCGACTATATTTTTGGTACAAATAAACAATTTAAACAATTAAGAAACAGATACGCCAATCCCATTAATTTAAGCTGATTATTTATTTATTTTAAAATTATTTTTGAACAAATACAATAAGTATTTATTAATTTCCTTAATACTTTGTTTGTCAGACATTATTAATTCTTTAAATCTAGCATATTGTACAGTAATTCCCTTTTTAAGTCCTGTAAGTCCACCTAGGGACTATTCTATTGTATATGGCTTTCCATTATTGTTAATAAACCCGTTACATTGGAAAAGACTTAAATATCCTGGGCACTTGTTCTTAAAAATCAATTTCGTTAAAAAAATTGACAATAAATTTAGATCGAATTCAGAAAAAAACGCGCTTGCGCACGCACATAATCAGAATATTAAGGTGTGTCTTTTAAATCTAATTGTATCTTCTAAGGCACAAAGTGAATTCAAAGTGTTTTCTAGACATTCATTTTATTGTCTGCAATATTATTTAAAAACACATATAATACCTAAAACGGGCCATTTATATTGTTTTTGTTTATTAATGTACGTGCAACGATGAATGCCTTGGAGCATATAATTGCACTATTTATCTCAGTTTACCCACCTGTTCCATTCAGCATGACGAGTTGCAAACACGCAAAGTTGTCCACAGGAAATGCACTGTTACCGAAGGAATCTACAAGTGATCGATCTTTGTAGTAGTCAGCTGTTTACAAGCTTGTTTCGAGTTTTCGTTAAATTGGAAATTTAATTCAGACACTTTCATTTGTATTCAACGTATACAAGCGAACCATTCAACGGTTTCAATTTTTAATCTTTATTTAAATAAGGATAATAATACAAATAATTACAAATTTTCCACTTCAAAAATGTGATTTTGTAAATTTGTAATAACGTTAGAGAATTATGTACACATTTCTATGAACCTTGTCACTTTAAATTTTTCAAAACATGGCTTAATCAACTCTTCTTTATTTCCAGACACTGAGTAATGCCTATAGACGAATTCAGTTGTCTAGAAAAATTACAAATTCACTTTTGATGAATCTCCTTCCTAGGGTTCTGTCCAGTAAATGGGCACGCTGCATTCATGAGTTGATAATTGCATTGTCAAGGGCCACTTAGTTTCAACACCTAAATACGACGTTTGTGGAATAAGTGAGAGGGAAAATTAACAATTTTTTGCATTTATAGATTATCCCGACGCTTGATATTGCAGTTAAGAATTGTCCTCTAGGTGTAAAAAGTAGGGATGGTCGATATTTCTGTCTCGGTGACTTTGTCTCTGATATTCGTTTGTCGCTGGTGATACCAGTGACTAAATATGGAAAATGCCAGTTCCAGTGTCAGTGGATCGAGCGGAGGCAAAACGTCGTCGTCATTGGCTGGAAAGTTACTGATATTTTACCGCTGTAAGTCATTGGTTTATTTGTCGCTGTCACTGGATCTACTCTAACCGCTCGGCTCACGGCGCCGATCATCGTCCAGTGTCGTTGACTGAAAGAGGTTTTCTCTGTTGTGATTTGGGTCGCCGTCACTGAATGTATAGTTATTGATATTTTACCGAAGCTGCCATTGGTTGATTTGTTGCTGTCACTGGATCTACTCTAACCGCTTGGCTCACGGCGCCGATCATCGTCCAGTGTCGTTGACTGAAGGAGGTTTTCTCTGTTGTGATTTGGGAAAATGTCGCCGTCACTGAATGTATAGTTATTGATATTTTACCGAGGCTGTCATTGGTTGATTTTTCGCTATCATTGGTTCACTCACTTCCGTCGTGTGTGAGTGGGCGATTTGTGTCAGATTTCAGGACAGCGGGAGATTTCAGGACGTCGATGCTATAGTTTGTTCTTAATTCCGTATGAGTTTATTTTTAAATAAAATGAGCTTTCCGAAAAAAGCGAGGAGGGAATCACGTTAGCCCTGTTGATGGTGAATTCGTAAAATGTGATATTTGTCAGGCAAAATTATCATTTGAAAGAACTAACAGTAATTTGAAGAAACATGGAGTGAAAACACCCGTTAGTGAAGCTGCAACCAACAATAAACCTTTTACCTTCCCCATCAAATTAAGAGGTAAATACATTATTTATATTTATTTATTACGCATATTTCAATACCGAATTAGGATGATCTTCTGTTATAATGTAGGCTGTTATAGTAGGTTATGTTAGATTTAAATGATAAACTGCTAATTTGTTTTGAAATATTTGAAAACGTGCAACATTTTGGCGAAATAATCAAACTAAATGAACTGAGATTATTGTTATAAGTACATTTTTGTAAGCCTAAATTAGTACTTTTATATTACCTTGCGAGCGACTATTCTCTAAGAAATTTTACATTTTAAACGACAGAAGATCTGGTTTAAGTCTTTATAAGGTCAGAAAAATCCTTTTGGTTAATGCAAACATCCAGTACTGTAAATATACTGTATTTTGTAATTAAACCCATTGTTGTAAATAAACTGTTATTTTGTATATGATTATATACTTTATTACCCCAGTGTATGTGTTGTAGTAACCTCCTAATAATAATGTCACTGGCACTATCTTTCGTCATGAGTGTAGTATGCCTGCCTGATATTGGCACATACAGAGCTCTCTCAGTATCCCTTGTCACCGGTTCTAAAGTCACCGGTAAAAGTCACTGAACCAAGCCTGGTGCTGTCACTAAAATCACCGATCCGTTATAGTCCCTGGATCGACCATCCCTGAAAAAGTTTTCAGAAAAACGACAAAAATCATGAAACGGACAAGGTGGAATTGCGCAAGTGCTCAAGAAATTATTAAGGGAATTATTTCTGGGCCAACGGGGCTATTGTTCAGCTGCCCCGGTAGACCCTAGGTCAATTATGGACGGTTGATCGCACCTCTTTGCGTAGGCCCACTAGCAGTCTTTTAGTCAACTCTTTAGTAAATGGTAAGGTCTGAAAGGATTTTTATTTCTCTCATTAACAACAAGCTTACTATTAGCCGACAGTTCAAACTATTTATTAAGACGAGAAGAAATTTGGTCATAAATTGAGTATGTTACAGCTTTGTTTAGAACTACTTTGGAAATTACCTGCCATAATAGCTACTCTCGATTCTAACAATAAAAATATCGACAAAAACCCCAACACCTCGAAAATAATCAAGAATATGTAATATTACAAGTTACTTCATTTAACCCTTTATATGGTTTAATCAATTACCTTGTAATATTAGGTATTTTTAATTATTTTTTTGTAATTTGAGTTTTTGTCAATATTTCATTGTAATATATTATATCTCTGTGCCCTTGATATTCTATATTTCGCTATTAAGTAAAAACATTTAACCCGCTTAACGTTATTTAAATTTGTATCTATTAAATACAAGGGGGTTTATGTTTTCAAGCTAATCATCTACCAAGTAATAACTTTTGTTAGGTTATGTTTGGTCAATATTTTAAAAGAACACATTTTATGGTTAAGAAATAATAAATTAATTGTACGCAGTTCGACACTACCCTCAAATAACCACCCGTGCTCTTCGATCAATTAGTTACGGTAGTTGTCGAATTCTGAGAACTACCTTAATCAGTTCGACCGCACCGCATAAACAATAGTGATGTCTTCATTAAAATTAAAAAAATACAAATAAAACCCAAAAAATAACCTTACTGTACAAACGCCAGTCAACTTTATAGACTCAAGGTTTCTTTGCAAAGGAAATGATAATACATATCACAGTATAACTACATTAAAATTTTGTTAAAGCGTTATGATAGGGTTGTTTATAACCTAGTGTAAGCTAACAGGTTTATGTAAGAAGGAGCCTCTAGTTTACATCAACGGATTTATCTTATCGTCTTTGGCTTCCAAGTTATTGTGCTTTGTTCGTAGATTAAGCGGGGCTGTGCTTGTTACATCTACTTGAAATCATTGTGCCATTTTATATCCTAAAATATGAGCTGAAACCATTAGTTTATAAAGTTTGTTGTGTTTGTAAAATGAGTTTTTTTTAATTTTAAATTTTGGGTATATCGCTAGGAACAATTTTTATTCTAAAATTTGTAACGTGGGACTAACCGATAAATACTAATTTTTTAAACTAAAACTACATTAGGTCCATTGAGGGTTTACACGTTTGTTCGGTGCAATGAGGTTAAAAACTGCCAAATTGGCTGGAGATTGTCAGTTATCTACCAATACACAGGAGTGAGGCCACGAAAGTGCTATTAAGCCAGATATAGATAATAATAAGAAGAAATCGCTTTTAGACCTAGTTTGCACTGAACGGTACTCTTGTATCGGTTCTTTCCAATAACTTCACTACTAGTCTATATGATTTTATTCCTAGAATGCTAGAATTATAGTACTAATTACTAAATGAAAAATATCTATTTGAATTTTTTGGCTACTGTCAACCAGCATGTTTGCAAAGGAAAATTATCATTTAACTTTGGAAAAACATTTATACATATTATTAATCATGTTTACACTTAAAGTGTTGAGAGCTATAGTAGGAGCTCCATGGTACGTCCGTAACTATTATATACTTAGGGACCTCAAGATGAAGAGCGTGAGAGAGGAGGCCGCTACTGCAGCAGTGGATCACTTCGGGCGGCTCCAGGAACATACGAACCCTGTAGCTATGCGACTAGCTCACAGGATACCAGTGTGTAGACTTCAGCGCACTAAACCTTTGGACTTGATTCCAGAGCAACATTAAGTTAGTCTCGTTCACTGGAACAAGACGAACATTGTAATCTCCATCAGAAAGCTAGCTGCTAGATAGGATTTATCTTAGTTGCAGTTTATAATAAATAAATTGAAAGAAAAAAAAAAATGTTTACACTTGACTCTCAGAGATTATTGTTTAAATAAATATGGTGGACTTGCGAGTCAGGTACAACTAGTTATTTACACAGGCAACGTTACAATAGCGGCTACGTTATCACCTTCAGGCCTACAATACATAAGTACACAATTAAAATTACCAGCAATAAGATGAATAGTACACAAATAATCACAGCTACAATGAAGTCTCTTATAATAATAAAGCCTTACATAAACCGCTAAAATAAGTTACGTCAACAATTTTTTAATATTATGTTTTAATGGATGAATGAATACCGGGGAAAAATAAAAGTTGTTTGTGAAATTAAAGTCAGAAATAATCCTTAACCTCCGATTCTCATTAAGAAAAGTAGGAAATAAGATAGTCATGTTTGGAAATAGTCATGACAAATAAACGTATTGTTCTCTCAAACATTGCTCGAAAAAATATTGTTTGTTTGTCTCTTGATAACAAACAAATTCAGGAATAAAATTTTCATTGACAGATATTTTTAGTTTTAAACTGATTTACCCTTAAAAATCATAGGCAAATAGTAAACATTAAAAGAAGCATTTACTGTCCTTTTAAATCAGATCGTATCTGTGAATGTTTTATCCGTTTAGCGAAGACCAGTCACGACATTTCGTGATCCTTACAACAAATAAATGCTGTTTACTAAGGTCAGTGACAGAGTAAACATTTATTGCAATGTCATCGTACTAAATTTTCTGTTAGGAGTTGTATGTCCTACAATTTTGCTTTTTCGAAAAAACAATATAGGCTATAAAAATGTTTAAATAAATGCGGTTGACTTGCAAGCCAAGTACAACTATTTATTTACACAGTCAACGTTTCAATAATGGTTGTTTTAGTCCAGAAACAAAAACTGACTTTCTAAACTGAATCTGGATTTGACAATTTTGGTCGAAAAATGTAATGTCTTGGATGTTACCTTATCGACAAAATTCATATATATACATTTTAGTACATTTTTGTGCATGTTGTAACATTACAATATCTTTCTTTCTTGTAGCATTTTCTTTGTCCAATGGAGTGAATTAAAGTTTTTAGAGTGGAGGTATTCTAAATCGCGTCAAAAAATAAATAAATAAAATTAAATAAATACACACACACACACACACTCACACACACACACACACACACACACACACACACACACACACACACACACACACACACACACACACACACACACACACACACACACACACACACACACACACACACACACACGATGTTATTATTAATACTTGAAATTATGTTTTCCACGAGTAAGTGCAATTGTTTTACCTTATTATGTGATGAGGTACCTTTCGGTCACTTGACCATTGTCGAATCACTGATTATTTTTCTCTATTTTTTCTGATGTGAGTGTTCGGTCCGTGATGTTGGTATTTTTTGACGTCATACATATTTGATTATCTGTAGATATATTTATAATAATAAAATGGAAACTAGTACACAGAAAACCAACTTCCAACAACACCACAATACACTACAAATCTAACCACCCCTGTACACACAAAATTAACACTTACAGTAACATGATAAATAAAGCAATAAAATACACAAGATAACAAACAAAAATTATACGAAGAATTAGATAACATTACAAAAATAGCAATAGAAAATGAATACAACAAACACCTTATAAAAAACGTATACAATAAATTTACAAAAAAACCTAACCACAACACTACAACCTGAACACAAAAATAATAAAAATAAAAAAATCTACCTTAAATATAAATACACCAATAACAAAATAGAAAAATTAACAAATATATACAACAAAGAATACTACAATCCAACATACAAACCAAATAACAAAATAATAAAATATCTTAATAACACAAACCACAAAATAAATACAGAAAAACGAAACCTATCAAAATTACATGTAACGACTGCAACGCATTTTAGATAGGTAAAAAAACCAGATCATTTAAAATAAGATTTAAAGAACATTACAGAGCATTCAAAAATAAAAATACAAAAAACATCAAACGTTGCAGCACACCTAATATCACATAAACGTAAAATAACAAATTACGAAAATAACCTAACCATACTCGAAATAAACAATAACCCAATAGAACTAAACTCACTAGATAAAAACCACATTTATAAAAACGTACACAACAATTTGATGAACCTACAGACAACATATGCAGACGACGTACTATTTAAAAACACGAGGCTCAAGAAGAAATATGTATGACGCCAACAGATACCAACATCAAGGACCGAACATTCACATCAGAAAAATAGAGAAAAATAATCAGTGATTCGACAATTTTCAAGTGACCGAAAGGTACCTCATCACACTTCACCTCACCGGAAGGTAAAATTATTGCACTTGGTGGTGGATAAAAGTATTTACAAGTAATAATAATAACTTCATAAAGTCAGTGCAACGGAAAAATAATGGACAACGTGAAATATCACGATATATATATATTTATATCTTATTAATGCCAGGAAAATGTACACACATGTATACAAGTATTCCTAATAGAAGTGGGCTTGAGTATATTAAGAAATTTAAAATTCTTTTATCGTTCATGCTTAATAATAGCTTTTAATTATGAATGCTATTAGAAGTAAACCAAATATTTCCAAACAAGTTTCGTTCGTTGAGTTTCTTGCCCATGACTACTGGCGAAACATTTTCGTTTGTAGTTAGCAGAATAATGACTTGACGATTTCATACCTAAAGTAAATTTATGAAACACCCTCAAAAAAAAACGATTTAATTTTCATTTTCATAGAGAAATTATCATCATTGCCATCTACGACACTCCATAGCGTAGCGCTATCTTAAACTTTGTGTCTCAGAAAGTTTTTCAAAAAACGTTTCTTTCATTAAAAATTTGGCAAATCGTTCTTTTAGTAAGTACAAACAACACATCTACATTTAGAAATAAGGAACAGACAATAAAACTAAAATATAATTGCAGGTGTAAAAATTAGTCTGAACATAAAAAAATGATAAAAGCATTCATAATTCAGATCCACTGAACGACCCGTACAATAAAACCTACGTAGAGGACAAATATTTTTGTATCTACTTGAGTTATTCTTGAAAAGCCTTACATCTTGATTGATGACGAAGTAATTCTAAGAGACTGATAACACTTCACCCAGAGCATTCTAAATGTAGCGAGAACAGGGAACATCACTTTGATTATAGTCTCAGATCCCTTTCAAACACCTGACTGGCATCCCCTATTTATCCCGGGTCGACGCTTCTCCCATTCATGAATTCTTTATCGCGTTTGTTATCTCCCCTTCTTATGGGCTAAGCAGGGAGTAGAATCAGGAGCGTAAAGCTGTATTTGTTTACGTCGCTCGTAGAGATGCACCTAAATAACTGCATCCAGTATGATTATATCTTGCAATTAATAAAGTTGCAAGTTGAAAAGCTTCTCAGTGAATAGCGAAAATATAAACCTATTTTCTGTCGGTAGTAAAAAAAAGTAAACTTCTCAAAACCATAATTATTTTCTGTCGGTAGTAGAAGATAGTAGACCTCCCTAAGGTATTACTAGCGAGAGCATTAATCTTCGTCTACCATTGCCTGTTAATAGAAGTAGAGAATATTACCCTTCATCTACCATTGCCTGTCGGTAGTAAAAGATAGTAGACCTCTCTAAGGTATTACTAGCGAAAATATTAACCTTCGTCTACCATTGTCTGTGTCTGTTAGTATAAGTAGAGAGTAGGGCTCTAAAGCAGAATTAGCAAGAGCATAACCCCAGCGTCACTATTATCTGTCGGTACTAGAAGATAGTAAACCTCTTTAAGGTAACACTAGCGAAAATATTAACCTTCATCTACCATTGTCAGAGTAGGACTCTCTAAAGCAGAATTAGCAAGAGCATAGCCCCAGCGTCACTATTATCTGTCGGTACTAGAAGATAGTAAACCTCTTTAAGGTAACACTAGCGAAAATATTAACCTTCATCTACCATTGTCAGAGTAGGACTCTCTAAAGCAGAATTAGCAAGAGCATAGCCTCGTCGTCACTATTATCTGTCGGTAGTAGAAGATAGTAGACCTCTCTAAGGTATTACTAGCGAATATATTAACCTCCGTCTACCATTGACTGTGTCTGTTAGTATAAGTAGAGAGGAGGACTCTCTAATGCAGAATTAGCAAGAGCATAGCCCCGTCGTCACTATTATCTGTCGGTAGTAGAAGATAGTAGACCTCCCTAAGGTATCACTAGCGAGAGCATTAATCTTCGTCTACCATTGCCTGTTAATAGAAGTAGAGAGTATTACCCTTCATCTACCATTGCCTGTCGGTAGTAAAAGATAGTAGACCTCTCTAAGGTATTACTAGCGAAAATATTAACCTTCGTCTACCATTGTCTGTGTCTGTTAGTATAAGTAGAGAGTAGGGCTCTAAAGCAGAATTAGCAAGAGCATAACCCCAGCGTCACTATTATCTGTCGGTACTAGAAGATAGTAAACCTCTTTAAGGTAACACTAGCGAAAATATTAACCTTCATCTACCATTGTCAGAGTAGGACTCTCTAAAGCAGAATTAGCAAGAGCATAGCCCCGTCGTCACTATTATCTGTCGGTAGTAGAAGATAGTAGACCTCTCTAAGGTATTACTAGTGAATATATTAACCTCCGTCTACCATTGACTGTGTCTGTTAGTATAAGTAGAGAGGAGGACTCTGTAATGCAAAATTAGCAAGAGCATAACCCCGGCGTCACTATTATCTGTCGGTAATAGAAGATAGTAAACCTCTTTAAGGTATCAATAGCGAAAATATTAATCTTCTTCTTTAATTGTCTGTGTCTGTTAGTATAAGTAGAGAGTAGAATTCTCTAAAGCAGAATTAGCAAGAGCATAACCCCGTCGTCACTATTATCTGTCGGTAGTAGAAGATAGTAGACCTCTCTAAGGTATCACTAGCGAAAATATTAACCTTCGCCACCATTGTCTGTCGGTAGTAGAAGATAGTAGACCTCTCTAAGGTATCACCAGAAAAAATATTAATATTCGTCTAACATTGCCTGTGTCTGATAGTATACGTAGAGAGTAGGACTCTCTAAAGCAGAATTAGCAAGATCATAACTTCGTCGTCACTATTATCTGTCGGTAGTAGAAGATAGTAGACCTCTTTAAGGTATCACTAGCGAAAATATTAACCTTCGTCTACCATTGTCTGTGTCTGTTAGTATAAGTAGAGAGTAGGAATCTCTAAAGCAGATTTAGCAACAGCATAACCCCGTTGTCACTATTATCTGTCGGTAGTAGAAGTTAGTAGACCTCTCTAAGGTATCACTAGCGAAAATATTAACCTTCGCCACCATTGTCTGTCGCTAGTAGAAGATAGTAGACCTCTCTAAGGTATCACTAGAAAAAATATTAATATTCGTCTAACATTGCCTGTGTCTGATAGTATACGTAGAGAGTAGGACTCTCTAAAGCAGAATTAGCAAGAGCATAACCCCGTCGTCACGATTATCTGTCGGTAGTAGAATAGAGTAGACCTCTCTAAGGTATCACTAGCGAAAATATTAACCTTCGCCACCATTGTCTGTCGGTAGTAGAAGATAGTAGACCTCTCTAAGGTATCACTAGAAAAAATATTAATATTCGTCTAACATTGCCTGTGTCTGATAGTATACGTTGAGAGTAGGACTCTCTAAAGCAGAATTAGCAAGATCATAACTTCGTCGTCACTATTATCTGTTGGTAGTAGAAGATAGTAGACCTCTCTAAGGTATCACTAGCGAAAATATTAACCTTCGCCACCATTGTCTGTCGGTAGTAGAAGATAGTAGACCTCTCTAAGGTATCACTAGAAAAAATATTATTATTCGTCTAACATTGCCTGTGTCTGATAGTATACGTAGAGAGTAGGATTCTCTAAAGCAGAATTAGCAAGATCATAACTTCGTCGTCACTATTATCTGTCGGTAGTAGAAGATAGTAGACCTCTTTAAGGTATCACTAGCGAAAATATTAACCTTCGTCTACCATTGTCTGTGTCTGTTAGTATAAGTAGAGAGTAGGACTCTCTAAAGCAGAATTAGCAACAGCATAACCCCGTTGTCACTATTATCTGTCGGTAGTAGAAGATAGTAGACCTCTCTAAGGTATCACTAGCGAAAATATTAACCTTCGCCACCATTGTCTGTCGGTAGTAAAAGATAGTAGACCTCTCTAAGGTATCACTAGAAAAAATATTAATATTCGTCTAACATTGCCTGTGTCTGATAGTATACGTAGAGAGTAGGATTCTCTAAAGCAGAATTAGCAAGATCATAACTTCGTCGTCACTATTATCTGTCGGTAGTAGAAGATAGTAGACCTCTTTAAGGTATCACTAGCGAAAATATTAACCTTCGTCTACCATTGTCTGTGTCTGTTAGTATAAGTAGAGAGTAGGACTCTCTAAAGCAGAATTAGCAACAGCATAACCCCGTCGTCACTATTATCTGTCGGTAGTAGAAGATAGTAGACCTCTCTAAGGTATCACTAGCGAAAATATTAACCTTCGCCACCATTGTCTGTCGGTAGTAAAAGATAGTAGACCTCTCTAAGGTATCACTAGAAAAAATATTAATATTCGTCTAACATTGCCTGTGTCTGATAGTATACGTAGAGATTAGGACTCTCTAAAGCAGAATTAGCAAGAGCATAACCCCGTCGTCACGATTATCTGTCGGTAGTAGAATAGAGTAGACCTCTTTAATTTATCACTAGCGAAAATAATAACCTTAGTCACCGTTATAAGTAGTAGAAGAGAGCACACCTCTCTAAGGCAGCATTAGTGAAAATATTAACCTATATCTATTATTGTGGTAGCAGTACTGAAAATATAAGCCATAGTCTACCATTGGCAGCCGGAAATATTAGAGAATATACCCTACAAAGGGAACACTAGCGAAACATAAATCTTTGTCTATCATTGTCTGTCGGTTCAATTGCCTCTTGCAATTAATTAGGTCCGTTGCTAGTTGGTCTCAGTGAAAGTCGGGCGACAGCACGTACGCGTTAAAAACCGTCCTTTACTCGATAACGTGGCGGCCATGTTATGAGTGAGTAATTTTTCGACAGTTTGTACCTACTTTTTTCCGAATGCGTGAAACGTATCCCAAATGCTTTACACCGATTTATTCTGAAATACGGTACAACTAACTCTAACAAGATATCACGATAGCGTGGACGCAATATCCTACACTCTAAATAAATTTACATAATTTATGTTTCGGTATAGGTGTCATTTTACTGCTTGGAAATGGTAATCTTCAAATTGTGATTTTGCACACATTACAACAAATTTGTAACAGATTTAGTGCAACATTAACAGGTGTTCTTCAATGCACTAAGGTAGGAAGTGAATCTGCAGAACTAAATTGGTAAAACAATCAGTCTTTATTAACAGTGTATAAGATCATTATTTCTCCACCAATAACTAAATTCTTCTGATATCTTTGCATTTCTAACAAGTGATGTGTAGGAGACGGGTCATTCATGTCGGAATCTAGTTGCTGAGTTGACTTTGCTTAACAATACACTCACTGTATTGATTCTTTCCTTACATTCCTTGTGTTAAAGGTTATGGTAAGAAGTAAAAGTTGATCCAAACAGAGTTTTTATGAATCAGATTACACTACTACCAGTAGTTTACTCCTGCACCAACAGAAGTCTTCTGATGCTGGAAAAAATGGCGAGAACAGATAAGTAAAGTGTATAAGTCATTAGACATAGAAAGAGTACCCTACAGTGCCCTACTTGACATTAGAGTAGCGGGATAGTTCGCTGACTCAATGTTTGTCGAACTTTCCTGCTTTAATTATCGGTCCGCCACAGTCACTCTGCCTTATTAACCCTATATCCAGATGCGAGAAAGGGATAGACAGCTGCTCCACTAGTCGGGGAAATCCCCTTCCTCGCATCTCAAATCTCTTGCTATACCTCGTGAGTTATTTGTATCTCGAACTCAAGTTGTTGAATTGACATTCCTCAGCAACACACAGTATTGATTTCTTTCTACCTTATATTCTTTGTGCTGGAGGTTGTGAATACGCTATGTTGAGGAGTTGCGCAAGAAACAGTTATTATAAATCAAATTTGTAAATCCTTTCTCCTGCGTTAACAAAACTCCTTTGATAATTTTACAAAATGGTGAGAACAGACGGCCTAATGACTATTTATCACGAACTCAAAGTGCTGAGTTTACTTTCCTTAACAACACCCCTATTGTATTGATCAATACATTAGATTCTTTGTGCTGAAGCTTATGAAAGCACTTTGTTATCAAGGAGGAGTTGTGGATAGTTTTTGTAAATCATATTCAACTACTATAAATGTTTTTATTCTTGGATCGTAAAACGAATGAAGGAGAAACTGGTGAGAACAGAAAGGCTACCTGTATTATCTCGAACCCAAAATGCTAAGTTGAGTTTCGTTAAGATAATGACCTTATTTTCCATGAAAGTTATGAATGTGCCCTATTATAAAGGAAGAAGTGTTTCAAATTAATCTCAAGAAACACAATGTTTATGCAATGGGAGTATTAATTCAGATCATAAGTCTACATGTACGATGAGAAGACGCTATCTCTTCAAATACATCTGTTTTAAAATTTTTACAAAGAATAAGTAGAATCGGTAATAATTGTACTGGTCGTATTAAATGTTATCTATCGTAAAACCTCATATAGGAAGTGGGTTCTTCTTATTAACACAAGCTTTACTTATCCATTCCTTCCTTGTAGTTTAGCTTTTTTAACAAGGTATAGAAAAAAACATAACTTAGCCAAATTATTGCTGAACGCCTTTAAAGAACAGCAAGCTCCCAATTGGCAACTTCTACTGAAGGTTACGTATAGAGTGATTCAGAGAGGTATGTTGTAGTGATGAGAAAGGATTTGTCACACAAAACGCAATTGTTTTCCTAAACTTGCACATGCTTAGTCTATATTCCTTCTACACTGCTTTCATTTTCATTAAAAGAGATACCTTTGCCTTGGTGGAACAGTTTAATAATAATACTTAAAATTTAATTTTTCAAGAGAGTAGGGAAAATTATTATTTATCACATAGTGAAAAGGTGTATAAAATAAATTCCAGAATATAAAATTACAATTATTTGTACACAAGACGATGAAGTTCGTTTAAAAATACATATAAAAAAGCTTGATTTCGTCGTTTACAATTATAAAATTATTATGTGTTGTTAAATGAACAATATTGATTATAATTTTGTATAAATATGCCTTTTGTTAAAACTTTATAGGTTATGTTTAATATTTTTTTAGCTAATTTGATTTGTGTAGCTTCACTTAGGATGACAACAAATTAGTCGTTGAAACGCGTATGAAATTTAAAAAAAAAATTATATTTGTGAGTTGTACCATATTTTTATTCTTTAATTATAACTTTCACTCACAAGCCAGCTCGAATATTATTTATAAATATGCCTGTTTATAGCATTTGTTTTGAATGTCCTACCTCAAGACACTCTTATTCCATTGCTTTATATTTTGGCCTAATGTTTTCCTAGTCCTTCTTCTTCCTTGAGGGTACGCATTCCAGCGCCAGTCTTCCTTCTGGCGATCGTTGTACTTTGCTTACAGAATCAGCTGCTTCTCTGTAATGTCTTCTGCAAGTATATTTAGTAAGTTGTAAGTTAGAGTTCGAAAGTACAAGTATAAGTTGTAAGTTACATTTTGTAGTAGTAGCACTAACTGAGGATGATGACTTTGTCATTGACATGCGTATGAGTTAATAAATGATTAATTTGTGAGTTTTGTGTACGTTTTTATTTATTTAGAGTATATTTGTTTCTGTAAAATCAGA
This sequence comes from Prosapia bicincta, assembly GCA_036971475.1. Taxonomy (NCBI): domain Eukaryota; kingdom Metazoa; phylum Arthropoda; class Insecta; order Hemiptera; family Cercopidae; genus Prosapia; species Prosapia bicincta. Next base: position 349,210,887 of record JBAIZL010000001.1, read on the forward strand.
TATTCCTAAACCTCTCTTTAATGTCCTCATTGATGTTCCGAGATTCCAGATGATCTTGTAAGAATGCCATTTTGCAACTCTCTTGTTTTTTATGATTTTGGTAGGCTCTGCAAACAATGTTAGGCAATTTCCCATCATATTAAACTCATTGAGATACTTTTCTATTAAAATCTGGTAGTGCCAACCAATTACGTTTAATTTTGTTCATTTCTCATTTCGTTGTCTCAAACGTTCTTCTATTTCTAATAAATCTTTACTCTCATTATACAGTTCCTAAAGACAACAATTCAACCTACAAATAAAAATGAGTTAAGATTTGTTTCAACAATGTTCTTATGTAAATTAACTGCAGTGTTTTAGGCAAAAAAGCAGTAATTTAAATTAATATATTTAAGTGGCGTTGTATAACCTCATACAATTTGTGCCAGTTGTTGGGATTTTATTATTTATTTATGAAAAAAATGATGTAATCGCTAGTAGCAACTTCTGTAGCAATTTCTATTACTCCTAGTCCTCAACATCAAGGATCCACTTAGTTTTTCACTGAAAATTGCTTGACAATAGTATTTCTTAATTGTTATAAACAAAACAAATTGAGCCAACTATCAACATCTATCTACTGTTTAAACAAATTTTCTGCTTAATATTAGCTCTGGCAACACGTGAGGGTCACAAAATTATACAGAACCTACAAAAGATGATTTTTCCAAAACGATAAGAATATTGGAGACTATCTTGAGCTTATTGTTCTTGGTAAAGCAAATCTTGGCAGGTACTTTCACCCAGATGGACAATGTCACGGCCTGAGGATCTGTCTTTAGCTCACTCAGTCGTGACAGATTTTAAATACCCTTCAGCTGACCAATAGCAGACGAGTTTCTAAATAATATTACCTGTAACACCGTTTTAAAGATTAGTTTTCTGTAAAGTTGGAGTTTGTTACTGGTACGTGCGTGTAATACTGTGAATTTAGTAATTTCTTCAGTATTTTATCTTAATTTTATATGATTTTCCTAGTCATTAAAAATAATTTAGTGGAGCGTAAACTTCAAAGTGTAATAAGGGATAGAATAGTCTGAGGGTTGTACACCCAATTTACTGTATAAAAGACTAAAAAAAACTTATTTAATTGCTAATTTTAAAATTTTAAAAAAATCGAGTAATAAAAAAAAATTGGTAATTCTGAAGAACTAAGGAATCAAACTCATTTTTTTATTTACATATGTTAAAATACCTATTAAGAAAGAAAGTTAAAATATCATAGAACTATTATTAATACCATTATTACCAATATTAATATTACTTCTTACAATAAACCAAAATAACCTAACTTTACTAATTACAAACTAAAGAAATTTAAATTTGTTTATAAAAATAAAACACTGCTAGATGGTGTAGTATATTAAAATATAATTATAATATAAATTGTTACAAAAATATATGATTAAGATAGGTTTGGTTAACAAAAAATAAGGTAATCTGAGTTTGAAACTAACCGGTTACTGAAATGGAAGTCTGGTCTCCATTTTCCTCTGTAATGCAAACACGTACGAGGTGTCAAAGACATATGTAGTTAGCTAAGTTAGGAAACGATTATTTTCTAATCAAACCTTTTGTAATTAATAGTCTACTTTGTAGCTATAGTAATAAGTATGCTATAGTTGGCATAACTATAGGTTATAGCTGTGGTTAGCATAACTAAATGCTCAACATTGAGTATAAAAGGTGTTTTAAAATGTTTTGCAAACTATATATATATATATATATATATATATATATATATATATATATATATATATAATTTACTCAAGAGCTGTAAATCACTCTTTAAAATTATCCGTAGAATGAGCAAGAAATAAACTTGGTAAGAAACCAGTACAACACAATACAAACAATGTCTTAGTAAAGAATGTTAAACCTAATTGTTAATTTAAGCGGAAACTGATTAAACTCCCTGACTGATTTAACCGGAAGTTCCTGACTGATTAAATTAAGTTCATGTTGTTGCTTCATTTCCTCGTCTTCAGACATATATCTTGAACCATTGTGCTTTAAATAAATATGCATTCGTAATAACAGTTCTGTTTTAATATGTGATTTTAATTATGTTGTATATTACGGTTATGTGATTTTTTGTTTGTATTCTATTTACCTCGTCTTTTAAGAGCCAATGTCTACTTCTCATTATTTCCTGATTCCATTTGTTTTATGATCTGAATATAGATCTAATGGTGAGTTGAAATAAGAGCGTAATTTTTCACACACACACACACACACACACACACACACACACACACACACACACACACACACACACACACACACACACACACACACACACACACACACACACACACACACACACACACACACACACACACACACACACACACACACACACACACACACACGCACGCACGCACGCACGCACGCACGCACGCACACACACACACACACACACACACACACACACACACACACACACACACACACACACACACACACACACACACGCGCGCGCGCGCGCGCGTATAATTGGGCTTCCAATGAAGTCGGTACAATTTGCTAACAACAAGGAAAAATGAAGGCATATTTATTTAAGTAGACACTGTGAGTATTATTGTTATTTTTGGAAATAACTATTTCTAATGTAGATAATGTTTTTGTGAAGCTCTTAATGAACAGCTGAAATTGTAAAATAAATTATTGCCTGCTCATGCACGGACTATACCGGATTACTGAGAATAAACGGAAATGAATTGCTAAATACGTGCATTGTTCCGTAGATGTTTCCTTTTAAAGAAATTAAGAAAAAACTATTCCCTATAATAACTCAATTACACAATGTTTATTTTCGTAGAACCTTGTGAACTCGAGTATAACGCTCTTGGCCGCGCCATTCATCCGTGTCCAACTGTCTGCTCACTCTTCCTGTACTGTTAGAAAATTTAATCCTCGCGCGAAGAATGTCCGGCCCGTAAATCCCGACCGGTGTAGATTTAAGCGTGGCGGGCTATTTACACGGATATCAATATACGTAAGATCGATACGCCATAGATAACGGTGTAGGTGTAACCATGACGACCAAAAACAGTTGACACGCATGGAAGATCACACAGCAAAACAAGGTTTTTAGTTCAACTCTCTAAAATGAGTTTTGGCAGAAAGTTGTTACTTTGCTAAAGTTAATTTTTTTTAAATGAGGTTTTGCATCATTGGTCACCGATTGTAATGGTGAGCTAGCTCTTGCGTGACAAAAAACCTGTTTAGTAATTTCTGTGTTTTTTAGAAATAGATTTTTTTATAAACATTATTTTTCACATTTTTTAGTAACTTATTAATATAAAGTGGAAAAATATGGGTGACTTGATGAAGCCATTCCTGTCCTCGCTTCTCAACTTAATCCTTTCACAAAAATTAGAAGTACACCTGACTCAATACAATAAAGGAATAAAACACAAAACCAAACTTGCAGAAAGAATGGAGGAAAATTAGTCTTTCAGGCACAAGCATATAGCATATCTGTCATGACTGACCTTTACTTCTTAACGTAATCCTTTGATAAAGTTTAGAAGTAACCTGACTCATTAAAATAAAATAATACATCAGAAAACCACACATTTAGAAGGAATGGATGAGAAATTATATTCATAATGAAACATTAGGTCATGAAAGGATTGACCCTTGCTTCTTAACGTAATCCTATGACAAAGTTTAGAAGTAACCTGACTCAACACAGGGAATTAGTTTGTTGGTTTTAAAAACCAAACTAAAATGTTGCGTTTTTCTTCAGTTTTGGTGGTAAAAACATTCAGAGAAGATGTATCTGCGCCACGATGCTTTGTGTGCGACAGATAGACGCCGTAAACGTATTCTATCGAAGGGGAACTTTATGACTGGTATTACAGACTTATTTAGACTTAGGAAGAGAAGGAATTGTTTTTAAGAAACCTTTTACATTTGCTAGGGTAGCAAAAAAGCTGTTCACATTGCTTCTGAAATGTCATTTCACAATCGAGGAAGCTTAAGGCTTTACTCTTGTTTTGATTTACTAAAGCAAAGAGAAACATCAAGTGGCTGTCATCAGTGGCATTTGAAACGAAAAGGCACTCATAGCAATAAAGATGATAATATTCGGAATAAGGCTGATTTACTGATAATATCATAGTATTATTTGTGTGAACGCCCAGGGTCCTTTGTGTGGAAGAGAGAAACTCCCCTTAAATATATTATGTTCAGAAGTGAGAGGATCAAAATGTCCTTTACCGGCACTTATGGATCGTAAATAATGTACTTCCCAAGTACCATTGTCTCATAAATTCCTTTCCCAGTATCAGATGATAATAATGTGCTTTCCCAATATCAAGGAATGATAGTTAATGTTCTTTTCCAGTACCAGAGGATCATAAATTGGTTTATCAGTACCAGACGATTTTAAACTACTTTCCCAGTACCCGATGATTATAGTGTACTTTCCCAGTACCAGAGGATCATAATGTACTTTCCCAGTACCCAAGGATCATAAATAATGTCCTTTCTCAGTACCAAGGAATGATAGTTAATATTCTTTCACTGTAGCAGAGGATCATAAATTGGTTTACCAGTACCAGATGATCATAAAGTACTTTCCCAGTACCAGATTATTATAATGTGCTTTCCCAGTACCAAATGATTATAATGTGCTTTCCCAGTACCAGATGATCATAATGTGTTTTCCCAGTTCCAAAGGATCATAAATAATATCCTTTCCAAGTACCAAGGAATGACAGTTAATATTCTTTCACTGTAACAGAGGATCATAAATTTGGTTTACCAGTACCAGACGTTCATAAAGTAGTTTCCCAGTACCAGATGATTATATTGTGCTTTACCAGTACCAGAGGATCATAATATGCTTTCCTAGTACCAGATGATCATTATGTGCTTTCCTAGTACCAGATGATCATAAATAATGTCCTTTTCCAGTACCAAGAAATGATAGTTAATGTTCTTTCCCAGTACTAGATGATTATAATGTGCTTTCCCAGTACCAAAGGATCATAAATAATATCTTTTCCCAGTACCAAGGAATGGTAATAATTATTCTTTTTAAATACCATTGTATCATAAGGTGCTTTCCCAATACCAGATGATTATAATGTGCTTTCCCAGTACCAAGGAATGGTAATAATTATTCTTTTTAAATACCATTGTATCATAAAGTGCTTTCCCAATATCAGATGATTATAATGTGCTTTCCCAGTACCAAAGGATCATAAATAATATCTTTTCCCAGTACCAAGGAATGGTAATAATTATTCTTTTTAAATACCATTGTATCATAAAGTGCTTTCCCAATACCAGATGATTATAATGTGCTTTCCCAGTACCAAAGGATCATAAATAATATCTTTTCCCAATACCAAGGAATGGTAATAATTATTCTTTTTAAATACCATTGTATCATAAAGTGCTTTCCCAATACCAGATGATTATAATGTGCTTTCCCAGTACCAAAGGATCATAAATAATATCTTTTCCCAATACCAAGGAATGGTAATAATTATTCTTTTTAAATACCATTGTATCATAAAGTGCTTTCCCAATACCAGATGATTATAATGTGCTTTCCCAGTACCAAAGGATCATAAATAATGTGCTTTCCCAGTATACAGGAATCATAAATAATGTGCTTTTCCATTACCAGGCGATCATAATGTCCTTTCCCAGTACCAGGGAATCATAATGTGCTCAACTACTTTTCAAGAGTATCTTTTTACCTGCTCTTGTCCTTCTTATTTCAAGGGGATATAGCAGGCAGAAGAATCTTTTAAGACCCCGATAGAGTTCTAATGCATGTATGCGACTCTGCACACATGGTTTCACGAAGGGCATAATTTTCTACCAAGGGGTTTTTCCTACCTATATTTACAATACTTTTCATCTTTCGTATGCAACTTTAGTCGTACTGGATAATCGCTTTTAAAGTACAAGAATAAAGTTATAATGAATTGATTAGGATGTGAAGGATTAAGTGAAATAATTTTGTTCTTCAACAAATGTTTGAGGTTGTAGAGTTTGGGGTTTAAATTTACTACAAGGAAAATGACAATTGATTCTAAATTGTGTTTGTACTTTCCTGAAACGTAACTGAAATAAATAAGTTTAAAACTAAACAGGAAAATCAACAAATAATTTAAACTTCCTCGACGGTTTTTAGAATATATATATATATATATATATATATATATATATATATATATATATATATATATATATATATGTACTTATACATATATGTACTTAAACAAGAATCTTACTTGTTATATATATGGGTGCGTGTGTTAACATTAATTTGAAAATAAAATAACTATTTAATAAATCATTGAAAACTGAATAAATTTGAAACCCTCAAATAAATCACTATTTATTTTCAGAAGCATCTGTTTCTGTTTGTTTCGCTAACTCAATACGTAGGGACATTGATCGTTCCACATCTTGAGCAAACAATATGGACAGATACACGATATTTCCTTTACATGCAAATGTATATGATTTTATTCACAGAATAAATATGTTTTGTCTGTTTATTTCAATGCTGTGTTCTAAATAAGATTTGTCTTCAGTGGATTTAGTTTGTTGCTAATTAACGTCTCAAAAATTACACATTCTTACTTTTTAAAAAAATGACATAATTTATCTAAATTCTAATTATAAATATTTCGGGAAGTACCAGTTCGAAGGAAAACTGTTTAGATAAATAACATTTCATAATAAAACAATTAAAAAATTACATTTCGAAGAAATCAGTTCAAAGAAATTACAGTACTGTATTACTTGAAAAAAAAAAAACAACAGTTCTCAAACTTTACAATTCGAAGAAAAATCTGTTTAGAAAATAACAGTTAAAAATCACA